>OZ005736.1:36677867-37062867 GCA_963930755.1 Eudasyphora cyanicolor
ATGAATTTTTGTTTTAATTGCATACAAACTGCAATGATTCAGTTAAAATGCTTAGAAAGTGTGATACTTATGGCTCAAAACCCGTATTTTTTTGAGCAACCTCTATAGGGGAGCTGTATCAAAACATTGACCGATATATCCCATGTGCAATCCCAAACAACCTGCAACTAGTATAAGAAGTATTTCCACCAAATTTGATTAACCTAGCTCTATTATTACGGGCTGTAGTGTGATTACGACAGACGGACGGACGGACATTACTAAGAAATTTTGCTGAAACTTTGCATTTTATATTATATTTAGGCACTAATTCATTTCAATAAAATGTATGCAAATAAAATTAAATTTTTTTGTAGTCCCCGTGTAAATGTAGCTCTCAAAAAAGATATTTTACTCGTAAGCCATAAATACCATATTTTTCAAGTGAAGAGTTGAAGAGAGACAATAAGGATCGTTTCATGAATTGCCCCATGTCCAAATATTTTTCCAGTAATAAAATTGAATGCAATCCATGGTGGGGGGCATAAAAGAACTTAACGCTTTTACTTGTTTTTTCTGCACTGGTCGCCATATTTTTGTATTATGGACACCTTATTGAATTTTTTTTAATTATATGGCAAAGCTTTGAAGTTTTTTCCCATAAAAATTGATGATATCTAATCTATCATGGAAACATTTTAATTTACTAAAATACATTTATGACAGATGTAAAATAGCAATTACATATAATATAGTACTTTTATAATTAAATGTCTATGTATAAATTAAAAAGTTACAGTAATTTTAGCAAAACGACCGGAACACACATTTATACACGGAGGAAAATCGCCATTTTTGATATGTTTGAATTCAAAGAAAATATATTTGTAACCAAATTTTTTAAATATTATATATTTTTGAACAAATATATTTTATTTGAAAATCAAAAAATGTTGTTTCGAACGCATATATTAATATATTACAACAAAATATATTTGCGAACTGACTGTAACAAATAAAATATTTGTTTAGACACAAACAAAGATATTGTTTAAGAATTTTTCCAAATACATTACATTTAAAAAAATATTTTAACTTTGCTGACTTTGTCAATTTTTAATTTTATTATTTCCCAAATTTCGTGTTATACTCATACTTTATAGTTAAAAATGTCTTTTCCTTTTCTTTTACAGCACTAATTTTTAATTTATAAATAGTCCAATTGTCAATCCATCAATGCTATTTTTCGTTACCAAAGATTATACGATTTAAATTTTAATAGAATTTTACAAACATATAAAATTTAAAAAAAATGAACCTTTAATTTCTTAAAAAACTAAATTAAAGCATTTATACATTGCCAAAATATTTAAATACAAATTAATCATTGTTTCGGAAATATTATTTCCATATAAAAAAATATAAGGATGAAAACATAATTTTGTTTAGAACAACATCCTCCCAAACATATAATATTTGTGAGTGTCAAATATTATATATTTGGACTGTACCCTAAACATATGTATGTCTCCAGCAGAATATGTTTGGAACAATATACTACAGAAGCGATTTTTTTCAGCGTGTATAAGCTCTATGAAGTTAATGCTGTGGAATTTTGTCAGTGCAGTAGTTTTAAGCAGTTTAAACATTCTTTCACATTGAATAAACAAATACACTAATATCGTTAAAAATTTTATTCTATAAAATAGTGTATTGTCTTGCCTTTAAGATGACCCACATTTCATTTAATTTTCGTAAAAGTATTTTTCAAATTTTCAAAGTCGCAGCCACATTAAAATCGCATATTCGATGATATTTTCATAACTCAAATTAAACGGAAAATCAGCACAACACCCAGTTGTTGGTCAATGATGGAAAACAGCCGGGACCCAAACCCTGGTGGTTGCGGTCATTGCTACATTCAGAAATATTTCTTTTTCATTGGGAGAATGAAATTTCCTATGGGAAATTTTCTTATATCGACAATTCCCTATATACTCGGAGTTGGGAAATGACATACATTGTCACAATTATTTCCTGTCCATCGAAGAATTTTTTTATTAAAATGTTGTTATAACGAAAATTCAAGGAATTTTCCTATGGAAGAAATTCCATTTTAATTTGGTTGTAATAAGAGCGGGGACCACGGAAGATATTAATTTCACAGTTTGGATTATAATCTTAAAAAGCAGTACACAACGGGTGATTTGTATACGCTACACCACTCCGTGGTCCAGGGTATAACGAGTTTGTGCATTTGTTTTTAACATCCAAAAGAAGAAGAGAGATTGTCTATAATACCAATCGGCTTGAAATCACTTCCTGGGTCGATGTAGCCTATGCTTCCGTCTGCAGATGTATCGTTGTAATCAAAGTGCAGTTCGTATTTATGGTCCGATTTTGATGAAATTCTCTTTTTTGGCCCAAGGACGATGCCCATTGAAATTGTTTAAAATCGGTTCAGGTTTAGATATAACCCTTATATATCCATGTGTATTTATGTACCTCCTCTGCTTATTTACGAACCCATTCTACCAAAAATGAGCTTCATCCTTGAAGTTTCAATAATTTCCATGCGTTGCTCTCCTGTAGGTCTATCAATGATGAAATGATAAACCAAACTAAACAAAAAGAAGCTAAACGGGGCAAAATCGCCTTTTTTGTATATCGATCATTCCATGTCAAACCGAACACTTTTTTACATCACCATCTCCGATTTCGATGAAACTTTGTAGGATAACTCAACTCTATAAAATATTTGATTTGTAGAAGACGAAAAAAAAAGGAATTTTTTTGCAAAAGATATGGCCAATTGAAAATAGGTAAAATCAGGAAAAACGTGCCGAGGTAGGAACATTGAAAGTGGTGTAGTGAGAAAACGCATGGCCAGAATTCAAAGAATGAAGGCTTATTTTAAAGGTAATTGCAATTACTATTCATCTGCGGCTTTGGCTACTGACCGCTACTGACCAAATTTGAACATTTAGTTTTATGTTTCTCCTTCTTTTGTGTTTTTCACCATGAAAACACCAACCTAAAAATTCAGAAAAAATATAGGCATATTCCTTGATCGATTCTAAACAAAAATTTCAGCGTGGAGAAATAACGGGTTATATTTTTAAAAAAACATTTACTAAATGTAGTCGCCCGAAAAAAGTATTTTTTGAACGAGTGTTCAAAAAATAACATACACACACGTCGTTCAAAAGTAGTGTTTTCGGTCGAACAGTTAGCTAAAGACGCAAATTAAAAGTTAGAAGTTTTATTAGTGTCTTGAAGAAACAAAAACGTAATGTAAAAACTCTAGTGTAAACAAAAATTATGGGATATATTTATTAATGGAGATAAAAAAATAACAGTATTTATTTGTAGCTAAAAGAGGAAAAAAATAATAAATATTTCAATATACATGTAACAAAATTGTTATACAAAATCTAGCTTTAGCAGTAAGGAAAGTAACTATAGTTCACAAATATTTTTAGTGATCGCATCAAATTTCGTGTTATACTCGTACTTTATAGTTAAAAATGTCTTTTCCTTTTCTTTTACAGCACTAATTTTTAATTTATAAATAGTCCAATTGTCAATCCATCAATGCTATTTTTCGTTGCCAAAGATTATACGATTTAAATTTTAATAGAATTTTACAAACATATGAAATTAAAAAAAAATGAACCTTTAATTTCTTAAAAAACTAAATTAAAGCATTTATACATTGCCAAAATATTTAAATACAAATTAATCATTGTTTCGGAAATATTATTTCCATATAAAAAAATATAAGGATGAAAACATAATTTTGTTTAGAACAACATCCTCCCAAACATATAATATTTGTGAGTGTCAAATCGGTCGAACAGTTAGCTAAAGACGCAAATTAAAAGTTAGAAGTTTTATTAGTGTCTTGAAGAAACAAAAACGTAATGTAAAAACTCTAGTGTAAACAAAAATTATGGGATATATTTATTAATGGAGATAAAAAAATAACAGTATTTATTTGTAGCTAAAACAGGAAAAAAATAATAAATATTTCAATATACATGTAACAAAATTGTTATACAAAATCTAGCTTTAGCAGTAAGGAAAGTAACTATAGTTCACAAATATTTTTAGTGATCGCATCAGTACCGAGTGATGTAATTTGAACAGTTATTTGTTTGTTTTCTGTTGGAACGAATGAATGATAACCTAATGTACCACGGATAGTCGTAGCCTTACTAAATCGTTCTTGAAGTTTAATATTATATTAATTATTGTGTTTTACCCAAGAAAAGAAAATGTAAGGAGTATTAATAGGACTATGTTCCTCCTAGACCGTCGCAGGGTCCCTTTCCGTGGGATGTTGCAAAAAAATGCCATTCCGCTTTAACACCAAAATCATTTTCATGAAAGACAAGATTTGAAAATTTTTTTTTGTTTTTGTATTGCGCACTTGCTCCATCAGAGAAATAAAAGATTTTTTCCACTTTGCCCAAAGAGTTCTTTAGAAATGAGATAAGGCCATTCTGAAACAAATTAACAGCTACGGTGTCATGCTTCAAACATTCAGATATTGCGACGTAGTTAGTAAACTTTTCTTCTTCATTTTCTTGGTAATAAATTGCCATTGGGTGAATTGTGACTTGGTCATTATTCCAATGAGCTCCTTGAATTGAATCTTGTATAACAAAAGCATAGTTTTCCGAAAAATCAGAAATAACTACGCATTCGCCTGGATGCAATTCCTTTTTCTTCTTATTAAAAAACATATGTTGTTCCTTCGCAACATAGGAATGTGTCAGCAAACGACGCAGCTTTTCGGAGAATTTGTCAAAAAAATCGTCCGTACTTGATTGCAAAGTTTCAAGTGCACATCGATCAGTAGTGACCCATTGCTTATATGAAATTGAATCAATCATTTTTTCATGAAAAATTTGTTTTAGCTGTTCAATTAAGTTGTCACAACCAGGACACAATTCACATCGCCGAAGATAACAATCATGTGTTGGGGGGTTGCAAATTATTTTTGAGAGACAGTCATTATAAGTTACAATTTGTAGGTTATCAGATGTTAGTCTTGAAAGAGATGATCCGTCAATCATTAGTTTTACGTTTTGGTGAATAGAGCACACACAAACGGAATGGGTTCCAGTTGCCCCCGGTAGAATACAGTATTTCGGTCGCAATTCTGCGAACTTAGAGAATTGTATTTTTGCCTCTGGGTGTTTTTCTTTAAATAACACATGGACTTCCTTTAAGTTGCACAGTACCAGTCTTTTTTGAACAGTTTCATTTCCAATTTTAACGCAGTCTTTTTTTTCCGGGCATAACTCTGCTTATTTCCTGTGATCCATAAAACTCAATTACTTTGTTTACAATTTCATCTGTAAGGTGTTTTCCCGGCTTTGGGTTGGAAGAAGCAAGAAAACCCTTTTCCTTCACAACATTCTTAGCCACAGAAATCATGTGCCTCGTTGCACCGCTGAAATTTCTTTGAATTTGACTGTACGACCAGTCCGCGAATAATGTCAAAATTTTAATTTTTAACTCTCTATTAAATGTTGTTTTATATGTTTCTTTTAATTTTGATATAATATCATCCCCCTCATTTACACTTTCAGATGAATCAAATAATTTCTTTATAATGAGACTATTTATTTTTCGTTTTTTGTTAGCGACATATTTTTTTTGCACAATTTTTCTTTTGTGGATAGGTGAATCCCCAAACAGCAACAATGATTCATTTAATTTGGAAATTTTTAATGATGCTTCTGATGAAATACTGCTATCGGATGAGTACGCGTTATTTGCTTCAGGGATTAGGGTTAAACTTCTCATTGAATCACTTTCACAATCATGTAGTGGCATTTTGTTCATTCTTAACCGGCAACTATTACAAATTCTTATTTTTCCGCTCGATGTACTTATCCAACGTAAACATTTTATAGGCTTCTTTCCATGTTTTGCAATTTTAAATGGATTGCAGCAGGTATCGTTAAGCGGCCTCAGCGAAATCGGGAGTTATCGCGAAAATCACAGAATTGTTAAAAAATGTATACACATCTGAACTGTTATTTATAATAAGAAGCGAAACTTTTTCGTATATTGTCATTGACATTTATTGATGGATGGTTTACAGCTAGCTGTTCGACCGAAAACACTACTTTTGAACGACGTGTGTGTATGTTATTTTTTGAACACTCGTTCAAAAAATACTTTTTTCGGGCGACTACATTTCGTAAATGTTTTTTAAAAAATATAACCCGTTATTTCTCCACGCTGAAATTTTCAGGGTTTGTTTAGAATCGATCAAGGAATATGCCTACACGCTGAAAAAAAATCGCTTCTGTAGTATATTGTCCCAAACATATTCGGCTTGAAATAAACATATATTTAGGGTACACTCCAAATATATAATATTTTACACACACAAATATTATATGCTTGTGAGGATATTGTTCTAAACAAAAATATGCTCCCATTCAAATATTTTTTATTTGGAACTAGTATTTCCGAAACAAGGATTCTTTTGTAATTATTTATTTTGGTAATGTATTAAATGCCTTAACTCAAAGACAAGTTTTCTGTTTTTCAGATTTTCAAAGAGCAATTTTTTTTATAAATTGTATATGTTTGTAAAATTTAATCAAAACTTAAATCGAACAATCTTTCGTAAATATAAACGACATTGATGGATTGACAAAAAGTGATGAATAGGAATATTTATAAATAAGGACATTTTTAGCTATAAAGTTTAACACGAAAACTAGGAAAAACTAACTAAAATTCGAAAAGTCAGTAATGTTTTAAACATCTTTTTAAATAAAACATATTTGGAAATCTTCTTAAACAATAACTTTGTTTGTGTGTCAACACATATTTTATTTGTGAAATTCAGTTTGCAAATAAATTATGTTCTAATATATTAATATATGCGTTCCAAACAAAATTTCTTGATTTTCAAATAAAATTTATTTGTTAACAAATATATATTATTTAAGAAAATCGTTTCCAAGTATATTTTCTTTCGTTCCAAACATATCAAAAATGACGATTTTCCTCCGTGTATATTTTTTCTGAATTTTTAGGTTGGTGTTTTCATGGTGAAAAACACAAAAGAAGGAGAAAAATAAAACTAAATGTTCAAATTTGGTCAGTAGCGGTCAGTAGCCAAATGCATAGTAATTGCAATTACCTTTAAAATAAGCCTTCATTCTTTGAATTCTGGCCATGCGTTTTCTCACTACACCACTTTCAATGTTCCTACCTCGGCACGTTTTTCCTGATTTTACCTATTTTCAATTGGCCATATCTTTTGCAAAAAAATTTCGGTTTTTTTTCGTCTTCTACAAATCAAATATTTTATAGAGTTGAGTTATCCTACAAAGTTTCATCGAAATCGGAGATGGTGATGTAAAAAAGTGTTCGGTTTGACATGGAATGATCAATATGTCAAATAATATATATTTGGAGTGAACCCTAAACATACTCGTATGTATATTTTAAGCAGAATATGTTTGAGACAATGAAATACAGAATCGATTTTTTTCAGCTAGTACTCTTATTTGGATGGATCTAATATAAAAACTCAAATACATAAGACCCAAAAATATTCTGATTGAATAAAAATTTACAGAAATTGTTGGCAATTTTAGGTCGTTAACCTTTTCATGATGAAATTTCAAACTACTATGATACAATTTCATTTTCATTGCAAGATCTGACCACTTTGTGACCATTTAATCGATGGGGAGATAAGGGAAGAGAAATGCGAACATAAAGCCTAGCCTCTTCAAATGGCAACCTCACCCACTGTTCTCATTGAACTTGGTACTGCCTGTTTCGCTAACGAGGCTCTGTCGTCCGAATAAAGGCGGGATAACCTACACAACGGCACAGTGGAAATACCCCCGGTACCAGACTCGGATGCGGCAGCCTAATCAGCCAACCATCTTAAAAAATAACGATTAACGAAACCACAAATAACATATATGGCCCTATGCTCCACAATGGAACGACGGGAATAAATATAATCAGAACATTCAAGCTCTAAAAATAGAAATTATTTTAGAAGTCTTTTTAAGTTTCAATATTCGTGCCGTATTTTTCGTTTATTATTTCATCGATTTTATTTAATTCATAAATTGCAGTTTTAATATTTTGTTTTTAGATCTCAAAATCAAAATCAAAACGAGGGATATGTGTAGAAGATCCTTTAGAATGATGTTTATACTGTGCCACACTATGGACGAGGGTATTATGAGTTTGAACATCTGTCTGTAACACCCAAAATTAGAAGTGATAGACCCGATCGACTTGAAATCACATCCTGTGTCGATTTAACCATGTCCGTCTGTGGACCCAGCAAAATCTTGGTAAGTACCTGTCATTATTCCCTGCATTACCAAATAATGACATCTCAATATTCGCTGAATTACTTTCGGCTTATTAATAATGACTTACTAATAATAACAGAAATAAGTGATTTTTTTATCAAAATAATTTTTGGCAAATTTTAGTATAATGCAATTTTGGCTACATGTGGATTATTGTAGAAGATTTATTTATTTTCAACAAGTTTTCCAAAAATACGTGCAAATTGAAGAATTTTTTACATGGTACAAAATATCTACCATATCTACTACGTATTTTGTAACTTATTGGTAATGAATTATTCAAGTACTTAAAATCGTGAAAACATAAGCACATATTTATGTGGTATGCCTATGCTACAAATAAGTACTTATTATGCTACTTTATTGTATGCTTTTGGGAAGTACTTCCCTCCAATGACATCCCCATGTTAAAATAATGAAAAAAGTGGCTAAATAATAAGTACTTACCATTATCGAACTTTGCTTACTCGTCGGATTATTTGGTAATGAGAAATTTTGCTGGGGATGTGTCGGTGTAATCAATAGTCGATAGAACGGTCTACATAATTCAATGTTTAAAGATGATTTCATTTAAATGTTGACTGCGGCTGCGCTTCAAATGGTTCATACGCTGGGTCCAACTTTGGCATACTCTCTCCAGCACATCGGCTGGCATCTCACGAATAAATTCTTCAATATTGGCTTATAGTGCGTCAACCGATTTTGATATAGCCCTTTTCTACATATGAGTCATTCCATGCCAAACGGGACGATTTTTGACATCACTATTTTTTATTGCTTCGAAATTTTGTGTATGCATGATTTACCTAAAAATATCTTATACGTAGTTCAAGAAAAAATTTTACAAAAATTTCTTTAAGAGTTATGAGCAATTTAAAGATGACGAAATTACGTTTTTTTCTAAAAGGTGTGTTCATTCTTTTGTTTGTATCTCCTGAAATACGTGACCGATTTTAATCTGCTATACCTTGTTTTGAAGGTAATTTCAACTACTACAACTAACTGGATTAAGCTCTGCAACAAACATACTATGTTTTCATGTTTTTGCCCTTTTATACTTTCTATTGCGATTTTCAAAATGATTACACCCTTCGATTTTTTTGAAATTTTAATGTCGTGTTCTTAGATGTCTTTGTTAGCTACTGTATGAATTTGGAAGTGGTGAATTGATGGGAACTATTTTTTAGGATTTTTTATAAAAAAAAAACATTTTCATAATTTCTGTGAATGTGCTTTAAATAATTAACAGAATGATGACTCATATACGAGTATATTTGTTTCGATTTGGCTTCTAAACACTACACGAAGAAAAAAACGAGACACAAATATGTTTGAGAACAGAATTTAAATAAAATATATTTTTGTGCAAATATTTAATGTGTACTTACTTACATTTGAATATCTCTTAAAAACATTATTTTTTCGCAGTTTCGGTGCAGCGTATCTTATAAAATGAAGAAATACTTAAATGAGTTGCAGGATTTATTTCCGACTTGAAAAATAATTAAATTTTCCAATGCGGCGGTTGCATCTCAAATAAAAGCTTGTATTGTTTAGTGAATATCCCTAAAATATTTCGGTGGCATCTTTATCCGCAAGTGAGCTAGAGCGAATAACTTTGACTCTATCAGCGTGAAAATCGGAATATTGGTACTCAGCCCTGTTCTGGCTCTCACCAAATATTCAATTCACTTCACAAATTCACTTCACCCAACGAATGGAGAGGTGTTCTGGTTCTCACGTGAATTCTCTTTTTCGAACTTCTGCTCAAAAAAATCGAAACATATGTTTTTGTCTGCAAAGCCATAATTTGCAGACAAAAACGTAAACAAAACAATTTAAGAACAAGGCAAGACAGACAAGAAATTAAAAAAGAAAATCTGAAGATTTATTAATCATATTTTATAAAAAACACAACAAAAAATATGCCACTAGCTTTTCTCTTAGCCATTAGGGATTTAAGTTTTAAGAAATGAAGTTCTTGAGGAACGTATCAAGGCGGCACTTGCGTGACTACTCAAATCCAACGGATATTCCAAATTCGTGGTAAGTTAAGTGTCGTTAATCTGTTTAACATAATAATTTATGCCTTTAAATGTTTTATAGCTTAATAAAGACGGATTTTCAATGATCCTTGATCAAATTGCACCCTTCATTAGCACAGGATCAATACCACAAAAAATACAATTGGCGGCAGCTTTGACATTTCTTGCGGTGAGCGCTTTTCAAGGTATTGTAGCAAACGACATAAATATAAGCATGGGAAGGACTACATTGTGCAAAATATTGTGGAAAGTGGTAAATGGAAATGAGTCAGGCGGAAGTCAGTGCTTCAAAAATGCATTTTTACCAAAAGCATGGAATTCCCGGGGTTGTTGGTTGTGTCGACGGTACTCACGTTCGACTCATAAAACCTCCAGATGGAGAAGCGCTTTTTTATAACCAAAAGGGATATTTTAGCATAAATACCATGATTGTAAGTAAAAATACACATTCATTTATATTTGTTTGTGTAAACGCTTTTTTTTATTAAGGTTTGTGACTACGAAATGAAAATACGGGCCGTTGACAGCACTAGACCTGGATCGTGTCATGATTCATATATATGGAAATCAGGTATAGCAGAGAATCATTACGCCGAGATGTATGCACGTTCCCGAAATTGCTGGCTTTTAGCTGACGGAGGTTTCGCTTTGGAACCATACCTTATCACGCCATATAGAAATCCTACATATAACTCCAGTGAACACAAATTCAACAAAGTACACTGCTCAGCACGGAACATTGTTGAGAGGACTATAGGCAACATAAAATCTCGTTTCCGATGCCTACAAGCGACCCTCCACTACGAACCAGCAAAAGTAAGCAGAATTATTAATGCGTGCTGCGCACTGCACAATATTTGCAAGCATTTTAATTTACCTATGGATGCTGAAGTTCCGATACCTGACGATGACAACATTGAAGATGTGGAACAATTAAGTAGTGGTACCGATGGCACACGAGTAAGAGACGAAATTGCACGTTCAATAGTTCAATAAAACACAGTCTTTAGAATGAATAAACTAAAAATACAAAACAAATTTTATTTGCTGCAGTCTTTTATGAGATCAATTAGATATATATGTATTTATTAACTATATTGTCAATTTAAAGTCCCATCTTCAATTGTTCCAGCTCGATGGACTTCAATTTCAGCTAATTTCGGGTGAGCAAATGCTTCTCCATTTGTATGTGGTGCCTTTTGTTTTCTTTTTATTTCCTCCTTTTTTAATGAGACTAGTTCATCTAGCTTATTTTCAATGCTTATTAATGTTTGACTATTGGCAACCATCACTTCCTTTATTGCACTAATACCACCCGAAACACACTTAAAATTTTTCGTTTCCTCCTCCATTAAGTACTCCACGTCCGATGGTTTCTTTCTCTTTGGTGCGGGTGGCTCAACGTTGGGAGAGGCAATTGGCGAATCGGGTATATCGCCGAAATCAGGAGAGTGGCTGCGTACACGCTTTGATGCATTCACTGTATTTGCAGCTGATGATGTGGCAATATTTCTGCTGGTTTTGCACTTGACGTTTCTTTGGGCCTAATACGACTTGCAAGCGATGTAGATGGTGCATCGGCGTCAATATTTTCTTTATTGGGGCCACCTAATTTCTGGGTGTTCTTTATCCCATCCGCGCACATATAAAGGTCCACAAAACAGCAACACGTTCTTCCAAAGGTGTCATTACATATTTATTATATTGGCCACCACCTGTTGCCCGACATTCCCTTTTGTTATGTGTAAGCTTGGATTTAATGTTCCGTTCTTGTTTGAGGTCCGCATGAATTAAGGTTTGTTGCCAGGTCTGACCACAGTTTATCCTGCTCTGCTTTATCCATCTTTGAGTAGCCCATGGCCAAGTCTGGGTGTAACTCCATGAACTGGACGAAAATCTCATTGTGAGAACTATTTTTTCGTGGGGACCTGTAGGATAGTAATGCAATGAATTTGAACAATTAGCTTCAGCAAAAAGCTCAGAATACTTACATCTTGTAAAATCTAAATCCTTTGGTTATTTTCCGTCCAATTTTGGTTTTATGTTTTTTTGTTTTGTCAAGTTGGTGTTGATTGTTTTATGTTTGTTGTTTTTGTTACGTTTTAATAGACGTCAAACATTTGACACTTTGCAGAAGTAGAGTTGCCACACGGTTCATAATAGGCAAATTGACGATCATTTTAATTATGTTACTTATATTTTTGTTAAATTTAGTAAATTTTTAAAATGGAATAACATTTCTGTACCAAAATTAAATTATCCGATGCAAATAACCTTGAGGTTACTCCATTAAAATGGTTGTATTTCAAACTAACAAACATCTTGCATCTCTGATTTTTCGAAGTCAAACCAAATCAGCTGATTTGCCAAGAATTCACTTACTCACATCACAAAAAAAAAAAGTTGGTTGCAATTTTGGACTTATTTTATAAAACCTAATTTATTAATTAATTTGATTATTTTATCGTACAGAAACTTGTAATTAAGAAGTAAACATTACAAATTTTGTCACGGCACAGTTAATTTGTGATTACAATAATTATTCTTTCCAAAAAATGAGAACTCACAGCGCTCTCACAATGGAAAACATGGTGAGAAAAAATTGCATGAAATGGGGTGAAAGTGAGTTGCAGAACACCTCTCGGTGAATACTTCTCACTTCGCCACCACAAGTGAATTCCAGAACATGGGCGACTGTTTTAAGCAGAATTGCGAGTTCTAGCCGCACATACAAAAAATGTCGCGCTTTAGTCCAAGGTGTACGATATTTGCATGAAAAACATGAATTTTTGAGGTTATGTAATATCGCTCTAGCTCACTGGCGGCTAAAGATATAGCCGAAATATTTTGGGGATATTCACTAAACAAAACAAGCTTTCATATGAGATGCGGACAACCGCGATATATTTTTTTTTGACCCAGCCTAATATACATATTTATGTAAGTAATAAATATATATTTCGATTTTATAGCTAGAACAATAAAAGAGATATATAATTACGATATTTTACAGAGAAGATTTTCTTAATCCACGGCAGAACACTACCTAATTTTTAGAAAATTTTGTTAGATATAGAGCCTATGTAAGCAATATGTACCGATTTTACATCTACCGGCTTTAACACGTTGACTGCCAACTACGAGATAACTCGTAGATTGATTTCCCTTCCAGGAAGCCAACTACGAGTTATCTCGTACTATCAAAAACTGCCACTTTTTGTGTAGTTATGAGTAAATCGTATTATGTCAGTGCTAGTATCGATAAATGGCTTCTGGGAAAAGAAAAAAAAGTTACTTTTGGCTTGCGTGAGCTGAACATTTAATAATGTACAAATTCATTCAATATAATGGAAAAATTAACTCAAACAGAAGAAATAAAGTAATATTTTATTATTTGTGGAAGTTTTTAAATCAATTTTCCACACTAAGGCCTGGCTTCTCTTCACAGGCTGGACAGAAGTAACGCGTTTCTCGGCGTTTTTTTGCTTGGGTACATACCCGACATAGCTATGTCGGACGCTGTTTTTTCCGTTAGTGCTAAACACTCTAAATAATGGAGCTCTTGACTTCTATTTTTTTTTTTTCAAAACTGGTTGAAAATCTCCAATCAACGCGAAGACGAATTCTTCTCTGAACTTTATCAGTTTATTTTAGATGATGTTACTTTTTGAAAAATTCTGTGAGCATTTTGAATATATATATCTATAATATGTAGCGAAACCTTTTTGGGCCATCTAATAGTCTTTCTTAGAGATGAGTAGTACGAAATCATTTGATCTGATCGGTCTATGCCAGACATTCCATTATTGTAATCTCGAACTATATTCGGTTTCATAGACATTTTTCCATCGCGATTGGGCACTTCTACCATTTCAACAGCATGCATGTTTGAAATGGTAAGGAATTCTCGCTTGTCTTTTCATTTGCATACAGAAACAGGACCATTTTGCTGCCAAAAACACTCCTCCTTTTCAGTTTACGATTTACCACATCTCTGGGGTTGCCTTTTCTGTTACTTCGCAGGGTTCCACACACATATGTTTTACGTGTATATAACAGTTTAGTAAGACTAACTGAATTATAAAAATTATCCATGTAAAGCGCGTAGCCTTTATCGAGATAGTCTTCAAGTAAATGTAAAACAATGTCAGCAGTGTGACCTAGATTATTGGTAGTTTCCTCAGATTTTCCGCTCTAAATTTTTATTTTTATTACAAGACCGTCGGACTCACGTAGTTCATATAGTTTGATGCCATATTTGTGTTTTTTATTTTTTATGTATTGGCGGAAAAGCAATCTTCCTCGCCATAGCGTCATGGATTCGTCAATACAAATATTTTACTTGGTACATAGTTTTCACGCATAACATTGTTGAAATGATTTAGGATTGGTCTCACCTTGTATATTCTGTCGGTAGATACGTTTGAGTTATCAACCAAATGAAAATAACGAAGTAGCAACTGGAATCGATTTCGGCTCATATGTGAGCGCCAAAAGTTTACATTATATAGCTTGTTTGTGCTCCAGTAATGTTGTTCTATTGTTGGAAAAGTACAAGATCCCATTTGCAATAAAAACTTTCATCTCTGCAGCATTTACGTCTTGCCAATTTGATAACCTTTTAGATTTTTTTATAGCATTTTGATTCCCATTTTTCAATTTCTTGCGCAGCATATAAATTAGTTTGTTCTACCAGTAATGCAAGAAACTCATCCGAAAAAAATAAATCCACCAGCGTTTGTACTGAACAATTTGATGTATCTAATTTCACACCAACATTTTCTTCAAAGAGAAATAAATCAGGATTGTGTTGAACTTCTGTCCACAAATCATCATTCTCATTTGACGTTGTTGCTTGGAGATCATCGTCATTATCATCAGGTTCGGACCCATCTTCAGGTTCATCTTCACTACCACTTGTGTAATCAGAAGGCTCATAAATGTCGTTACTTTCATCGCTGAAAATTCCGTCATATTCTGAATCACTTAGATTTGCGTTGTACTCAATTTCACTTTGATTCAGTGACCTTTTCTTATCCATTTTGGGTTCTTGATAATTATAACAATAAATTTAGAGAATTTTTATAAATCTAAAAAGAAGAAAATAATAATAAAATTATAATAAATTATAATAACTATAAAACAAAATATTATAGGAAGCAAAAATGATGTTTTTTTAGGAGAAAAATGACCTACGTATTAACTCGTATTTGGCTTCTGCGTAGCGATTTCTGTCACAGAAGCCAACTACGAGATTTCTGTTCCAGAAGCCAATTACGAGATAATTCGTAGGTCCTTTTTTTCCTAAAAAACATAATTTTTGCTTTTTCATCATACCTATCATCTAGAAATAGAGTTTTTAGTAATATAATGTGAAAAAACCAAAATGTCATTTTTGGCCAGTTTTCTGAAAATGGCCTTGGCAGTCAACGTGTTAATGGCATTTCTCACCACATTTTTATCCATATTAGCAGATAAAATGATCATGTACCAGGAAAAGTTCTCAACAAATCTGTTTAAAGTTAAGCATATAACAGTTGCTTGAGCCAAGAACAAACCTTGCCAATTTTGCAGAAAATCGATTCAGATTTGTTATTAGACAAACAACACCATTATTAAAAATTCACAATATTTTGTTGTATTCTGCTCTGATATGGTGGTGTAGGGTACCATAGTCAGCTACGCCCGACTTTAACCCTTCCTTACTGGTTTTAGTTGCTTACTTCCCCTTGACAAAAGTCTTGAAAACATAAACACACTTGTTTAAAATTGTTTGTTATACATTTTATTTGTTAAATTAGTTTTTCTTAAATTTAATAGCGCTTTTCTTTTTTTTAATAAAATATTTTAAAAATACAATTAGATAATCAATTATAAATAGAATTAAATTAATGAGTTGTGTGTTTTTTATAAATTACTGAAATTATTTACAAATGATGATACTTCTTTAGACGAAGATGAAATGCATTGCTCAATTGTGGTATATAATTTTTTTAAGGAAAAATATATGCCAATAAATACCATTATTAGGCTTATTTTGATTACAAAAATTATTTGCATTTGTTGTTTGCTAATTTTTGATATAGAGATCTAAGCAGCATAGATTAAGTTCAGGATTTTCAAAATTATGCTGTAAAATGTCTAGCTAGTAACCAAAACACGTCTATTGTTTGAAATAGAATATTAACGAAACAATCTTAACTAAACTTAGACACAAACCTTATTTTATGTATTTCACATTTAAAGAGGGATATTATTTGATAATTGTTTAACAAAAGTTCTTGCTGAGGGGAAATTTCTTATCGATGTTAAAATTTCCCTTCCTCCAGGTTTGTGTCTTGGATTTTAGTTGAGTTTGTTTCGTTAGATTTTGTTTCGCAAATTATTGCGTTATGTGGGGTATATCTTAGGGGGAATTAAAATTTGTTGCTACCCAGCAAACACTAGTGAAACAATGTAACACAATTAAAATGTTGAACATTAATTTGTCAGAAATTTTACTTTCAACTATAAATATATGTGTCATTTTTTTGAGAACACTATAATTCTCAATAGCACTTCAAGTTAAATTCCACACTTGCCCACTTGAGATGATGTTAAAAATTTCATGTGTGGAGTTCAACTTGAGTTACTACTTAGAATATAGCGTTCTCTGCAAAAAAAAAATACATAAAAATCAATATTTGAAAGTAAAAATTGATTTGTCCAAAGACAAATAGAATACAAGAAGACATTCCTTCCTGTAGCGAGTAATTGTCAGTTACGAACGAATAGGAATTTGATTCCAACGAGTGAGGTTTTTCGCGGATTTTCAGACCGTTTTCCCCGATTTTTTTGTCATTGTCACAATTAAAAAATTAATATTAATCGAGAAGTGCAAAAAAAGTTCAATCAATGTTCGCGGAATAGTGTTTTTTCGCGTGTTACAATTCATTCCTATTCGTTCGTAACTGATAGATTTGGACGTTTCGGCCTGAGGGAATGTCTTCTTACATTCTATTTGTCTTTGGTTTTGTCATTCATGTCGAGAATTAGAATTTTCTTAACATGTGTTTCCTGTCCTTGTACTTATTTTCTACCTTTCCCTATATTGTTTTGCCAGAGTTCTCACAATACTTTTCTTGCATTATATTTTCAGTTCCAGCTATAACTGCAGATGATTCATTGATGGGACAAAGTTTCATGTAGACATGAGGTGATTCCAGTGATTCAACAATGATGTATGAGATAAATATTCGCGGAGAAGTCATCAGCCGCCAGGTGAGTGGATTGAACAGGCTCGTCTGATATTCCCAGTAGACACTGGCGTACACGGGATCTTTGATGTCGTTGCCCTCTACCAAGCTGGAATATTCGTAACCAGGTTCGAAAAACCTGGGCTCATCGGAGAATTGCATTTTCTCTGTAGCCCTCTTATGATTTTTGCCGTGTAAGCGAATCGATAGGGTACCAATTTCACCTCCATGAGTAGTACTTTGGTCATGACCCGATATACGAACGGTAATCTTGTAGTGATGGCCTAAAATTAAATAAAAAAGACAAACTCAAATTAAAAACAAATTCTAGTAAAATTTGAGTAGAGTTTTTAGTGAACAAATACTTACGACAAAAGGGAGCTTGGCTACCGGTCATCAGGTACAGTACGGGAGGCCTTTTGGTATCAACTTTTCTAGCCCTGAGCATTGGGCGATAATCCTCAAAACTATGATAACCCATTCTGAGACATTGTTGTCCATTTTCATTGCAACGCGAACATTTTCCTTCTCTAAAACTCTCAAAGGAATCACAAGTTATGCCCATGAAGGGACATTTGCTGCCAACGCTCTCCGTAAAGTATTGATAGCTCCGCAAATGGTTACAACTCAAAAACATCTGCATACTCTCAAATACGGAATTTTCTTGATTACGCATATATTCATGCAGTTTAACATCACATCCTGGCATATCCATGCCTCCATTGGGATAAAAATCCAAATGACCCACTCGCTGATATAGACCCAAACCGCCCAAGACGTTGGCATCGGTGTGTATGACATCGACAAAATGAGCATCCGAACGATCCAAACGTACAATGGCTGTAGTTTCAGCAAACAAAGGGGCTGCCGGGTCCAAACCAGTGATGCGACCCAATTTTAAATCAAAATCTTTTTGCAAATAATAACCGGCATAACCAGCCAAATGGGAGCCCAAGGAATGTCCAATGAAGTGCACCTTATGCAAATTATCCATGCCCAATTCTTCATACACCATATGGATGATATGAGCAGTAATGGCGCCAATTAAACGAATGTTGGCTACAGCCTGAATATATGGTGGGCTTGAACCACCACCCCAATCGATGAGAACAACAGCAGCTTCACCTTCAGGCTCGTGGTTGAGCAGAGTTTTGCCCATTTCCATCATCTGAAAAAATAAAAAATATATAATTAAAATATTGTTTTTATCTATAATACATAATAGAGGCAGGCAAAGATTGTCTTAAGCCAGGAGAATATCATAGTTACGAATCAATAACGATTTAAAGGCCAAATTAAACAAACGAAAATACAATAATATTGTTTTTTTTACTGAACTTATACAAAAGAATAATAAATAAATTAATGTTTTTGGTTTTACTCCACTTTTTGTTGTAAATTATTCTATTAAAAAATTATTGAAGCTCGAGGAAATTAAAAATTATTATAGACCTCAAGCTTGAGAGAATGTTAAATGGAATAATAATAATTAATTTGGTTTGTCCTTGACCTGAAAAGCTGTTTTGTGTAGATATAGGCATACTATTTCATGAAACCAAAATTTATTTATGGTAAAGTTTTTTTTATTTTTTTTTCTAAAATTTCATGGAAGCTTCCTATTTTGTTAGTATTTTGACCATAATTTTTTAAGTGTAAGATCAATAAAGCCAGGATAACATTTAAATTAAAGGAAGTAATGAGGGCTAGAAATGCTGAGTGCTTCACTTTCAATTAGAAGCAGAAGTTTAGTCGTTAAAACAATTAAAAAAAATATTTTTATCAAAAAAATCGTTTTTTCCTGCCACAAAAAACAAGCAATTGAAAAAAATTCCAAAGAAGAAAACAATGCATATTTGAAAAAAAATCTATGGATGAATGTATAAATTTTGACCAATTTTGTAAACATAAGGGAAACTCAAAAAATCATTTGGAAATGGCGTCAATTTTCAATAGAGTATGGATATTACAAAATCATTACACTGTACAAAATTGCAAGTGTTTACATGAACAGGAATCGAAGTTGTAAGCCGTTAACCTTTTGTGCAAAAAGGCCCATTTGTATGGGAGGTACCAAAAGGGGCGTGACAATAATACCCATTTTTCATGGGACTATAGGTAGGTACCTCTATATTACAGTCGACCTATGAGGTATTCCGGTATACTAAAATCTACTTATGAGGTATTCCTCTATACTAATGCCTACCTCTGAGGCCTTCATCTATACTAGAGTCGACGTCTGAGGTCTTCCTTTATTCTAGAGTCGACTACTGAGCTCTTCCTCTATACTAGAGTCGACCTCTGAGGTCTGCCTCTATACTAGAGTGGACCAATGCGGTCTTCCTCTATACTAGAGTCGACCTATGAGGTCTTCCTCTATACTAGAGTCGACCTATGAGGTCTTCCTCTATACTAGAGTCGACTCTGAGGTCTGCCTCTATACTAGAGTGGACCAATGCGGTCTTCCTCTATACTAGAGCCGACCTATGAGGTCTTCCTCTATACTAGAGTCGACCTGAGGTCTTTCTCTATACTATACTCTATACTTATAATTTTTTGTGCAAAATGGCCCATTTGTATGAAAGGTAACAAAAGAGGCGTGACAATAACGCCTATTTTCACGGGACTAAATGGTACTTTTGTATGGGAGATACGAAAGGGGGCGTGGCAACTTCGCCCATATTTCCCAAAGTTGTGGCGACTAAGACACTAATACTATATGTGAAATTGTGGAAGATTCCAATAAGTAGTATTGAAGTTATTTAAGAATTAATATTTCAGTAAATTTTGACTCTTCGTGGAGGAGGTACTCGAGGGAGTGGACCAACATGGTCCATCTTTGACCTTACACTGAGATGGAAAAACTATGAACACATACCAAATCAGAAGTCAATCGGTTATTCCTATCGAAAGTTAACGAGTGAACAAATCAGACAGACAGACGGACGAACATTGCGCAAATTACATAAAATGGCCTAAATGGATTTCCGCCAAATACTCTTGGGGTCTCTTTGATCACTCCTTCGACGTGTTACACCCGCTGCAACTGATATATACCCATCGTTTACAATAATTATTTTGTTGAAAACATCTTATGTACTTCTACCAAAAGCGTAGAAATACATTTGTCAATAGATTTTTTCCAAGTAGATATTGTTTTTTTCGTTAGGATGCTATCTCTCAAAAATTAATAAAATTCATTTGGAACACGTATACTAATATATTACAACATATTTATATACAAAGAAAATTATATTTAGGAATTTTTGTACAATATAAAAAAATGGACTTTGAAGTACTGAAAAACACAAAACAGGTCTTTAAATTTAGATATTTTCTGAATACTAAAATGCAAATAAATATTTGTTTGGTAATCCAAATAAAGAATATTAAGCGGAAACAAAGATTAGTTTAGAACCACATATTCCCAAATATAAAATATTTGTGTGAGCCAAATATATAATTCGCGTGTACCCAAAACATTTATATATTTCAAGCAGAATATCTTTGGGACAATATACTACAGACGCGTTTTTTCAGCTTGTAGCCATCATAATTTCCATTAATTTAAGTTGTATCCTGGCTTTGTCGACCTTCTATTAAAAAAATATGGCCCTCATACAATAAAGGCACATTCCAAGAAAATCGGAAATTAAAAAAAAACTACTTTTTTTCGTGTTTAGGACACCGTATTAAACCAGAAAATGTTATGCGCAGCCCTTCGACAAACATTTTATAGACTAGTGTAGTTTATCAATTTTAAGTTGAATTCTACTTTTCGTTTTAGGGCCTGTTTCTGTAACTTATTTTCGTTCGTCTACGGCGAACGATCAAAAATCTCTCAACTATTACTTGAATTCTGTAAAACGCAGGTTAGAAATATTTTAGGTGTGGACTTTTTATGTGTTTTTCTATAGACACAACGAATTATAAACTTCTGTGACTTAGATTTCTCGAAATAATGGAGTGATTTTTGATCGTTCGCCGTAGACGAACGAAAATAAGTTACAGAAACAGGCCCTTAATAACGCAAAACTGGAATTCTTTATGCTAAGTAAAGTGATTGGACGTCCATCTATTTAAAAATTATATATTTTAACCGATTTCCCTCACATAATCGCAAGGAAAGAAGGAAGGAAGTTTAGCCAAATACATTTTTCACTTCCGGAAAACGAAATACATACGTAGCGTATTATCTAAAACTTCGTTCCTGTAGAAAGAAGTTTTTCGCTGAGTGTACATGTTTTCGATTGAAGGAATGAATATCTTACGAAACAATCTCAACTAAACCTAGACACAGTGAATACCCCTTTTCAAATATTCCGAACGAAGGATATTATTTAAGCAAAGAATTTCCTTTTCTTGTTGACGGTTGAATTTTCTTTCGAAAAGTTTGTCTTGTCTCCCCAAATGTTTTGTTGTGTGGGTTATATCTAGGGTTACTCCCGAATTTCTAGCCATTTCTTTTTTTAGATATGTTTTATTTGGCAAGCTAAAAATGTGATTAATTTTATGGTGTTTTCTTTTCTAAAAAAAGATGTTGCCCTGTCAGAGAGCAGCATTTTAATAATGTCGCCTACACCCTCTTGTACTGCTGCATTTTGTTATGGTCAGAATCGATAAGAAAAATGCGAAAAATCAGCCTTCTAACTCACTAAAAGTAAACTAAAAACAAAGAGTACTCCACGGCGCCGCCTAAATAAAGCATCTGACCAAAATTCTTTATAAAAAAGCATGCACGGACACCCGCGGTTATTTAGGCTATTCGCTCGACGCCGAACAAACATCTGTTTTGTAGGGCAGCGTCCACCCCTTCGATTAAATACAGGGCTCAATTGCATTTTTGCCCCGCGAAAGTGCGACATTTTTCACAAAAGAAAACGAAAACCTTTCACAGTGCAGCATTTATTTTACAATCGAAGACAAAAAGACATTTTTGGGCCGAAAGGCATAAAAAAAGTAGCATTTTATGGCACAAAAGAAAAGACCATTAGATAATCAAGTAAATAGTTTTGCGCCTAAAAGTCGGCAATTGAAAAATAAAATAGCCCTATTTATTTGCCAGAGTTCAGGAGGTAAACTGGAGCATGTCAGCTCTAGTTTTATATATTTATAGACTTCATAGAAGGATTTTTTGAGCGATCTGGCTAAAATTGAGCTTTAGTTAGTTAGTTAAGATAATTTCTTTATTAATTCATCAATTCTTAATTATTCATGGATGTGTAAAATTTATATTACGGTAATATATTGAATTATAAAGAGAAATATAAGTATTTATTATGTTATCATTTAAACGTCTGTCAATTAACGTAGTTTTTATTTTTTGTTTATTTTATTTCACCTAAAGCCATCCCATTCCATTTAATATTTATGCATGTAATTTAAAGCTTGCAGGCCAAATAAAGGTTAATTACAATATTATTCAAAGAAATATAATATACATAAATATAATTTGTGTTTTGCTACTACAGCGAAAAATCGTAACTAGTTCTATATATGTGTATGTATAACTTAATAATTATTAAATTAAGTTATAATAGCAATTGCCGGTTGCTGCTTCTACTCTACGTAAACACGTAAACGAACGTACTCTATTTCTTATTAAAAATGAATCACCTCGATGAACTTTTTGATATACATACATAGCTCTGTTGACGCCCTAGAAGCCATGTTTTTAACTGATCCATTTCTGGTTATGCTCCTACACAAAGGTAGCCGTATATAAAAGTCAAATAAATTTTGAATACTTCAGTCCCTTAACTTACTCTCATAAATTCCTATTATTTTCTAATATAAAAATAAATTTTGAATATTGTAGTCTCTTAACTTCCTTTCACAAATTTCTTTTATTTTCTAAAATAAAAATAAATTTTGAATATTGTAGTCGCTTAACTTTCTCTCATAAATTCCTATTATTTTCTAAAAAAAATATTTTTTCGCGAAAAACTAACTACTGTTTTGATTTTTTAAAAAATTCTTTTCCAGTCTTTTTTTCTCACTTTTTTAGACACTTACCCATGGTATATTGCCCGCCTCCAGATATCCATGAGCTATGAAAAATATTTTCCCCTCCGGATTTATGTTCATATTCCGTATGGCCTCTGGATCATTCAAATCAATATATTTGGGATTATCAAAAGCCCGCGTCGTATACAGAGTGTAGTGAGGCTCTATCTGGGAGGGTTTCTGAGGATGAACATTAATTTGACGGGTTTTTGTAGTCCAGGGACCGTTCAAGGGAAAACAACCATAGACACCATAGCATTTGACTTCGTTTAAATCTAGAAAAGAATAAGAATAAAAATATTAATATTAATATTAATAAATAAATATGAATTCACAATGCGAATTTCTTATCTGGCGCAAATAAAACTGTTTCATTATAAAAATACAGACATACATACATAAGCACATGTATTTATTATTTATGAATTATATTATAAAACTGTAGTTGTATAGGTTTGTTCAATATAAATTATTTTGTAGTATTTCTTAGATTAATCTTCGACGATTGAACTCTTCAAGTACGTTTTCATGAGGGTTCATTGATAACCCTTAGATTTTCACTAGGCTAGTGGTTAGTTGTGCTCTGCTTGGGATCTATTGTTGTTTTTGGATGAGCTACAATGATTTTTTTTGATTTTTCATTTTGTTGCTAAGTTTATTTTTTTGTTTGTTTTTTATTTATTTTTTAATGTTATTCGTAAGCGTGACTAAAGTTTTGCAACATTTTCATATCTCATTTTAGTGACACTATTTGGAAGTTGTAACATAATTTGTTTGATTGCAAATTGTAAATGTTTCATTTAATACAAAAATGTTACAATGACCCTGTTTCATGATTGTGATTCATTAGTTTGTGGAAAAATTGATCAACATCTCATTTCGGCTACATGAGATGGCCTTACTTATGACTGGGTTGTTATGGAAAATCTTTGAGAATGATGAGATTAAAATTCTTCCGAATAATGGCAGAAACTCGATACAACTGGAAGAGTTCTTTAAGCACAGTGAACATAAACAGAGATTAAATATCTAGGCAAGAATTTCAATATATCTTCAACATTTTGTTTATTAATTAATATGAATGTATGAACCAACTTACTAACTGATGTAGGTTTGAATATTGTACTAAGTTTTCTCGCGTTTCCAAAAAAATTATACTGCACTCATTGGAAAATCCGATGTATCTTAAAAGATAAGATCCAAATTAAAAATACAAAAATTACCCTTTTGCTAGATCAATTAGTTTTATTGTTTAAAATATTTCTTATTTTAAAATATGTAGTACAATTTGGGAAAAAAGACTGAATGTTATATTTTCGCCTCTCAAAGGGGAGGGTATAGTCATTGCAACGGAAAAAGTATAAAAAATCGAAAGTGTAAGTAATTTAGATCCGAGTCTTTTTAAACGATATGAGCTATGTCCGCCTCATCGTCCGTCTATTATTTTTATATTTAGAAATGTATAGTTTTTTTGCCAAAAATTTTACATTTTTGATTTCAGTTTGATCATAAACATTATCTTTTATTTTATTACTTCAATAATAACTGATTTAAATTTTGTGGAAAATTATTTATTTCTACCCATTTTTCTAATTTTTTATACTCGTAACTACCTAGCGAATTGATATTTGAAAACTTTTGGATGAACTTGATTAAGCATTAAACCTACTTTCGGAAGAATACAAATTTGCCCATGTGTGCAACTAAATGTTCACATTTTCCCCAATGAGACCACAAATTTAAAAGTATATAATTTTTTAGCAAAACTTTCACAGTTTTCATTTTATTTGCTTTTAAAAAGTAAAAAAAAATTTCCAAAAAAAATCTATTTTATTGCCGGAGTTTATACACTCTTAAAAAATGTACATTATCTTTGTGAGAGTCCATTTCAGCAAATTAACCTATACCCAATTTTCTATGTTTTTCTACTTAGCAAATTGATATTCGAAAACTACATATTGTGTTTGACTTAACATTAATTTATCTTTCGGAAAAACTAAATTTTATTCGTGTGTGCAACGAAATGTCCACAATTCCTCCCATTGTACTTTTCTTTTTTTAAGCAATAATTTTTTTAATTTTAACTTGACCATAAAAATATTGAGAAATTTATTTTACATTTATTTTTAAAAGCCCAAAATTTAACACAAACACCAATCAATCATATTCTAGTTAAACTCCTATTTACTGGCATCGCTATTGCTTCGAATACCATTTCGTATAAGTAATGTAATTCATTAAACCTAGAGTCTCAAACGGACAAAAGAGAGTTTTTGCTGGAATTACAGCAATAGTACATTATACTGTTTCATAATTATTATTGTACTTTGGCATTTTATTTACCACTGATAACATTTGTTTTTCCCCGGCCAAAAAATTCAACATAAATAACGCATTTTCTCTTTTATAACAGGGAAACATACAAAATATTGAATTGATATTTGAAAACTAATTGATGAGTTCGACTTTACAATAATCCATTTTTCGTAAAAATTAAAATTTGTCCATGTGTGCAACGAAATATCCACATTTCCTCCAATCGGGCCATAACTTCAGAGGTTATTAAATTCTACACTTAAAAACTTAGAATATTTTGAACAAAAATTTCATATTTTTAATTTTAATTTGATCATAAAAATATTGAAAAATGTGTTTAAAATTTAGTTTGTTACTTCAATTGAGGCACAGAACACTAATTTAGCAATTCAGAGATATATTGTGGAACTCTATTGGAAAATAAGGCAGTCACATGATTCTAAATTGTTTCCACTTAGAAAATTGATATTCGAAACCTGTTTGAAGATTTTGATTTAAGACTAATCCAGCTTTCGGAAGAACTCTCAAATTCGAAGTGTAAAACCAAAATATAAATAAACTAATCCAATTTATTACGAATGTAGTCCAATTTAGCTTTAGTAGCGAGTAGTCTATCAGTGACGAACGAATAGAAATTTGATTTCAGTGAGGGATTTTTTTTAAGACCGATTTTCCAGATATTGTTAGTAATTAACACCTTTAGAAAATTAGTATCGATCAAAAAAAGTTCAAAATATTAAGACTCAAGGAAACTATTTTTTCGTGTTTGAAAACCATTTCTATTCGTTCGTAACTCACGAAAATGTAAATAAAGTCACGGCGGCATATCTGTATAATAGATAGTCTGTGGCATGACCCACAATGTCGAACGCTCACGTTCCCAAATCAGCTGTTTTTCGCATAGAAGTCTTGCGAACGTTAACGTTCGGCCATCGTGGGTCCGGTAGAAGCTTTGCCAATTTTTTCAAAAAAAAACTCAAATCTGCCCATCTTCACATTAAATAAAATTTCAATATTAAAAAAAAAAAATAATTGCTTCTTAAAAACTGTTGTCAAATTTGTATTTCTTATAAATCTCTGTTTCATAATAATTAAAAATTTTGCAAGTCTCAATATTGTACTTTGGTTTATTGTTTACCACTGATAACATTTGATTTTTTCCCCGCCAATAAAACTGAATTAATAAATAGCGCATTATCTCTTTTGATTCAGGGAAATATACAAAATAAATAAGATCCGATTGCAAAAGAATCAACACATTCATGCATTGTGAATTATAAATCAAATGAAAGGCAAAGCAAAGACTCGAACCGTTCAATTGATACCACACAAAAAAAGTGAAAAAGTACACAGAACAAAATATTGCATTGTTTTTCAGTTTTTTTTCAGAAAAATCGAAAATCTTATGGCGATTTCTTTTCTGCAAAAAAGTGCAAGATTTTCGTTGTCCTTTTACCGAAAACTGAGCTTTTATACCACATTTTGAAATAGGAGCTAAGTTTAATGCAAGGATCTACATCAGTTTCACCCAAAAAGGGCAAATATTTTTCAGAACTTCGCGTTGACGGGGCAACGTTTTTTCAGAATCGAAATCACCATCAGATTTGAAGAAATGCGTCATTGTTTTTTAGGCTAATACTCGTATACTTTTACTTATTGTAACGAATTTTTTTTTTACTACCAAGAAGCGTCTCTTTAAAAATAAGAACAAATCTTTATCTATTTGTAATGAAAAAAATTTTCTTTCAAAAGAACATCTTTGTTTGAAGGAAATGTGACATTGTTTTTCAGCCAAAGAAACCGGAAACAAATACTATGATTTTTGATTTTAAGAAATGTGTTATTGTTTTTTTTTGGCAAATAAATAAGTACTCGTATACTTTAACTTATTCCAAAGAATACTTTCTTTATTACTAAGAAGTGCCTCTTAAAAATAGTGAAAAAAGTTTAGGCAAATACTCGTATACTTTTACTTATTGTAACGAATATTTTTTTACTACAAAGAAGCGTCTCTTTAAAAATAAAGAAATGTGTCATTGTTTTTTTTTGGCAAATAAATAATTTTTTTATTACTAAGAAGTGCTTCTCAAAAATAATGAAAAAAGTTTTTTCTAATAAAGAAAAGTTTAAAACAAGGAACATCTTTGATTCAAAGAAATATGTCACTGTTTCCAGCCAAAGGAAACGTTCCTTATGTCAAAGAAATCTTTCTTCATAACAAAGAAAAGGCTCCTCATATATAGAACATTTCTTAATATAGAACATTTTCTCTGATTGAAAACCACGAACAAATTTCTTTAAATCAAAGATATCCTCTTCCTTTCTTTGGTTAAAATCAATGAAACATTTTTCTTGTAATTTTTGCAAAAAGCTGTTCTTCTTGGTTGTAATTAAATTTTTTTTCAGTGTAACACTAAATGCCTTTGCGTTAAATGACTTTAGAGTTTTTCAAGTAATTAAAACAAAACATACGAAAATCTTCTAGACAGTTTCTTCTCTCTTATTTTTTGGAATTCAGTTTTGCTCTAGTGATTTCCTCACAAGGCATTCGCTTGGGAAGTTTCGAGATGTAGTATACCTTTGTTGTGGTTTATTTTTTAAGTGATTTTCTCGAAAAATAGCAATCATTTGCTGACGGTAATTGGCCATTGGATTTCTTAAACACTTACCAGTTTTCATGGAAGGCGGCATATCTACCAATGTATCGACGGCCGCTCTATTTGTATGATTGGCCAAATACAACATGGTCTGCAACATCAGACCACCGGTGGAATTTGAAACATGCATTGCGCTGGGATAGTTTTATCTATGTCACGGCACGATTGTTAATTTCTGGCAGTGTAAGCAACAGTATACAATTAATGTTTAGACTCTAGTTTGTTTTACGAGTCTTTGGAAATTTGTTTTTTTTAGTTAATTGTCTTTTTTTAGATTATATGTAATTAATTTGTGTTTTTTTGGTGTTCACAATTTTTCTGCAATTCTTTGCACTTGTTCATGTTTACGATTTACAAAACCATAGTTTTTAATAACATCAATTTGCGTTAATCATTTCCTTTTATTTGAATTCTTTGTTTTTTTTTTAGTTCAGTTTCTTGAGGCTTTCATGAACCTTCTTATTTGAAATGCACCGCTATACTGAGATTTGATTCATTGACTGTAAGGAATTTTATACTGATTTAATTCCTTATCACTTTCGGTCTCTCTATTTGTCTCTCGCTCAATTGACGTCGCGACGTCAATCTCTTCATTCTGCCAGTGTTTATTTGTTATTTCTTTCTGACCATTGCCTTCAAATCAAGCCCCCCAAATGGTTGATGCTTCTTCGTATATTTTTTTGTTATTGTTTTGCTCCAACAGAGACGTCCATCGGGTCTGCCCCACTCACTGTTTACCGCTGCGAGAGATAGCGAGAGTTTAAAGTACAAGTTGTACTTACATAGTAAGCCACGCGCTCCACTTGTCTCTTGGCTCTCTCCTCTCGTGTATTATTCTATCGGTATCGTCATCACACTCTGTTTGCCGTTTTTTTGGAATTGTCGGCAGCAGCCGAAGGAATGTGTGTGTTTTCGTTTAATTATTTTGCCGGCTTTAAGCGGTTCATGATAAAGCCTCGTTTTGTGCATTGCTCATACATGTGGTGAGGCTTGATCTTGCGGCGGATTTGGAATTTGATCTCATTTGTTGGTATCGTTGGGTTATTCTGTTTGTTACACGTTGGAGACGAAGGAAAAAAATCGATTTGTAATCTATTTACATGTCAATGTATGTAAATACACCGTAAGAAAAATATGAGACGAAATGTCGTTACTACAACCAATAGGTCTACAAACTCAAAATTTTTGTGGGATTACAAATTTCCACATAAGAATTTTCTAAATTTTATTCTGATGTCAGGAGGTATAAGATTAAGTTCAAGGTGTATCTCTTTACTGTTGTCGACCACTGAAGTCTTTTTCGTTCCTATAATCGACCGTTAAGGTCTTCATATTTACTAAAGTCGACCACTGAAGTCTTCCTATATCTGAGATGATTGCTGAGGATTTCCTCTACACCAAAGTCGATTGAGGTATTTCCTCTTTAGAGTCGACCGCTGAAGTATTTCGCTTCTCCGTTCCGACCACTAACATATTTCTCTATACTTGACTCGAGTACTAAAGTATTCATATATACGGGTTTTCCAACAAGAGGTGTTATTTTGAATCACCCGGTATTTCGAGTGATTCAAAATAATATTCTTTGACATTTGACAAGTAGAAACTACGCCATTACTAAAAATGGAACGATACACGTTTCAACAACGCATTGAAATTATTAAAATTCGAAAAATGGAAAATCATCGAAAAATCATCTTGACTGATGAGTCCCATTTCAACCTCGGTGGCTACGTGAACAATAAAAATTGTCGCATCTGGGGCTCGGAAAAGCCAAGAGTTATTGTTGAGAAGCCTCTCCATCCTCAACGTGTGACTGTTTGGTGCGGTTTATGGTCCGGCTGGGTCATTGGACCTTACTTTTTCGAAAATGAGGTTGGATCAACAGTTACGGTGAATGGATTGCGCTATCGAGGGATGATTAATGATTTTTTATGGTCGGTATTGATCTGGACATGGATGGTATTGATCTGGACAACGTTTACTTTCAACAAGACGGCGCTACGTGCCACGCATGCAACGAAACCATTGCTCTGTTACGGGAAAATTTTCCGGACCGTGTGTGTTATCTCTCGAAGAGGTGATCACAATTGGCCACCGAGATCATGTGATTTAACACCTTGGGACTTCTTTCTTTGGGGCCACGTAAAAGATAAGGTCTTCGCCAACAGCCCAGCGTCGATTCAAGACCTCAAAGATAGAATTCGTTAGGCTGACGAGGACATAGGGCAGCCACTTTGCGATTTGGAAAATTTAATGAAAAGGATATGGTCCTGTAAGCGTGGTCGTGGTGGCCATTTGGACGATGTTGTTTTTCATTATTAACGGCATACCTTCCTCTTTTTTATAAAATAAACATCCGATCATTTATCTCAAAAAATGGATTTTTTCTTTGAATACCAAAATAACACCTTTTGTTGGAAAACCCTTTACTACAGTTAATCAGAAAGACATTTCTCTATGCCAGAGTCGATCACCGATGGAGAAATATCTCTATACCAAGGTCCACTACTTTGGTCTTCATTGATACTAGAATTTACCACGAAGGTGTTCCTCCGCACTAGAGAATTATTGAGTGGGCAATGTTTATTATTATTTAAAAGAACATTCTTTGGCAGTTAATTTTTGAAGATTATGTCTATCAAATGTTGGCCGCGGCTACGTCTTTGATGGTCCATCCGTTGAGTCCAATTTTCGATAAATCGTTCGAGCATTTCGACTGGTAACTGGCGAATGACACGCCTGATGTTTTGCTCCAAGGCCTGAATCGAAGCGGGTTTGTCAGCATAAACTTTAGACTTTACATATCCCCACAGGAAAAAGTCTAACGGGGTGATACCACACGATATTGGTGGCCAATCGACCGGCCCAAAAAGTTAAATTATCTGCTCACCGAAGTGTTCTCTCAATAAATCCATTGATTGATGCGATGTGTGGGAAGTGGCGCCGTCTTGTTGAAACCAAATGTCGCCGAGATCACGAGCTTCAAATTCAGGCATCAATGTCATGGCACGATAACGGTCGCCATTGACGGTTACATTCTTACCGGCATCATCTTTGAATAAATATGGACCGATGATTCCGGTACGTCGGATCGGGAAGCAGTCAATGGCAAAAAGAGAGCTCTTAACGAGAGCTAAAATATTGCTCATGGGTGTCAAGGTCGTGAGTCGACTGAAAAGTTTTTGTTTTTGGATTTAAAATGGACTTAGCGCAATTGTCGAACGATTATTTTGATAATAAAACTGAATAATTTCTAAACGTGTACACGAGTCTACAATGGATATACGAGTATGAGTGGAACGCTGAGGTCTTCTTGTATATAAGTGTACGACTGAGGTCATCCTCCATACAAGAACCGACCCCTAAGGTCATACTCTATACTATACTGCCTTCCTACGAAAGAAAGTCGTATCTCCATTTCAGTAGTTTTGAGATATTTAGCTTTTACGTTTTATAACTTTTGCGAATTTTAATTTTATGCTTAGGTTAGGGACCTAAAAAGGTCTATGTTTGCTGGTAAAACCGGCTGCCACCTTACCATAAACCTTAACCTAAAGACGCGAAAGTTATAAACCGTAAAAGCTAAATATCTCAAAACTACTGAAATAGAGATAGACATTCTTTCATAGGAAGGCAGTATAGAAGACAACTGAGGCTCTTTTGCATTAAACCGTCAACCGCTAAAGTCATTCTCTATAGTGGAGCCGATCACGACATTGTTTTTTTTCCAATTCATTACATTTATTATTTAATCTTTCATTATTAAACAATGAAAATAACAATAAGTGGACAAATCTTAATCTAGAATACTATTCTCTGCGTTATTGCCATGGCGAATAAACCATTGAGACTTAATATGCTTTTTTTACTTTAACAAAAGGTTAACATTTCAAATTTAAGAATTCATAATTTAATTTTTGTTTAGTTTTAATTTAAATCAAGTCCAGTGTATCTCTCCTTCTAAGGTGGTTATGATCTTCAAAATTTAGTAGTTCTCGAGCCAGAATGTTTGGATGATTCAATAGTTTGCCCATGTAACACTGGCAAAAATTTTTCAATTTACTCATTTACTGTTGGTATGTTGAGATCCTTATGGATGTTGGCGTTTCTTGTATACTATGGTGCACCTGAAGAATATTCGATTGTCTTCTTTGTCATTAGCATACATTTGAAGCGCACGCTGTTCCCCACAGCTGTATACCATATGTCCAAATAGCTGCATACCATATATACAAAACGGTATTCAATACGGTATAAAATTACTTTATACTCTTGATTTAGGGCAGATCTTCGGCTGATAAGCCACTGAAGTTGATTAGTTTTGAGTTTTATTTGAGTTACTTAAGGGTCTATGTGGCGCGACCACGTCAAGCGCCGATCTAAATGGATTCCAAGATATTTTACATGATTCTTTTGGGAAATAGAAATTGAAGGACTTGTATCCCTTCGTAGGGTAACAGTAACATGAGTAACATTATGTAACATTATGAGACATTCACTATTATTCTCCTTTTTTTAAACCATTCTTCTAGGATTCGGACATGAGTCTGGAATTGATCGGACGCAACTGAAGGGCTTTTGTGAGTACTGACGTGTGCGTAAAGTTGGTTATTGGCATATCTGCCGTAAAAATAACGTACAGTAAAATGTTCCCCTGTGGGACACGGCATTTCGCGACCTAATAGTGTAATGGCGCTATGTCCAATATTTTACAGGAGAGGCAAAATACTTACTGTATATGAATGTTTTTATAAAGGGTATATGGACTTAGCGCTTTTACGATTCAGCTTTTAAAGATGACAAAGCATGATTTTTTTGACTTTTTGTTTTTAAATCGATGTATATCCAACTTATCTTACGTTCCGATTCAAAAACTACATTTAAGCAAAAAGTGGACTTAGCGACTTTTCACTCTTAGGTCGCGATTTATTTTCTTAGGGCTAGAAAAATGTCATTTGATTTAACTTGGAAAGACCGGTTAGTCAAATAACTGTTGAACAGTTTATGAGTGTTGGTTGGCAGAAGGTCGCATCGGGATATGCTGCTCAAACTAATTACAAGAAGGGCAGATCGTCATTACTTGTTTCTACGTTAAAATTCGTAAAGCAGATCTACAAGTCGAGTGACTACAGCAGAGTAATGCGTGGCAAGAAAAACTGGATATCGGTTTTAGTAGATAGAATAAAGGAAACCATGCAAAAAATTTTACTTCTTTGCATATGAAATTTTGTGATTCGAGCCAAAATTGTAACACATCGAAGTAGTGACCTAAGACCCTAAGTATGTTCGGCGGATATCCGTTTTGGATCATTTTAAGTCGACTCAGAAATTTCCATCCGTCCGTCTGTCTGCTGGTCCTTTGGCTCGTAGCGCCGTCTTGTTGAAACTAGAGCTCACTGAGACCATGCTCTGGAATTTCAGGAAGCACATAACCCATGAACATGGTGCGATAACGGTTACCATCGAATGTAAGATTCTAATTTGCCTCATTTTTGAAGAAACATGCATCAATGATTCCAGCAACACATTAACCACATCATGCCGTTGTTTATAATGGATGTAATGGTAGCTCTTGTTGGCAAAATTGTTTGTTACCGTATCCATTGAGAAATGTGATTTATCACTGAACAGAATTTCACGATAAAACACCGGATTTTCATTTGGAGCAATTTTGAACAATTTGGAGACGCTGTTGTGGTGTGAGGCTTTCCATGATGGCTAGCCAAATGATACTGAACGAAAATGGCAAAGCAGTTTGATATGAGTCACGCGTGATCTGTAAAAAAGTATATTGAAAATCAAAACTCACGATGAATCACCCGTTATAATTGTACCGCTGAGGTCATCATCCATTCTAAGGTCAACATCTATACTAGAGAAGACCACTGAGACCCTTCTCTATAGTACTGAATAATTCCCCTTTACGAGAGACGACCACTAGGTCGTTATCGATACTAAAATCGACCACAGAAGTCCTCTATACTGCAATAATCCCCTATGGTTTTCCTCTAAACCAGAGGTGGTCACTGCAGTTTTCTATGCGATAGACGACACTGAGGTATTTTCCTTTTCGAATCGATCTCTGGTGTATTCCTCTATACCCGAGGTAATCACGGGCATATATCTCTACACTATTCTTGTATATGGGATTTTTCTATAGAGTCGATAGAGAAGAGTCGATAACGGAGGACTTTCTCTACACTAGAAATAAACCAACACAGTGGGGTGAACTTCCAAAAATGGAGATTATTTCGGGGAAGCCTTCATTCGTCATTCTCTTTAGACAAGGATATAACTACAAATTTCAAGATTTTTATCGTTTTAAATTCAATACTGCGACTTTTGACAATCGCTCAAAACTCGAAAAAGTTCTGACGAGTCAAGAGCCCTGAAGGCTTGTAAATGATTTGAATGAATTAATGTATATTTTAGAAGCAATGTAAATTTTTTTTCTGCCTAGACAACATTAGTAATAATATCCTGGCCCATCATATGAGTCTGGGAACCCAGTGAGGAAGACAAGCAAGCAAATTACCGCTGCAAACTCTTTATCTCCAATCTCGGTTTGTATAAGAACTTGGTAAGATAAGATGAACGAAACATCTTAAATGTACATCTATTGACTGTATTTAATTTTACCACAGTGTACTGTAATTGCTTTTAATTTCCTCTGAAGATCACTTTCTTTCGCCCAACATAGAAAAACATATGTCCAAACTAATTCCATGTCAGACAATGGGGAGCAATCCGATTAAATATGAATGGCTACCACATAGGGCGCGGACACGTGTGTTTAATCAACTCTTCCATAGACTGTCGTGCTTCTACAAAATTAATTGACCGCCACTAAACTAAATTGTTTAACCATGAATCTTATTTTTAACTCAGTCTTATCAAATCTAGAGAATTATGTCATTTTTTTGTAGATTCCCTCGGCGGACAAAGTCAAACCTTAAAAAACTATTTATTTATACATAATTTCAATTAAACCCGTCGTAAATTAAATTAATTATGTCTGGCCGCTTAAAAATCATAATTTCCAGTATTATCTCCAGCATTTATATAGTTGTTGCCTTTTATGTACCACTTAACGGTGTCCAACCGAAAATGGCAGCTTATCATAGGTCGGGATCTGGTAACGCACGCCATTTGTCTCGTCTGGCGGATCATTAATCGTTCTTCAGCGAGAACGACATATCGTTGTTGTTGCTGATGTTGCAGCCGTACTGGAATGTATGGGAACCAAAGTCCATCAGTCCACGGCGCAAACGAAAAGAAAGTGTCACAGTGTCTGACCTCGAAGATTGCCAAGACTGTAAAAAAACATAAAAAACAAGAAAAAATTAAATGCGGCACAGTGTTTGGAGTTCGGCGGGATGTGTTTGTATGAAATATTTAATTGTTACACTGTCCTGCTGTAATTGTCGATAATGATTTCTAAGAGGAGTGAATGATTTCATTCGAAACTTTGATATGCCACTGAACCTTAAGTGCCGGGATACCTATTAACAATAGAGTATTCTGAGACAGGCAATAGTACTGTGTCCTATAATATATCAGCGAGCGTTCCACATGGATCTGTTATTGGTCCCTTGCTCAAAATACTAGAAGAGGCAATAATTGTAGGATTTGCAGATGACATCGCTGTCGTAGTACATGCCCGACATCCACACGAAGTGCAAATTTACGCGAACGATGCAATTCGTGCTATAAAAATGTGGCTTGACTCCGTCAATCTTAACCTGACTGAGGTCTTCCTCTATATTAGAGTCAACCTCTGAGGTCTTCCTCTATATTAGAGTCAACCTCTGAGGTATTCCTCTATATTAGAGTCAACCTCTGAGGCCTTCCTCTATACTAAAGTCGACCTCTGAGGTCTTCCTCTATACTAGAGTCGACCTCTGAGGTCTTCCTCTATACTAGAGTCGACCTCTGAGGTCTTCCTCTATACTAGAGTCGACCTCTGAGGTCTTCCTCTATACTAGAGTCGACCTCTGAGGTCTTCCTCTATACTAGAGTCGACCTCTGAGGTCTTCCTCTATACTAGAGTCGACCTCTGAGGTCTTCCTCTATACTAGAGTCGACCTCTGAGGTCTCCCTTTATACTATAGTCAACCCTGAGGTGTTCCTCTATACTAGAGTCGACTTCTGAGGTCTTCCTTTATACTAGTGTTGACATCTGAGGTCTTCCTCTATACTAGTGTCGATCTCTGAGGTCTTCCTCTATATTATAGTCGACCTCTGAAGTCTTCCTTTATATTATAGCCAACCGCTGAGGTCTTCCTCTATACTGTAGTCGACATCTGAGGTATTCCTTTATACTAGTGTCGACCTCTGAGGCCTTCCTCTATACTAGTGTTGACCTCTGAGGTCTTCCTCTATACTAGCGTCGACCTCTGAGGTCTTCCTCTATGCTAGAGTCGACCTCTGAGGTCTTCCCCTTTACTACAGTCGACCTCTGAGGTCTTCGTCTATACTAGAGTCGACCTTTAAAGCCTTCCTCCATACTATAGTGGACCTCTGAGGTCTGCCTCTATACTAGAGTCGACCTCTGAGGTCTTCCTCTATACTAGAGTCGACCTCTGAGGTCTTCCTCTATACTAGAGTAGACATTTGAGGTATTCCTCTATACTAGAGTCGACCTCTGAGGTCTTCCTCTATACTAGAGTCGACCTCTGAGGTCTTCCTCTATACTAGAGTCGACCTCTGAGGTCTTCCTCTATACTAGAGTCGACCTCTGAGGTATTCCTCTCTACTAGAGTCGACCTCTGAGGTCTTCCTCTATACTAGAGTCGAACTCTGAGGTCTTCCTCTATACTAGAGTCGACCTCTGAGGTCTTCCTCTACACTAGAGTCGACCTCTGACGTCTTCCTCTATAGTAGAGTCGAACTCTGAGGTCTTCCTCTATACTAGAATCGACCTCTGAGGTCTTCCTCTACACTAGAGTCGACCTCTGACGTCTTCCTCTATAGTAGAGTCGACCTCTGACGTCTTCCTCTATAGTAGAGTCGACCTCTGAGGTCTTCCTCTATACTAGAGTCGACCTCTGAGGTCTTCCTTTATACTATAGTCAACCCTGAGGTGTTCCTCTATACTAGAGTCGACTTCTGAGGTCTTCCTTTATACTAGTGTTGACATCTGAAGTCTTCCTCTATACTAGTGTCGATCTCTGAGGTCTTCCTCTATATTATAGTCGACCTCTGAAGTCTTCCTTTATATTACAGCCAACCGCTGAGGTCTTCCTCTATACTGTAGTCGACATCTGATGTATTCCTTTATACTAGTGTCGACCTCTGAGGCCTTCCTCTATACTAGTGTTGACCTCTGAGGTCTTCCTCTATACTAGCGTCGACCTCTGAGGTCTTCCTCTATACTAGAGTCGACCTCTGAGGTCTTCCCCTTTACTACAGTCGACCTCTGAGGTCTTCCTCTATACTAGAGTCGACCTTTAAAGCCTTCCTCTATAATATAGTGGACCTCTGAGGTCTTCCTCTATACTAGAGTCGACCTCTGAGGTCTTCCTCTATACTAGAGTCGACCTCTGAGGTCTTCCTCTATACTAGAGTAGACATCTGAGGTATTCCTCTATACTAAAGTCGACCTCTGAGGTCTTCCTCTTTCTACAGTCGACCTCTGAGGTCTTCCTCTATACTAGAGTCGACCTTTAAAGCCTTCGTCTATACTATAGTGGACCTCTGAGGTCTGCCTCTATACTAGAGTCGACCTCTGAGGTCTTTCTCTGTACTAGACGCGAGCTCTGAAGTCTTCCTTTATACTAGAGTCGACCTCTGAGGTCTTCCCCTTTACTACAGTCGACCTCTGAGGTTTTCCTCTATACTAGAGTCGACCTTTAAAGCCTTCCTCTATACTATAGTGGACCTCTGAGGTCTGCCTCTATACTAGAGTCGACCTCTGAGGTCTTCCTCTATACTAGAGTCGACCTCTGAGGTCTTCCTCTATACTAGAGTCGACCTCTGAGGTCTTCCTCTATACTAGAGTCGACCTCTGAGGTCTTCCTCTATACTAGAGTCGACCTCTGAGGTATTCCTCTATACTAGAGTAGACATCTGAGGTATTCCTCTATACTAGAGTCGACCTCTGAGGTCTTCCTCTATACTAGAGTCGACCTCTGAGGTCTTCCTCTATACTAGAGTCGACCTCTGAGGTCTTCCTCTATACTAGAGTCGACCTCTGAGGTCTTCCTCTATACTAGAGTCGACCTCTGAGGTCTTCCTCTATACTAGAGTCGACCTCTGAGGTCTTCCTCTATACTAGAGTAGACATCTGAGGTATTCCTCTATACTAGAGTCGACCTCTGAGGTCTTCCTCTATACTAGAGTCGAACTCTGGGGTCTTCCTCTATACTAGAGTCGAACTCTGAGGTCTTCCCCTATACTAGAATCGACCTCTGAGGTCTTCCTCTACACTAGAGTCGACCTCTGACGTTTTCCTCTATAGTAGAGTCGACCTCTGACGTCTTCCTCTATAGTAGAGTCGACCTCTGACGTCTTCCTCTATAGTAGAGTCGACCTCTGAGGTCTTCCTCTATACTAGAGTCGAACTCTGAGGTCTTCCTCTATACTAGAGTCGACCTCTGAGGTCTTCCTCTATACTAGAGTCGACCTCTGAGGTCTTCCTCTATACTAGAGTCGACCTCTGAGGTCTTCCTCTATACTAGTGTCGACCTCTGAGGTCTTCCTCTATACTAGAGTCGACATCTGAGGTCTTCCTCTATACTAGAGTCGACCTCTGAGGTCTTCTTTTATACTATAGTCAACACCTGAGGTGTTCCTCCATACTACAGTCGACCTCTGAGATCTATCTCGATATTAGAGTCGACATCTGAAGTCTTCCTATATACTAGAGTCGACCTCTGAGGTCTTCCTTTATACTAGTGTCGACATCTGAGGTCTTCCTCTATACTAGTGTCGATCTCGAAGGTCTTCCTCTATATTATAGTCGACCTCTGAGGTCTTCCTTTATACTATAGCCAACCGCTGAGGTTTTCTTCTCTACTAGAGTTGACTTCTGATGTCTTCCTTTATACTAGGGTCGACCTCTGAGGTATTCTTCTATACTAGAGTGGACCTCTGAGGTCTTCATCTATACTAGAAACGACCTCTGAAGTCTTCCTTTATACTAGAGGCGACCTCTGAGGTCTTCTTCTATACTAGAGTCGACGCCTGAGGTCTTTATCTATACTATAGTCGACCTCTGAGGTCTTCCTCTATATTAGAGTCGACCTCTGAGGTCTTCCTCTATACTGGAGTCGACCTCTGAGGTCTTCCTCTATACTAGAGTCGACCTCTGAGGTCTTCCTCTATACTAGAGTCGACCTCTGAGGTATTCCTCTATACTAGAGTCGACCTCTGAAGTCTTCCTTTATACTAGAGTCGAACTCTGAGGTCTTTCTCTATACTAGAGTCGACCTCTGAGATCTTCCTCTATACTATGTAGAGTTGACTTCTCAGTTCTTCCTCATTTGAAATTCAGATTTTACATTTGAAATTCAGAACTCCTCAATTGAAATTCAGAATATCCATTTATAATTCAGAATTCGTCAGTTGAAATTCAGAACTCGACACTTGAAATTCAGAACTCGTCATTTGTAATTCAGAACTCGACAATTGAAATTCTGAATTTTTCATTTAAATTCAGAACTTTTCATTTGTAATTCAGAAACTATTTATTGAAATTCAAAATTTCTATTTGAAAACAGGAAAATATTTTTTTTTATTTCATGGTTTTCTCACTGTGGAGTTGAGCTGAAGATCAAAGAATTCCTTTTAAGTCATGCTAGGTATTTTCAATAGTGAAGTGAAAAAGAAAACGTCTTTGAAATCCAACACCAACCAATGCATGACCTTTCGGAGGTGGTCAGTCAACTCCTGGGATGCAGTAGCGTTGTTTTTTTTTGGCCTATGGTCCACTTGTTATTACTTTTAGTAATATTAAAGTTATTTAAAATTTACGTATGGGAAATACTTTGAATTAAGAACCATCTCAAGTCAATCTTATGCCGCCGTAGTTATTATTTAGGTATAGGAACATTTTGCAATGGATTTGACTGAAGTGAATAACGATTTTTAAATTAAATCTGACTCGAGAAAGTACTGATCCAATCATCCGCTTCCCTAATTCTGACAATTCACTCCACTCGTTTGCACCATTGATGAGAAAAGCTGTCCTGCGTTGGTCAATTTTTATTATTACGAATGGCAATTTGTTCCTACAAAATTATGTTTGGCAACATAAAGGGTGTCCCAAGAAGAGCGCAATTTTTAAATCTCGCAACATTCGAAGTGTCATTGTTTGACATTTGAATAATTGTTATTGTTTGTTAGTAGAAGGTACGAGGTTAGTAAAAATGGAGCGCTACACGAATGAACAACGCATTCTCATTGTGAAATTGTTTTACCAAAATGGTGAAAGTTTTGCTGCTACAGTTCGCAAATTGCGATCAATTTGGGGCCACAATAATGCTCCAAAAGAGTCAACTGTAAAGAGATTAATGGATAAATTTGCCGAAACTGGGTCTATTAGTGATGTAAAGACAACAACGCGCCATCGACCAGGTCGATCGACCGAAAATGTCCCAGCTGTACGTGATGATGTCGCTCAAACTCCATCCACCTCAATTCGACACCGAGCTCAGCAAATTGGTGTCTCCAAATCCACTTAACCAGTTTTTTCTTGCCTAGAATTGAAGAAATGAATGTGGAGGGCATGTGCTTCCAACAAGACGGCTCCACATGTCATACAGCCAGAGAAACAATTCAATTGCTGCATCAGTCATTTCCCGGTCGTGTTATTTCGCGTTTTGGAGATCAGAATTGGCCGCCTAGATCGTGCGATTTAACACCATTAGATTTTTTCTTTGGGGTTTTTTGAAGTCGATGGTTTACGCGAATAAGCCGACGACGACTCAAGCCTTAAAAGACGAAATTGGACGCTGCATTAATGAAATACCGCAGCATTCATGCAAAACGGTCATTGAAAATTTCATTAAAAGATCGCGTGCATGCCAGCAAAGCCGCGGCGGCCATCTGCACGATATATTGTTCCATACATAACCTCATTCTGTCTACTTTACGATATAATAAAGTTTCACGATTTTTTCTTAAATATCTGTGTTTTATTTAAAATTAAAAAATTGCGCTCTTCTTGGGACACCCTTTATAAGCTGGTTTTACTTGCACCACTTAAATCCTAGTCCACGACCAGACATGCTTTTTTTGGCTGAAGATGTATGTATGTATATGACTTCAAGCATACATACATAATTTCATATTAGAATGTTCTGAAAATCTAATTTCTGAATTTCAAATGAAGAATTCCGAATTTCAAATGACGAGTTCTGAATTTTAAATGAAAAATTCTGAATTTCAAATGTCGAGTTCTAAATTTCAACTGGAAATTCTGAATTTTAATTGACGAATTCCGAATTTCAAATGACGAGTTCTGAATTTTAAATGAAAAATTCTGAATTTCAAATGTCGAGGTCTGAATTTCAACTGGAAATTCTGAATTTTAATTGACGAATTCCGAATTTCAAATGACGAGTTCTGAATTTTAAATGAAAAATTCTGAATTTCAAATGTCGAGGTCTGAATTTCAAATGGAAATTCTGATTTTCAATTGACGAATTCTGAAAATGAAATGGAAAATCTGAATTTCAATCGATATTTTCTGAATTACATTTGGAAATGGTGTAGAGTCGACCTCTGAGGTCTTCCTCTATACTAGAGTCGACCTCTGAGGTCTTCCTTTATACTAGAGTCGACCTCTGAGGTCTTCCTCTATACTAGAGTCGACCTCTGAGGTTTTCCTCTATACTAGAGTCGACCTCTGAGGTTTTCCTCTGTACTAGAGTCGACCTCTGAGGTCTTCCTCTAGACTCTAGTATAGAGTCGACCTCTGAGGTCTTCCTCTAGACTCTAGTATAGAGTCGACCTCTGAGGTCTTCCTCTAGACTCTAGTATAGAGTCGACCTCTGAGGCCTTCCTCTATACTAGAGCCGACCTCTGAGGTCTTCCTCTATACTAGAGTCGACCTCTGAGGTCTTCCTCTATACTAGAGTCGACCTCTTCCTCTATACTAGAGTCGACCTCTGAGGTTTTCCTCTATACTAGAGTCGACCTCTGAGGTTTTCCTCTATACTAGAGTCGACCTCTGAGGTCTTCCTCTATACTAGAGTCGACCTCTTCCTCTATACTAGAGCCGACCTCTGAGGTCTTCCTCTATACTAGAGTCGACCTCTGAGGTCTTCCTCTATACTAGAGTCGAGTTCTGAATTTTAAATGAAAAATTCTGAATTTCAAATGTCGAGGTCTGAATTTCAAATGGAAATTCTGATTTTCAATTGACGAATTCTGAAAATGAAATGGAAAATCTGAATTTCAATCGATATTTTCTGAATTACATTTGGAAATGGTGTAGAGTCGACCTCTGAGGTCTTCCTCTATACTAGAGTCGACCTCTGAGGTCTTCCTTTATACTAGAGTCGACCTCTGAGGTCTTCCTCTATACTAGAGTCGACCTCTGAGGTTTTCCTCTATACTAGAGTCGACCTCTGAGGTTTTCCTCTGTACTAGAGTCGACCTCTGAGGTCTTCCTCTAGACTCTAGTATAGAGTCGACCTCTGAGGTCTTCCTCTAGACTCTAGTATAGAGTCGACCTCTGAGGTCTTCCTCTAGACTCTAGTATAGAGTCGACCTCTGAGGCCTTCCTCTATACTAGAGCCGACCTCTGAGGTCTTCCTCTATACTAGAGTCGACCTCTGAGGTCTTCCTCTATACTAGAGTCGACCTCTTCCTCTATACTAGAGTCGACCTCTGAGGTTTTCCTCTATACTAGAGTCGACCTCTGAGGTTTTCCTCTATACTAGAGTCGACCTCTGAGGTCTTCCTCTATACTAGAGTCGACCTCTTCCTCTATACTAGAGCCGACCTCTGAGGTCTTCCTCTATACTAGAGTCGACCTCTGAGGTCTTCCTCTATACTAGAGTCGACCTCTTCCTCTATACTAGAGTCGACCTCTGAGGTTTTCCTCTGTACTAGAGTCGACCTCTGAGGTTTTCCTCTATACTAGAGTCGACCTCTGAGGTCTTTCTCTATACTAGAGTCAACCTCTGAGATCTTTCTCTAGACTAGAGTCGACATCTATAATCATTTTTATACCAGAGTCGACCTCTGATATCTTCCTCTTCGCTAAAGTTCGGCCTCTGGGGTCTTCCTCTATGGAAGACCTCTGAGGTCGATTCTATCGTCGACCAATGAGTAATTCTTCTAGACTAGAGCTGACCATGAAGTTGTTTCTCTATACTTCCTAGTCTAATCGAAATCCGTTGAACTGATCTGTATGCTCTTCGGATTATGATAGGACATCAGTTTTTGTTACGACTTTCGGTAAAGGGCTTTATTTCGCAAAAAATTAATGTAAATGAGGTTTTAGCGACATTATTACTTTGGAAAAGAATAAAACCTGTGTATACATATACAATTTAGAAAAAGATAAATGTTCCTTTGTAGAATGCTTGGCAATATCTATGTATGCCACTACTTATTACATGACCTCGTCACACTGTGTCGATTTTCTGCTTGTTTTTTTTTTGTTCTCCGAAATATTTCATAAATTATACTATTTGTGACAGTGTACGAGTATGTATCGGTGTTGTGTTGTATACAAAAACAATACAGGATTATTATTGTTATTACTCTGTCTTGTCTATTGACGTCAATGGCTATAGGTGGTCAAGGAGTCAAGTCAAGCGAACAAAATAAATCCGTTCTTATCGCGCTGTGTTCGCTTTCGGTTGTTATTCGGGTACGAAATGCAAAATAGTAGAGTACAGAACACGTTGCACACAAAACCTTTGATCAATCCGAGGAAATGGGCGTATAACATCTATGCCTCCATTGAACCTTTGATTGATTAAGTGATCAGGAAGGGTTATTACAATAATATAACTACATAGGTTAAAAATAGTGATATTGATTGTGGATTTGAACAAAGTTTATTGATTGTTCGTACCCCTTCAGAGCAGAAGGCATTTACAGAATGTCTTATCTGTTAACAATTCTAGAGAGAATTTATATTAATTACACCATTTCAAAGACCCATTCAGTTTTTGAACCTTTGTGTTTCTCAATGATGTTGTGATTCTTTAGAAGAAAGTCTTTCGTTTTTTACTGGAGCATCTACGCGTTGACACTTGTCCACAGGTGCAGTAGACATCGTCCTGATACAAGACCGTAATATCAGGGAAGGTGTGTGGCATCAGGGCGTCCAACTTGATGTTACTTCTGGCCAACTGTGAAGGTACTTCATGAACCTGTATTTTGATCTGGATCTAAGATCTAAGCATTTTTCTCTTACCTAATTTCAGTGGTTTCGACCAAACAGCTTAGAGATAGGTAATACTGTATGTATATACTGGATGATATCCACTTACTTCCGATGTAAAGATGAGGTAGTACCGACGGCTCTCTTCAGGGGAGTAGTGGAAAAACCAACGGCTGATAATTGGCGCAGACACGAATGCTCATCATTCTATCTGTGTTAACACAGACACAAACGGTAGAGGTGAATCACTTCTTGACTTTATTCCTACTACAATCCTAGTTTTTTTTAACGAAGGCAATAAAGCGACCTTTACAAACAAAAACAGGCAGAAAGTACGTTCGCTACTGACTCGCAGACACAATCATTGGAATGTACTAGAAGACCACTACTTCACAGATCACAATAACATAGAGTTAAAACTCACGGATGAAGCACCTAAACCTGCCGTCCACAGAAATGTGAGGTAAAATACTCAATTCTAAACCTCTGTATGAACCGAATGACAAAGTCGCTCTGGATAATCTGGTGGATCACCTCACTACAGCATTCAACAGATCCCTTGAAGAAGCCTGTCCAAAACTAAGATGCAAGGGCAGAACTATACCACAATGGTGGACTATTGAACTAAATGTTAGGAAAAAACCTGCAACAAACTACTCAATAGTGCCAAATCAACTGCGTTCACTTATGACTGGGATGCATATAAAGAGCAACTCAAGATCTAAACGAAGGAGCCCAGGAAAGCGCAAAGACGTTCTTGGTACTAAAACGCAAAGACGTCCTTGATGTCAACAACTGGACAAAAAACAGCGAGCAATCGTTTAAAGCACTGCTCGACACAAATTTACCGGGGAACTCACCAACAGAACTCGAGGTACAGCAGGACTAACAAGAGAGCAAGTGGACTGCAAGCGTCGCTAGGTTGTTGATTGAGGAATCCAGAATTTTGCTGGGCAATTAACAGCTTTGAGCCCTTTAAATCGCCTGGACCAGACGGCATTGCACCAGCAGGAATGCAGCGAATGTTCAAGTTCATTATCCCATGGCTGTAGAAAATGTATGAAGGCTGCATCAGGCTCTCATATATTCGCAATCGAAGGATGTATCGCACACTTTGCCAAAGAACTTTAGACCAATTAGCCTATTCTCCTTCCTTTTGAAAGGTCTGCAAAGACTTTTAGATTCGTTCATTAGAGTAAATCTGGATTCCAAACTCCTTTCGGGGAACCAACATGCCTACAGCAAGGCATGTTGGTTCCCAGAATCTACCCTGCACAAACTTGTAGGCACCATCATATCGTTCCAACATTTTAAGGTGACCTTTCTTGACATAGAAGTGGCTTTTAATAACATTCATTCAGACGCGGTAATTCCGGCGCTGTAACATCTAAAGGTGAACTCTAGCATGATTAGACTAATTCAATGTCATCTCAACTGAAGATGCATAACAGCAAGACTTCGATCCACAGCTATAACAAGGTATGTACACAGAGGGGCCCCACGAGGTGGAGTACTGTCTCCATTAATTTGGGACGTAACGGTGATTGAGTTGGCTAGATGGGCCAGAAGCAGGCGGTTGAGTGTTAACACAAAACAAGACAGAATTGGTTCCCTTTGGATGAATAATAAGGAAAAAATGTCTTTAACGTTCAAAATAAACGATTAAGCAATCTGTCAAAGTGAACAGTTTTGCTATCTAGGAAGCATACTAACTCCTACTGGTGGTATCGCCGAAGACATCACCTCCCGGATAAACAGAGCTAGGAACAGTTTCAACCAACTGCGAAATATTTTTTAGGACAAATTTAAAATTATATTTTTTAGGACAATTTTAAAATAATACCAAGCTCAGAATATACAACTCAAATGTGAAATCAGTACTCCTGTACGGCTGCGAATCCTGGACACTGACAACAAACCTTACTAGGAAGCTGCAAACAATTAACTAACCGCTGTCTAGCAAATATACTACAAACCAACGGTGTACACCTTCGAGCAGAACTACATCACTATGATGCCAGCCAGAGATGAAGGAGTTGGCAGAATAATAGCATCTCCATTTCTATATGGATGGTTCGATGTTTGATGAAAAGGTTGGTTTCGGAGTAAACTGAACTTAGTCTGGATATACTGTATACGTTAGTACTCGTATCATTTCTGACGGGACACTGCCAGATCGGCGAACACGCCAGAAGATTGAATATTGACTCCAATAACTTCTGCAGAAGCTGCGGAGAGGAGAAAAAAGTGGAGAGGATTGAGCACTTGTTATGCGATTGTCCCGCTTTGAGTAATCGACGACTGAACATACTGGGGTTGGTCTTTCTAGGCAGTCTAACAGATCTTTCCGGTACTGATATTTGTACTATCGATACATTTTTATATCAAACAGGTTGGTTTCGATGAGGGGCCCGATGATTTTAGCCCGTGGTAACACTAGGGACCTAAACTGGTCTATGTGAGCTGACAAGGAAAAAGCGGTTGCCACGCTAACCTAAACCTAGCCCGGATATAGATCGTAGTCTACCAGATACCTGCAGTGCCTATCAAGCCGAAATAATGGCAATGTGGGAAGTGGCTGTGTAGCACCAAAGTAACCATCGCTGGCGTTGATGGTTACTTTACTCCGACAGCCAGGCTGTCATCAATTCTCTCGAGGACACAACCCTAAATTCACAAACAGCCCTCGACTGCAGCAGATATATTATCGAGATGGCTCAACAATTTAACATACACCTCATATGGGTGTCTGGGCATTGGGATATCCAAAGCAGAAAAACTTGGTAGGAAAGGGTGTGTCACTATCCAGATAAACGAATATTATTGAAATTTTCTTATTTCTACCAAAAGTGCTATAATTTATACATTTATCCGTTAGGAAGCTAGCTTTCCAACTTTAGAGCAAACGATCTTTGGCGATTTTTTTCTATTTTTTATGATTTTTTCGTGCCAGCAACAAACGATTTTTTGAAAAAAAAAAAAACAAGTAAGAAAGTTCTGTCGGGCAAACCGACTTATGAGTTCCCTCTCCTTGAGTCCCAAAAAGATATTCGTAAATTTATTAATTTTTTGTTTTAATTAAATTATTATCAATTCAAACTGTATTTAATAACTTGAAAGTATGTACTGTTATTGAAGTTAGAAGCTATTTACTTGTGGTACAAAATTGGGTCCATTTGAGTGGGAGGTACCAAAAGGGGCGTGCCAATAACGGTCACTTTTCTCAGGACTCGAGATACTATAAAAGCATTACACTCTACAACATTTCAAGTATTTTGGTACAAAAAGGTCCATTTGTGTGGGAGGTACCAAAAGCGGAGTGCCAATAACGCCAATTTTTCTCCTTTTAGTGAAAAATAATCAATATTTCACTAAAAGTTAACCCTTTGTGGGGGAGGTACTAGAAGTTGTGGACCAATATGGCCCATCTTCGATCTAAGCCGGAGATAGAGAAAATATTACCGCATACCAAATTTGAAGTCAATCGGTTACTACTTTCGAGGGGTGAGGGGATAACGAATGTTTTCTAATTGTTTTAACGACAGTTACTAAACTTCTGTTTCCACATGAAAGTGTCATTACCAACATTTCTAGTCCTCATAATTTCCTTTAATCTAACGTGCATCCCGGCATTATCGAGCATATGCTTAAAACAAGAAAGAAAGTTCAGTCGGGTAAACCGACTTATGAATCCCCTCACCTTGAGTCCAACAAAAATATGCGTAAATTTATTTTTATTTTGTTTTAATTAAGTTATTATCAATTTAAATTGCATTTAATAACTTTAAAGTATGTACTGGTTTGAAATGTATTATAAGCTGTTAACTTTTGGTGCAAAATGGTCCATTTGTGTGGGAGGTATTAAAAGGGGCGGGCCAATAACGATCACTTTTCTCTGGACTCTAGATACTATAAAGGCGTTACAAACCGTACAAAATTTCAAGCATTTGTATTCACTGGTTTTAATTTTAAAATCTGTTCACATTTTATACAAAATAGCCCATTTGTGTGGGAGTTACCAAAAGGGGAGTCCCAATAACCCGCTTTTCTCTAGACTCCAGGCACTATAAAAGCATTACACTGTACACAATTTCAAGCATTTGTATGAACTGATATTAAAGTTATAAGCTGTTAACTTTTGGTGTAAAATAGACCATTTGTGTGGGAGGCACCATAAGGAGCGTTGCAATACTGCCACTCTTTCACTTTATTATAGGTACTATTAAACCATCATACTGTACATAATTTCAATTCTTTGTATACACTGGTAATAAAGTTATAAGCTATTAACTTTTGGTTCAAAATTGTGGGAGGTACCAAAAGGCGCGTGACAACTTCGCCTATTTTTCTCGAGGTAATAGTGACCAATAAACTAAAACTATGTGTAGAATTTCAGAGGATTCATATAAGTAGCATAGAAGTTATTAAATAATCAATATTTCACTAAATGTTAACCCCTTGTGGGGGAGGTACTAGAAGGAGTGGACCAATATAGCTCATCTTCGAACTTAGCCGGAAATAGAAGAAAATATTACCACATACCAAATTTTAATTCAATCGGTTACTCCATTCGAGAGTTATCGTGCGCACCAGCCAGCAGACAGACAGACAGACAGACTTACAGACTTACATTGCTCATTCGACTTAAAATGACCCAAAACGAATATCCGCCGAACATACTTAGGTTCTTAGATCACTCCTTCGATGTGTTACACTTTTGGCTCGTAGCAAATGATATATACCCACCTCTCTAAGGTGGGTGGATAAAAATGGACCAAATAGACCATTTTGACAGCTTATAACCAATACATACTTTAACTTTATTAAATGCAATTTATATTGATAATAATTTATTTAAAACAAAAAAATAAATAAATTTACGAATATTTATTTGTTACTGAAGGTGAGGGGATTCTTAAGCCGGTAAACCGACAACTGAACTTTCCTGTGTAGGGTCAACAACTCTTAAAACTAATTTTTATCTCAATTATTTGGTTATTTTAGTATTAATAAAATTAAATCTACTATTACAAAGAACAATACCATGTAATACGGTGTTAGTTGGGTCTGTGGAATAGAGAAAAATCTCCTTTAGTATACGCATTTTTTTTTTAATTTTTTATAATCACTATGAGCAAAGTCCAAAGTCCCATACGACCTTCGTTCGGACGTAAATAAATAAAGCACATAGGCATAAAAATAAATATTCTAAATCTAAGTTCAACAAATTATTTGATTAGGTTAATAGAAATGCCTATTTATGTTATTTATAATAACAAACATATTACTAATTTTTTAATATATTTTTTTTGTCTTGGCTCGGGTTTGTATCAAACCACATGTGTAGATTAAAAATAAATTCCTTAATCAGTGTTTGATTAGCTAAATTAGAAAACATATGTAAGTAACTTATGAACCAAGATGTAAACAAATATTTTTGTTTTGCAATGCATGTATGGCGTTGGTTGCACTTTGTTGTCGTCACATTATCTTCGAAGTCGTAGTTGATTTACGTTAAAGCTAATTCTGTTGAATTTTTGCACCAACAAAATAATAATAATTTGACGCGATAGAGATAAGACCCTATAAATCATGACTTAATTACTTTTTTGTCAACAATTTACTTATAATTGCAACTAGCCACATTCAATTCAGGAGGGTGAGAAGAATGTTTGTATACTTTCAACTTATTGGGAGGAGGGTATGTACACGCTGAAAAAAATCGCTTCTGTAGTATATTGTCCCAAACATATTCGGCTTGAAGCATATATATGTTTATGGTACACTCTAAATATATAATATTTGGTACACACAAAAATTATATATTTGGGAAGATGTTGTTCTAAATAAATCCTGGTTTTCACCCTAATACCTTTTATTTGGGATTTTAATTACGAAACAAAAATGTATTTAAATTTAAGTATTCCGTAAATATCGAACCTTAATTGTGTTAAGTTTTTCAGTAATTTAATGATAATTTTTTAGAAATTTTTAATTGAAATCGTATAATTTTTGATAACATTAATTTACTCGAAGGATTAAAAAAAATGCTGACATGAAATACCCAGAAATTTAAAATGAGTCCGTTAAAACAGAATGCAATGCTACTAATGGTATTTTTGACTGGGAGAAATAATTCGAAACGAAGGAAAAATTAAAAATGAAATTAGAAAAATTCACCAAAGTTTTGAAAATCTTTCTTAAATTATATATATTTGAAGATATTCCTAAACAATAATTTTATTGGTATATAAATACATATTTTATTTGAGAAAATTAGTTTGCAAATATATTTTGTTGTAATATATTAATATATGCGTTCCAAGTAAATTTTATGGATTTTCAAATAATATTTATTTACTCAGAAATATAAAACATTTAAAAATTTGTGTTCCAAATATATTTTCTTTCGATTCAAACATATCAAAAAAGACGATTTTGCTCCGTGTATAGTTTTCTACAATTGTAGTGTATCGCATTAACGGAGTGACCTAAGACCCTATAAATATTCTGGAAATACGTTTCGATAAATTGAGCATGTGATATTATTTATTCAAAACTGACATTGTGTTTCCACATCGGCCAGGATTCAGTATTCCAAAAAACTATATCATCCTTAATTAATTAGTTATTATACCCTTAGTGGAGGAGGGTACATACCATTTGATAGCAGCCAGGAGGAGGAGTAACATAAGACCCTAAGTATGTTCGGCGGAAATCTGTTTTAAGACATTTTAAGTCATTTGAGCAATGTCCGCTCGTCTGCCTGTCCATCTGTATTGCTGGTGCACACGATAGATAACTCTCGAAAGAAGTAACGGATTGGCTTCATATTTTGAACGTGCTAATAATTTTTTTCAATCTCATGCTAAGCTCAAAATTGAGCTACATTGGTCTCGTCCTTCTAGTACCTCCTCACAAAGGGTTAACATAAAGTGAAATATTGATTATCTACACGGAGGAAAATCGTCATTTTTGATATGTTTGAAACGAAAGAAAATATACTTGGAAACGATTTTTTTAAATATTATATATTTGTTAACAAATAAATTTTATTTGAAAATCAAGAAATTTTGTTTGGAACGCATATATTAATATATTAGAACATAATTTATTTGCAAACTGAATTTCACAAATAAAATATGTGTTTACACACAAACAAAGTTATTGTTTAAGCAGATTTCCAAATATGTTTTATTTAAAAAGATTTTTAAAACATTACTGACTTATTCGAATTTTAGTTAGCTTTTCCTAGTTTTCGTGTTACACTTTATAGCTAAAAATGTCCTTATTTATAAATATTCCTATTCATCACTTTTTGTCAATCCATCAATGTGGTTTATATTTACGAAAGATTGTTCGATTTGAGTTTTGATTAAATTTTACAAACATATAAAATTTATAAAAAAATTGCTCTTTGAAAATCTGAAAAACAGAAAACTTGTCTTTAAGTTAAGACATTTAATACATTACCAAAATAAATAATTACAAATGAATCCATGTTTCGGAAATACTAGTTCCAAATAAAAAATATTTGAATGGGAGCATATTTGTGTTTAGAACAATATCCACACAAACATATAATATTTGTGTGTGTAAAATATTATATATTTGGAGTGTACCCTAAACATATGTTTATTTCAAGCCGAATATGTTTGGGACAATATACTACAGAAGCGATTTTTTTCAGCGTGTAATAACTTCTATACTACACTTAGTAATAGTTTATCTGTCGCTATCAGGTTGAGAAAAATGGGCTAAGTGATCCTGCCCCTTTTGGTACCTCCCACACAAATGGGCCATTTGTACAAGAATTTAAAATTTTCCCATTATTTTTCAACTATTTCAATTTTTTTTTTCAAATGTTGGAAAAACTGAAAAAAAAATCCAAAAATTTAAATTTTCCCCACGCTTTGGTGGACTATAGTTGGTCCTTCACTGATCCTTAGAAATTTACTTTTTTTTTCGAAAACCCGTTTTTTAGGAAATACATATTCCGTTTTTACGAAATTTCTTATTATTATTTAACTGTTGCCATTACTTCAATTTCACCCATATTTATGGCTTGTTTTATACATCAAATAATTTCTTTGATTAATATTTGCCTCGTTTTAAAATTCCATGGAAAAAACCCCTTTCATATTTTGGAAAAAAACTGAAAAAAATTTACTATGGATTAGCAATAGTGGCTCGTTTACTGATTCCTAGAAAATTTACTTTTTCTTCTAGAACAACTTATTTCAGGAAATATTGCGTTTTTTAGAAATTTCCAATTATTTTTCAACTGTTCCCAATGATTGGATTGGAAAAAGTGCTTCGAAAATTGGTTTGAGCATATGCAAAAGTTAATTAAGAGACTTCAGGAAAAATAATATCGCGTCCCATGCTTTTCAACTTCAGTTTATTTTGTCGCACTGTGTGTCGTTGTTCCCAAACGAAAAATTAGACCAACGAATTTCGTTTGTGGTCTATGTTTGTCGCAAACGATTTGTGTTTATCCCAAAACCCAAAGAAACGTTTATATCAAACGGTTAGTGTACTTATCGTAAATGATTTATATCTATTACAAACCCTGTGAAACGTTTGGAGCAAACGTTTATTGTGTTTGTCACAAGCAATGTCTGTTTATCCCAAACCCTTGAAGCATTTGTTGCAAACGATTATTTTTTTGTCACAAGCAATGCCAGTTTATCAATAAATGGGAAAACGCTTGTCGCAAACGAATAGTTTGTTTGAATAATGCTATTTTTTATGTTTAATAAAATTATGTTTATAATCAAAAATGTCACAATTTTTTGTAAAATGTTCCCGGCATGTCTTTTAATTGAGTTGTAGACAAACTGTTAATAAGATAGGATGTATGTTAGAACATATTAACAAGTAAGAAAGTTTCAGTCGGGTAAACCGACTATGGTATACCCTCACTTTGTGAGTAATATAATATTGACTATTACACGAATTATTCTGTCAATTTGTGTGGAAGGTACCAGAAGGGGTTTAACAAATACACCTACATATATTTCGCTGAACAGTAGATACTTTAAATACATTGCACTGTGCCGAACTATAAGCGTTTATGTAGACTGGTGTATTAATGTTATGAGATATTAAATTTTGGTATGATTTGACCATTTTTTGTGGAAGTTACAAAAAGGGGGGTGGTGATAACGCCCATTTTTCAATGGGCTATAGGCATTATAAAGGCATTACACTGTACAAAATTTCAAGTATTTTTATACACTGGTATTAACCCCCCGTCAAACACATATGGCAAAAAGGGTACCGTAACTATTCTAAGTATGTTCGTATATTATTTTGGACTTTAGACTAAATGAAAAAAAAAATGATTTTTTATTATTATTATACCCTCACTTTAGTGTGACGAGGGTATATATCATTTGCTACGGAAAAAAGTGTAACACATCGAAGGAGTGACCAAAGGCCCCAAGTATGTTCGGCGGAAATCCGTTTTGGGCCATGTTAAGTCAAATGAGCAATGTCCGTCCGTCTGTCTGTCTGTCTGTCTGTCTGTCTGTGTGTCTGCTGGCTGGTGCGCACGATAACTCTCGAAAGGAGTAACCGAGTGACTTCAAATTTCGTATGTGGTAATATTTTTTGCTATCTCCGGCTAAGTTCGAAGATGTGCCATATTGGTCCACTCCTTCTGGTACCTCCCCCACAAAGTGTTAAAATGTTGTGAAATATTGATTCTTTAATAACTGCTATTATACGTATTCGAATCTTCTGAAATTCCACACATAGTATTAGTTTGTTAGTCGCTATCAACTTGAGGAAAATGGGCGAAACTGCCACGCCCCTTTTGGTACCTCCCACACAAATGCACCATTTTGCACTAAAAGTTAAAAGCGTATAACATTAATACCAGTGTTTAGAAATACTTGAAATTTTGTACAGTGTAATGCTTTTATAGTGCCTACAGTCCATTGAAAAATGGGCGTTATTGTCACGCCCCTTTTGGTACCTCTCCCACAAATGTACCATTTTGCACCAAAAGTTAACAATTTATAACATTAATATCAGTGTATACAATTACTTGAAATTTTGTACAGTGTAATGCTTTTATAATGCCTATAGTCCAGTGAAAAATTAGCGTTATCACCACGCCCCTTTTTGTACCTCCCACACAAAATGGCCAAATTATACCACAATTTAATATCTTAACGTTAATATAGCAGTCCATATAAACGGTTACAATTCGGCACAGTGCAATGTATTTAAAGTATCTACTGTTCAGCAAAATATAGGTGTATTTCTTAAACCCCTTCTCGTACCTCCCACAAAAATTTACAGAATAATTTGGGTAATATTCAATATTACATTACTCACAAAGTGAGGGTATACCTTAGTCGGTTTACCCGACTGAAACTTTCTTACTTGTTTTTTATTCATTTTGTGGAATGCATGAAAAACAAGTATAATCCACTTTAGAATGTTGTTGGCACACAGGATTAGTGCATTTGGTGCAGTAAAAACTTGTCTTCCTACGCAGCTTTTCGTCTTGCGTGAAACCAATTCTGCAATCTTTTTTGAAACTCAGTGTACTAGGGCCGCTTTGTTGGTTAGGCATATGCCAAAGAAGGATTCAATGGCAAAACGGGTTGAATTGTATAGGTCTGGCGAGGCATATGTGTTTGTTCGAGGGGGACTTTCTTCTTTTGCAGTTTTCGTCGTGTTGGAACGATATTTTTGATTATTATTTAGAGATAGAAAGCCAACAATATTTTAGGCGGCTACCGGGAAATACAGGTATCTACCTAAACTAGAAGTATGTTTAATTAACGCTCAAAAATGAAATATACCTAGCCAGAACCATGTGTTTGTCCAAAGGTTACTGTTATAAGCTGTTAACTTTTGGTGCAAAATGGTATCTTTGTGTGGGAGGTACCAAAAGGGGCCTGACAATAACGCCCATTTTTCACTGGACTGTAGGCACTATAAAAGCATTACACTGTACACAATTTCAAGTATTTGTATACACTGGTGTTAATGTTATAAGCTGTTAACTTTTGGTGCAAAACTATGCATTTGTGTGGGAGGTACCGAAAGGGGCGTGGCTACTTCGCCCATTATTCTCGAGTTGATAGCGACTAATAAACTAATACTAATAGCAGTTACTAAAGAATCAATAGTCCACAACATTTTAACCATTTGTGGGGGAGGTACCAGCGGGAGAGGACCAATATGGCCCATCTTTGAACTTAGCCGGAGATAGAAAAAAATATTACCACATACCAAATTTGAAGTCAATCGGTTACTCATTTCAAAAGTTATCGTGCGCACCAGCCAGCAGATAGACAGACGGACGGACGGACATTGGTCATTCGACTTAAAATAACCCAAAACGGATTTCCGCAGACGTACTTGGGGTCTTATGTCACTCCTTCGAATTTTTTCAGTAGCAAATGATATATATACCCTCGTCACACTAAAGTGAGGGTATACACATGTATGAGGCCATTGTATGGATCAAAACCGAGATGTAATCAAACATTTTAGTCAAAAGTGAACTTCATAGTTCAACACTAAATATTCCGACTTCGATGCTGACCATTTAAAAGTTTCCACGTCTGCGAATAGAATACCAAATTACATCAGAAAACAACATGAAAAACTTCGGGTGAAAAATCGTAATGCATAGTGTCAAAAGATTACCTCTTAAGTGTTGAAAATTGCAGCTGTTTCTAGAAGTATCCCGTTGTATTGCGCCTGCTTGAGATGGCGATGGGTTGGTTTGACAACAAATTTATTTCACAAATATCCATTAGGAGCTTCAGTACCTAAACTTGTGATGATTGATTGTTAATAGTTTGAATTTTATTGTTCACAGTTAGAGTGAAAAATAACCCCTTAGTCAATAACAAAAACTATTGATGGTTCGTCACAGTTTGTGTTAAATCGATTGTTTTTTGGTATTCCGGATTTCCACAAAATAATAATACTGTGCTCGAAATGGACACTTGAAAAATTTAACAGAAATGAGGACCTATAGATATACCTATTTCAACATTGCTGAGTACAGCAGCCGGTATTGGACCACAAAGTTTGTAAGGAAATCATAGAGGTTAGTTACCACAGAGGTGATTTTGAAGTGGAAGGCTTCGGAATACACGCTTCATTCCAAAGAACGAAATAAAGGGGAATCTTCGATAATTACATATTTCTCTCAAAATAGTCCACCTCGCTACTCAGCCCTTTACTCTTGAAAAAGTGCAATCAAATCTTACCACATGTCAAACGTCCTACACGCAAAGAAAAAAATCGTTACTCCCAAACGAAAAATTAGACAAACGAATTTCGTTTGTGGTGTATGTTTGTCGCAAACGATTTATGTTTATTCCAAAACCCAAAGAAACGTTTAAAGCAAAAGGTTGGTGTACTTATCGTAAATGATTTATATTTATTACAAACCCTGTGAAACGTTTGGTGCAAATGGTTATTGTGTTTGTCACAAGCAATGCCTGTTTATCCCAAAGCCTGTAAGACGTTTGTTGCAAACGGCCATTGCGTTTGTCACAAGCAATGTCAGTTTAACAATAAATGAGAAAACGATTGTCGCAAAAGAATAATTTGATTGAATTATGATATTTAATATGTTTTATAAAATTATGTTTATAATCAAAAATGTCACAATGTTTAGTAAAATGTACCCGGGAGCTCTCCGACAAACACCTCTGCTATTATTTGGCGGCTATCTTCTAATTGAGTTGCAGACAAACTGTAAATAAGAAAGCATGTATGTTAGAACATATTAAAAATGTAGTAGTCCATTGTATGGATCAAAGCGAGATGTTATCTTACCATATATCAAACTTTTTAGTCAAAAGTGAATTTTATAGGTCAATATTCTGACCCAAATGCTGACAATTCAAAAGTTTCCACGTCCATGAATAGAATACTAATCTACGTCAGAAAACAACATGAACAACTTCGGGTGAAAAATCGTGTTGCATAGTGTCATTAAAAAACAAAGTTAAACTGTTTCCAGATGTATCCAGTTGTATTGTGCCTGAATAAATTTATTTCACAATTACCATTAGCAGCTTCAGTACCTAAACGTGTGATGATTGTTAATAATTTTAATTATTCACAATTAAAGGCGTGTGGAAAAATAAGCATTTAGTCGTTAACAAAAGCAATAGATGGTCTCAGTTTCTGTTAAAATCTATTGCTTTTGTTATTTCGGCTTTCCACAAAATATTCAATATTTCATGCAGTGCTCGATCCTTTTTTTGCTATTAACTATCTGGTTATTTTCCCACATGTCTTCACTTCATTTACCATTTACCTATAACATTAAATTGGAGTCCGCAGTATATTTGCGAGATATATACCTCCGATAATTTAGATCCTTTGGTTTAATTAATTCTTTGAATGAAATCATTTTTAGTTCACTGATAAAAAATTTCCACCACCGTCTGCAGAACTCTTAATAAACCCGCGGACAAACAACGTTTCTTTTTGTGTTGTGTAAACACAAATGTACACATATTATTCCAACATATACAAAATAAAACATAAATTATAAAACCGCATTCTCCGAAATGATAACTAGTTACGCTATTTGTTCTCTCAACTCTCTTTAAAATATTCAATCATGTTTAGATACAATATGTTTCCGTAAACGTTTTTCGTTTATCGTAAACGTAATTATGAAAATTTTGGAATGAAGAAATGTTAGTTGACAGCAAGAGAAACCACGTTTACTATAAACGTTTTCATTCACTAGAAATATTTCAACCGTTACGGGAAAAGTAGAGCGTTTGAGACAAAGAACTATGTTTGCGATAAACGACCTCCCAACGTTTTTTTCTTAGCGTGTAGTGATTGAGAACTGATTTGTTTATATCTCATATCTCCAAACATTTGTTTGTTTATTTTTGTGTCACTGCATTTTGCAGAGAATGCACACGAGTAACTGTTGTTGCTGTTAAGCGACAAACGTTTTTGGCATAGTAAAACAACGATCTCGAAAGTATATGAAAAAAATTATTTGAAAATGTCCCATTGTTCCTTAAATTTTAACGAAATCTAAACGAAATTGAATTTTTTTAATATGGAGTACAAATAAAACAAAATATTAATTTGGTTAACTAAACTATTTTTTATTTATTTTTTTGTAGAAAATAAAAATTAAAGCAAAACACAATTTTTATTTTAGCATCTTAAACCTCCTGTGAAAGGTGTACAAATATGAACAATTTCATCGGGTTAGTCCTTAACTATTCAAGTATGTATGTATGTAGATCCAAACGTGCTAATAAAAACTTAATGTACAAAATTTTCTTTAAAGAAAAAAAATCGTAAAATTTCGAGAGTAAAACCTCGTCAATATTGAAGTTTTACGATTAGACGAGAAACAAAGCACTTTTCCAAATTCAGCTCATTTACAAATTATAATTATTGTCATATACTAAATTGTATGTATATAAATGTTTTTTTTCAATATATATTTACGTTAAAATACATTAATAAAAACCATGTTAAAACTTAATTATTGTGTAAAATATGCATTATCATAATAGTTAGAATATCTAGTTGCTAAATAATAATAATAATAATAATAAAAAACATAATCAATATGGAAATGAATCCCTTTGGGGTGGTAAACTATTGGTGTGATTTCCTTGGTGAGTTGAGAATTTCAAATACACAGTTCTCTTTTTCGATTTTTATTTCTTAGAAAAACTAAATTTATTACAAATACTATTTATTATTATACTATGTATACTTTTAAGTAAAATTTTTGGCATTTAAGTGTTTCTGTATGTGTATTTTTGGGTTCTTAGTAAAACGGAAAGAACATTCGGAGCCAAATAATGATAAAAAAATTTATTAAAATATTAATTAAAGCAGCGAAGGTAATAATTTGAATAAAAAATTTAAAACAAGTAAGAAAGTTTCAGTCGGGTAAACCGACTAAGGTATACCCTCACTTTGTGAGTAATGTAATATATAACATTACACCAATAAATCTGTCAATTTGTGTGGGAGGTACCAGAAGGGGTTTTCCAAATACACATATTTTTCGGTAAACAGTACATTCTTAAATACATTGCATTGTGCTGAACTATAAGCGTTTGTGTGCACTGGTATATTAAAGTTACGAGCTATGTAATTATACCCTCACTTTAGTGTGACGAGGGTATATATCATTTGCTACGGAAAAAAGTGTAACACATCGAAGGAGTGATCTAAGACCCTAAGTATGTTCGGAGGAAATCCGTTTTGGGTCATTTTAAGTCGAATGAGCAATGTCCGTCCGTCTGTCTGTCTGTCTGTCTGTCTGTCTGTCTGTCTGTCTGTCTGTCTGTCTGCTGGCTGGTGCGCACGATAACTCTCGAAAGGATTAACCGATTGACTTCAAATTTGGTATCTGTTAATATTTTGATCTATCTCCGGATGAGTTCGAAGATGGGCCATATTGGTCTACTCCTTCTGGTACCTCCCACACAAAGGGTTAAAATTTAGTGAAATATTGATTCTTTAATAACTTCTATACTACTTATTCGAATCTTTTGAAATTCTGCACATAATATTAGTATATTAGTCGCTATTAACTCGAGAAAAATGAGTGAAGTTGGCATGCCCCTTTTGGTACCTCCCACACAAATGGACCATTTTGCATCAAAATTTAACTGCTTATAACGTTAATACAAGTGCATAAAAATGCTTGAAATTTTCTACAGTATAATGTTTTTGTAGCGCCTATAGTCCGGTAAAAAATGGGCATTATTGTACAGCCCCTGTTGGTACCTCCCACACAAATGGACCGTTTCGTACCAAAAGTAAACGGCTTGTAACTTTAATACCAGTGCATACAAATACTTGAAATTTTGTACAGTGTAATGCTGTTATAGTGCCTATAGTCCTGTAAAAAGTGGGCGTTATCATCCCGCCCCTTTTTGTACCTCCCACACAAAATGACCAAATCATACCAAAATTACATAGCTCGTAACTTTAATATACCAATGCACATAAACGCTTATAGTTCAGCACAATGCAATGTATTTAAGAATGTACTGTTTACCGAAAAATATGTGTATTTGGAAAACCCCTTCTGGTACCTCCCACACAAATTGACAGATTTATTGGTGTAATGTTATATATTACATTACTCACAAAGTGAGGGTATACCTTAGTCGGTTTACCCGACTGAAACTTTCTTACTTGTTTTGGTATGATTTGGTAATTTTGTGTGTGAGGTACAAAAAGGGGCGGGGTGATAACGCCCACTTTTTACAGGACTATAGGCACTACAACAGCATTACACTGTACAAAATTTCAAGTATTTGTATGCACTGGTATTAAAGTTACAAGCCGTTTACTTTGGTACGAAACGGGCCATTTGTGTGGGCGGTACCAAAAGGGGCTGTACAATGATGCCCATTTTTTACCGGACTGTAGGCGCTACAAAAACATTATACTGTAGAAAATTTCAAGCATTTTTATGCACTTGTGTTAAAGTTATAAGCAGTTAAATTTTGATGCAAAGTGGTCCATTTGTGTGGGAGGTACCAAAAGGGGCATGCCACCTTCACCCATTTTTCTCGAGTTAATAGCGACTAATATACTAATATTATGTGCAGAATTTCAAAAGATTCGAATAAGTAGTATAGAAGTTATTAAAGAATCAATATTTCACTAAATTTTAACCCTTTGTGTGGGAGGTACCAGAAGGAGTAGACCAATATGGCCCATCTTCGAACTCATCCGGAGATAGATCAAAATATTACCACATACCAAATTTGAAGTCAATCGGTCCTTTCGAGAGTTATCGTGCGCACCAGCCAGCAGACAGACAGACAGACAGACAGACAGACGGACATTGCTCATTCGACTTAAAATGACCCAAAACGGATTTCCTCCGAACATACTTAGGGTCTTAGATCACTCCTTCGATGTGTTACACTTTTTTCCGTAGCAAATGATATATACCCTCGTCACCCTAAAGTGAGGGTATAAATATAAATTATTATTTACGCCGACCAACGTTTTTTTGCTTCGGCCGGGGTGAAAGATTGTCTCCTCTGGGGTATGTCGAAAGATGGCTACGCGGACCGAAGTTTCCATGGAGCGATTAACAATTTAATTTAACTAAATATAATTTTTATGAAACTGAACTTTATTAACAAACGTTATAAAAAGGTTTTGGAACTGAACTTCAATTTAAACAATTTTCTATACGCCATCAATTAATTTATGGTATTCCGTAAATTAATTAATGGCTTATTAATGCCTTTCACTTCACTCAATTAATATTTTAATCATTATTGTAGTTCAATTATCATTTTTAATTTGCTTAGGACAAATTTTCCGTTTAACTTGATTATTTGTGGTCTGTCATTTTCTTTTCATATAAAAATACAATTAAATTATTAATCATTTTTTTCTTGTTTCAATAAATATTTTAATCACTTTTTTGGCTTAATATTTATTTTCCGAGATTATTAAATGGGGATTATTATCAGTTAAGATTTTCTGTTTTTATAAAAATATATATTATACTCTCTCAGATTTTGATTACTCAGTAAATATTGTATATATGTATGTATATAAGTCGAATATATTTGTGGATGTATAATATCCCCCACTTAGGGATTAATCAAAAAAGGCACTACTACTGCGGCTTAAATAGAATGAAACTGACAATCCTGCGCTATTCCGTCCGCTGGATGATCATTTCTATTTTGTCACCGGCAGCAGCTATCAAAGGCACCGTAAGGCAGCAATCAAAATCTTGGGTTTTCATATCATTAACCTGAAAAAATTGAGATAAATAATTATTTTCCATTCATTAATACAACAGTTATTTTTTACTCACCTGCATAATTCTATCGAAAGGCTTTAACATTCCACATTTATCTGCTGGTCCTCCCGATCGTATGCGATTTATGAATACTCCTCGTTCATAGAGGCCATCCGATACCGAGAAACCATAATCATCGTATACTTTATCCTTGAATAGGGTTACATGGAATACTCGTGGTTTTTCCGCTTTGCCACTGTTCGAACCATTATCGGTATTGCTTGAGGGACTTCTGGGCCTTCGTTGCACCTTGGCATATATGGCCTGGGGTTGGGGCATATTATTGGGTTCGGCCGACGAGCCATAATTATTTTGCACATCATGTGAACGTAAAATTTTCAAATCAACAATATCTCCTAAGTTCTGCAGGAGATTTGTGGCATGTGACAGGGGCATTCCTTGAATGGATTCGGCATTAATGGCCAAAAGTTGATCGCCAACAATGATTTGGCCATTTTTGTGGGCTATACCGCCTAGAAAAGTGGAAAAAAAGAAAGGTTTTATTAAAAGTTTTGAAATATATATTATATATTTGGTCCTTCGAAGAAACTTTGATCAAATGATAAAAAAAAACTTTAAAACATAATTAATTTACTACTAAAGGAAAACATATGAAAATCTCATAAACATTTGGAAAGATAAATCACTAAAACGACTTCACTGAAAGATACGTTTTTTTACCAACAACGACAGGAAAACATGTGTGGGTTTTTAAGGCGAAATATGATCCTTCGAAAATTTGTGTCACAGGAATGAAATGAAATCGAAGTTACTGACTGTATAATGTCAAACGGCAATTAACACATACCTTGGTGAGCAAATTCAAGATATTGCCAAGTATTGCTCAAAATTAGCCGCCATGACGTATAGATGACGACCTCATAAAACATATCTTTTAAGTTTCAAGGCTCCATGTATTTAGCAAATTTTTTGGAGCCATTAAAAAAAGATCTCAGTAATGGACAAAATTGGTCAACATTATGTAATTCAATACTTTCTTTGAAAGGTATCAGTCCAGCCAACATTAAGGCCAAGTATGAGTGTACTCTCGGGGAGTCTGCTCCTTCGTTTTCGACTATAAAATATTGGGTGTCAGATTTTAAACGAGACGGTACCGAGTCGAAATGATCACTGTAATAGTAGGCCAATTGAGGTTTCCACGCCAGAAACGCTTAAGAAATTCCACAAAATTGTATTGTATAATAGTCGGCGGGAGGTGCGTGAGCTAGCTGAAATTGTAGGCATTTCAAAAAGTGTTGTACATCGCATATTGACCGAACATTTTAAGATGATAAAGTTCTGAGCAGTATTGGTGAAACAAAAACTGCGTCGTGAAGATGTTTCAATGGAGGGTTTGGCGATATTTTTGCGTCGATTCGTAATCATGGATGAGACATGGTTCACACCTGAGACAAAGGAGCATTCAATGTAGTGAACTGAAATGGGAGAATTGTCTCCAGAGAAAACGAAGACAGTTCCATCTGTAGGCAAGGCCATGGCGTATGGATTTTGGAATGCACATGGGATTGATTAACTTCAAAACGGAAAAATAAACAACAGCGAGTATTATGCAAACTATTGCAGCGTTTAAGTGGTGAAATTAAGGGAAAAAACCGCCTTTGACGAAAAAGAAGGTGTTGTTTCATCAAGACAATGCACCAGTTCAAATATCCTCTATTGCGATGGCCAAAATTAATTAATTACACTATGCAACAAATGAACACTTTTTCTACTATCAGGTTAGTATAACCCTATACTCGAAATTGGTGACCGATTTTTTTTATGGGCCTCCAAAGTTTCTGAAAATCAGTGGGCCCCTCGAAAAAGGTGTCATCAGCTTTTGACCAACAACTAATTCAGACTTGGTGATACCGCTTAACTATACGAGGGCGGTTCGGAAACTTCTTAGCCTAGCACAAAAAGCGCTGTATAAACAGAAAAAAGTTAAGTGTTTTGGAAACTTCCATCTCTACTATGAACTCATGTTAAATTTTGTTTCGATCTGGCAACTCCTTCATATAGAAACAGGTGTTCACAAAAGACGCATCCGCGATTTTTTTACAATGGAAAAATTAGAAATGCGTGGTGTCATTAAATATATATATACTAGCTGGACCCGGTCCACTTCGTTGCCCCAGACTTCAGATTTCCGATTCCGTCCATTTTTGAACCAATTACGTAGACTGCCACAAAATGCATCCATCAAATCGCTAACAAATTGTGCATGATATCTCAATTTCAAAATTTGGTTTATATGGGCGGGGTCCCGCCAATTGATCCGATCCCGCCACTTGTTGAACCATTCATGTAGGCTATCATCAGGTACATATGCACAAAATTACAGAACTGTCGCTAAAAAAATGTGTAAGACATCTCAATTTGAAAATAAAGTTTATATGGGCGGGGCCCCGGCCATTGATCCGATCCCGACCCTTTTTGGACCAATAACGTAGACTACCACCAGACATCACTTTCGCTAAAAATTGTGCAAGATATGTGTCTCAATTTCAAAATTTGGCTTCTATAGGCGGGGCCACGTCCATTGGCCAGATCCCGCCCATTTTTGGGCGAATCGCGTAGACTGTCATCAGATACATGTGCCCAAAACTGCAGCACTCTCGATAATAAATTGTGCAAGATATTTATATTTCAAACTTTGGCTTGTATAGACGTGGCCACGCCCATTGGTTCGATGCCGCTCATTTTTGGACCAATCACGTAGACACTCTCGGTAAAAAATTGTTCAATATATCTCAATTTCAAAAGTTGGCTTATATGGGCGGGTCCACGCCCATTGTTCCGATGCCGCCCATTTTTGGACCAATGACGTAGACTGCCACCATATACATATACATAAAATTTCAGCACTCTCGCTATCAAATTGTGCAAAATATATCAATTTCAAAATTTGGCTTATATGGGCGGGGCCATGCCTATTGGTCCGAACACGCCCATTTTTGGACCAATCATCTATATCGGCAACGGATATATATATATACAGAAAATTCCAGGTCTCTCGCTAACAAATTGTGCAAGATATGAAATTTTTAAAATTTGGCTTATATGGGCGGTGCCACACCCATTGGTCCGCTCCCGCCAATTTTTGGACCAATCACGTGCACTGTCACCAGATACATATGTACAACATAACAGCACTCTAGCTAACAAATTGTGCAAGATACCACATTTTTAAAATTTGGTTTATATGGGCGGTGCCACGCCCATTGGTCCGATTCCCCTAATTTTTGGACCAATCACGTGTACTGTCACCAGATACATATGTACAACATTACAGCACTCTAGCTAACGAATTGTGCAAGAAATATCAATTTCAAAATTTGGCTTATATGGGCGGTGCCACTCCCATTTTTTGACCAATTACGTACCAGATACATATACACAACATTGCAGCACTCCCGCTAGCAAATTGTGCAAGATATCGAAATATCAAAATTTGGTCTATGTGGGCGGGACCACGCCCATTGGGCCGATCCCACCCATTTTTGGACCAATCACGTATACTGTCACCTGAAACATATACACAAACTTGCAGAACTCTCGCTAATGGATTGTGCAAAATATCTCAATTTCAAAATTTGGCGTATATATGGGCGGGGCTACGCCCATTGGTCCGATTCCGCCCATTTTTGGAAAATTCACATAATCTGACACTAAATGCATACACACGAAATTTCAGCACTATAGCTAAAAAATTTTCTCAATACCAAAATTTGACCCATATGGGCGGGTCCACGCCCACTTGATATATCGAAAATTCAAGTACCCTATTTTCAGCACCCCCTACACATGTACATTCTGTGAAAATTTCAAGATGATCGGTCGAGCCGTTTACACGTCCATACGGAACAAACATACAAACAAACAAACAAACCCACAAACAGACACTCTCTTTTATATATATAGATAAAAATGAAATGGTGTTCGTTGGTACGCGATGGACTCGAAGACGGCTGAATTGATTTTGCATGAGTATATCATTTGGTGTGTGGAAGGTTCGTAGCTATATTCGGTTTTGATTGGGCACAAAGGCGTGGCACCGCCCACACAACGTGAAATTTAAAAGTGGAATATCTCGGGTACTATTGGATCAAAATTCTCGAAATTCGGTATGTGTGACCTTGGTACCAGTGTACATCATGGGGCCAAAAACCGGTTTGATAGTGATAGTAGGCGTGGTACCGCCCACACAAACTGAAATTTAAAGATGCAATATTTCGAGTGCTATAGCAGTAAAATTCTCGAAATTTGGTATGTGTGACATTGGTGCCAGTACGCGTCATGTAGCTGAAAACTGGAGTGATAGTGGGCGTGGTACCGCCCACACAACCTAAAATTCAAATGAGAAATATTTCGAGTACTATTGCAGTAACATTCTCGAAATTTAGTATGTGTGACCTTGGTACCAGTACGCGTTATGTAGCTGAAAACTAGGGTGATAGTGTTAGTTGGCGTGACATCGCCCACCCAACCTGAATTTAAAAATGCTATATTACGAGTATTATTGCGGCAAGAGTCTCTAAATTTGGTATATGTAACATTGGTACCAGTATGTGTGATGGAACGATAAACTGGTGTGACAGTTATAGTGGGTGTGGCACCGCCCACACTACCTGAAATTTACAAATACTATATTTTGAGTACTATTGCAGTAAGATCGGCGATATTTAGTATTTGTGTCTTGGTAGCAGTACGCGTGTTGGAGCCAAAAACAGGTGTGATTGTGACAGTAGGCGTGGTTCCACCCACACTACCAGAAATGCAATATTGTTATATGAACATTTCTCAAGCTTGTTTGGATCGTTTTAAGCGAAATAAAATGGAGTGAAAAAATGGAATGAAGAATCCAAACAATGGACTGAAGCTGGAGGAAGTGCCCCAAAGAAGGCAAAAACAATTCAATCGGCTGGTAAGGTTATGGCAACGGTTTTTTGGGACTTCAAAGGTATTTTATTGATTGACTATCTGCGAAAGGGTAAAACAATAAATTCAGAGTACTATTGCAACCTTTTGGATCAATTAAATGTACAAATTCGAGAAAAACGTCCTGGCTTACAACACAAAAAAATAATTTTTCATCAAGACAACGCACCAGCGCACAAAATGGCTAAAATCAACGAATTAAAGTACGAGTTGCTCCCAGTGACTTTTACCTGTTCCCAAACCTAAAAAAAAATCCTTGCTGGCAAGCGTTTTACCTCAAATGAAGATGCAATTACAGTTGTAAACCACTATTTTGAAGACCTTGAGGAAAACTATTTTAATCAAGGGATAGAATTGCTAGATAAGCGTTGGACTAAGTGTATTGAAGTTTCAGGAGATTATATTGAAAAATAAAAATATTTCTGGAAAACTAACTATTCTCTTTCATTGATAGGCTAAGAAGTTTCCGAACCGTCCTCGTATTTGGCAATAATGTAGCTAAGAATATGCTGAACAAAGTTTCTTAAAATTTTTTGCGAAAACAATTTTTTCGGTACTTTTTTATGAAAAAGTATAGGAAAAAAAATTTTTTTTTACTTTTTTCAGCATAACTTCCATCGGCCGTTACGGCGGCCCATACCATTACCATTGGCGGCGCTTGAGTTCTGGTAGCCAATCGAAGGTGTACATTTTCAGCTGACCTCTTTGGTAAGTAAACCCGATCATTTTGATTGTTCACAAACTGCTCAATTTGGAATGGCTTCTCATCGGAGAAAACCAAATTCGGTAACTGGCCACTTTCGTGCAAGCGAAGCAACTCCTTGGCTCTTTCCCGTCTAACTTTTTTTTGTGCGTCGGTGAGCTCTTGCACTTTTTTGAACTTCAATGGCTTTAGTCCAAGCTCATTTTTTAATATGTGTTGTATCCGTTCTCGCGATATGTTCAGCTCACGAGCAATTTTTCTACCACTGCGGCGTGGATTTCAATCAAATCTGGCCTTCACTTTTCGGATCATTTCTGGTGTTGTTACCTTTTGTTTCGTCCACTTTTTGGACGCGATGCAACACTGCCAGTATCACGGTAAAGAGCAATGAATGGTACGAGAAACAAAAGATTTATTCACATTTAAATGCTGGAGGTCTCTAACGATAGCCCCTTGTGTTTTTCCACCCAAATATAAAACAATCACACTATCACGCTTGAATTCCATCACGAATAACTTTTTTCTGAATGCAATAGATCAAAATGCTTTTGTAAGCATGTAAACAATAAAATGAACTGTCACTGAAATAAATCTGTCAGCTATCAGACTAGGGGTTTAGAAATGATAGCAACCTGAAGTTGGTTGCAATACATATCAGCCACCGTGTATATATTCACTGGTGTTAAAATTAACATATGTTAACTTTTGGTACAAAATGGTACATTTGTGTGAGAGTTACCAAAATGGGCGTGCCAATAACGCCCACTTTATGTGGACTCCAGGTACTATAAATGCATTACACTGTACACAATTTCAAGTATTTATATGCACTGGTATTAAAGTTATAAGTTGTTAACTTTTGGTGGAATGGTCCATTTGTATGGGAGGTACCAATATGGGCGTGCCAATAACGGCCACTTTTCTCTAGACTATATTAAAGTTGAAAGCTGTTAACTTTTGGTACAAAAGGGTCCATTTGTGTGGGAGGTACCAAAAGGGGCGTGCCATTAACGCCAATTTTTCTCTGGACTCTAGGCATTATAAACGCATTATATTGCACAAAATTTCAAGTATTTTTATGCACTGGTATTGAGGTTATAGGTACAAAAATGTCCATTTGTGCGGGAGGTACCAAAAATATAGTGGCCACTTCGTCCATTTTTCTTGACGTGTTAGCGACTAATAAACTAATACTATGTGTGGAATTTCAGAAGATTTGAATAATAGTAAAATATAGGGAGGTACTAGAAGGCGTGGGCCAATATGGCCCACCTTCGAACTTAGCCGGAGATAGAAAAAATATTACCATATACCAAATTTGTAGTCAATCGTTAATACTCCTTTCGAAAGTTATCGTGCGCACCAGCAAGCAGACAGACAGACAGACCGACAGACAGACAGACGGACGGACGGACATTGCTCATTCGACTTAAAATGGCCCGAAACGGATTTCCGCCGAAAATACTTGGGGTCTTAGGTCACTCCTTAGACGTGTTAAAATTTTTTTCGTTGCAAATTATATATACCCTCGTCACACTAAACTGAGGGTATAACCAGTAAGGAAAGGCTAAAGTCGGGCGGTGCCGACTATATAATACCCTACACCACTCTCGTAATATTGAATAACTCTGATATATAAATTTTGTAATTCATGTATAAATTGCTTACATAAATTTACTTTTGGACTTTTATAGGACTAAAGGGCCAAATCGGACGAAACATATAAATGGGAGCTATAGCTAAATCTTAACCGATTTTCAAATTCGGCAATGTTGGTTCATGGATCAAGAAACTCTACCATTCTAAATTTCAAAGCGATCGGATGTAAAATACAGCTTCTATGGGACTAAAGGACCAAATCGGACGAAAGATATATATGGGAGCTATAGCTAAATCTTAACCGATTTTCTTCAAATTCAGCAATGTTGGTTCATGGATCAAGAAACTCTACCATTCTAAATTTCAAAACGATCGGATGTAAAATACAGCTTCTATAGGACTAAAGGGCCAAATCGGACGAAAGATATATATGGGAGCTATATCTAAATCTGAACCGATTTCAACCAAATTCAATAGCGATCTTAACAGCCGCGAAATACTCTAAACTGCAAAATTTCAGAACGATCGGAGTGAAATTGCGACCTGTAGTCGACGAACAACTTTACATGGACAGACGGACGGACGGACAGACAGACATCGTTAAATCGACTCAGTTAGTGATTCTGAGTCGATGGGTATACTTTATTTTATTTTAAGGTGTTACAAACATCTGCCGTGAAACAAACTTATAATACCCTGTACCACAGTGTGGTGTAGGGTATAATTATGGAAGAAATACTGAATTTGAAATTTTGTACAGATACAAATTTTGAGTTTTTTCTTTCAGGACGTTTATTTAAGTTTTACAAGTAAATTAAAATACTGCAAATTTGTGCGCGATATTACAAAATTGTCCTTGAAAAATAAATAATCGCAAAAATTCGTCTTCTTCGCCTCAGAACGCATATATGTCTAAGGAGATAAAGCCATTTTAAGTTCATGTAAGGAAATTGAAATTTTTTTCAAAAAATACTTATAAGTAATACAAAATCAAATTTTGCTAATGCATATATTCTTCTAAATTCTAATTTTGCTAAGGTAATAATAATTTTTTAACTAAATAAGGAAATATCGTCAAAATTCGTCATTTCCGCTTATGGACTCTTATTTGGGAGATAGTTGCTAAATAAATTGAAAATTTTGGTGAAAACATAGGTGACCACCATATTTCATCTTTTTCAATTTAGAATGATTATTTAATGGGTTATAACAATTTGAAGTTTACCTATGGAAATTAAATATGGCTAAGAAACAAATTATCAAAAAATTTCGTCATTTTCATTCTAGGGAATTCATTTACAAAGGAAATTAAATATTTGATCAAAAAATTATTTATAAATGATGTTGCTGATGAAGCAAGCGGGAGATTTTATGTGTTCGTATGTATGTGTTCACCTTATTTCGTCCTATGGAATGCTTATTTAAGGACTTAAGTCATTTTAGGTTTTAAGGAAATTTAATAATTGTCCTTCTATTAAAATTTTAAACTTTTTTGCTTTAGAACGCTTATTTAAAGACTTGCATCAGTTTTAAGTTTTTGTATAAAAAGGATATTTTGTATAGTAAGGACATTTTGTATAAAACACTGGGTTCTTCTTCGCATCAGCATATCGTTGGCTTATATCTAAAAGTGGCTATATTAAAAAAACACAATTCAATTCAAAACAATCAGGAGAGCAAAAATAATTTTGAATTTTATTATTTCGCAATAATTTTTATATGATATGAACTATGTATACGAACTTATATAATAAATACATGCGAATTCCTAATTCATATCATATTAAAATTATCGCGAAATATTAAAATCCAACAGCTTTTTTTGCTCTCCTGAAAAATTGAGCTTTTTAATATAGCCGCTTTTGGATATGTCATAATTTAAAATTGGAATCTTGCATTTTTTGTGAAATTTTTGCTATGGGTAATAATGTTTTAATATTAACCTATGAGTATTATTTTTGCCTAAAACGTTTATAAAAAGTTGCACAAATGTAAAAATAAGATTTCGTCAGCATTTCTATTAAAAAAATCTAAATTTTATGTGGATTAGAAATAAAAAAAAAATTTGGATTTTGCGAAATATGTAATTGCTTTTAAATGGCTACAAAGAGAACATAAGCATCCATTTTTTTGAAATTAATATTTTTTTCGAAATTTTATTTAAGAACTTTAATTTTATAATAAGCAAAAGACAAATTTCCAAAATTGCCAATAAGGCAGGTTACTATTTCTCCCATAACTTTTACAAACATTGAGTCTCCAAAAATCCAAACTACAGTTTTGGAATCCGATTTTTTTTATAAATTAAAAAAAAATCTGTGTAAAAATAGGTTCATCTATTCAGAAGCAATTAAAAATGTCGGAAAACCCAAAAATTCATTTTTCAAATTTGAAATTCCCATAAAATTTTGGAAAATTGCTTTTCAAAAATAAGTGATAGAGTGCACAGACCTTAGATTATACAGATGTGCCGTCCCCGAGCGAGTAAGTTATCAGTTACGAACGAATAAAAATTTCAACGAGTAGGACTTCAAAGAGTGATGTTTTACGAGGATTTCGGACCGATTTTCCCGAATTTTTTGTAATTGTCACAATTAAAAAATTAATATTAATTGATTAGTGCAAAGAAAGTTCAAACTATGTTCGCGGAAAAGTGTTTTTTCGCGTGTGACATTTCATTCCTATTCGTTCGTAACTGATAGATTTTGACGTTTCTCGCTGACGGCACATCTGTATAATCTAAGGTCTGTAATAGAGTGGTCTTTCTTTCATTTCTTATCATTTATCAACTTTTAGGGCAAAAATTAAAATTCATAGGTTAATATAAAATATCGGACTCCATACAACCCCATTTCCTTTCGATCTTCTCTAAAATGTGAAATAATGGTCCTTCGAGGCTATGTGGACTTTAGGCTACCACTAAGACGAAGTCACTCGCCAGCACCACTTGGAGAATCGCCTAACAAATGTTGTTGGCTTTATAGAAGACGATTGGTTGGTTGGGCAAACAATGCAATGCCTATGCGGACATCGAGAAGCAAAATGACGCCCTGAGTATATACTCTTATGTAGAAAACATGTTGACTTCTTACAAAGAGATTCTCCTATCCTTGACAAACTATGTCAAGGATCTGTGTCCATAGATTGTGAACAAGACGCTGTGGAGGACCATACATATCTGCCAAAATTATCTGCCATAACAGGTATCTCTTAATGTCCTCAGAACTTAAACGAGTAAACGAAAATACTGCTGGTTGACAAACGGCTGTAGTCGTCTCAACCACTAGAGTTGTGTAGTTCGCGACTGAACTTGTTCAATTGCAGGGGTCACTTTACTGCGCTAGTTTATACAACTCGTTTACACAGTGGTTCAGTAGTTCATCACGTCTATTTTCTTCAACCATGCCATTTTGTTCTTTCTTCTGAGCTAATATGTGTTTTTGGCCACTTCTTATGTCATCATGTAGAATGTAGGATGGCATATTCAACTCATTCCAGTCATGTTGCAATCAGATTTCTATAGTAGCGGCTGATTTGAACTGGTGATCTATTGAACGAAATGAGCTGTGAACAAGAGTGAGCTGGTGAACTGCTGAGCTGGTGAACTGCTGAGCTGGTGAACTACTGAGCTGGTGAACTAAATGAGCGAACTAATTCAGTTAATTGAACTGAGAGGGTGGGGTCCAATAGTAAAAACGTAAACCCCTTGGCCAACAAGAGGGACACAGTTTCATGTTGTCAAAGCTCAAAGTGCTACCGTCTCAATCACCACATATCGGATATGTTGTCCCCAACTCAGTGGCCCAGTATAAATGATCCTGATGTAGTGCGTGAGGTCCAATAGTACTAACTATAATCACTACATCGACGAGTCTACCAATCTAGTCTAAACGTTAGCAAGTACGCCAAAGGATTCAATCGAAGATAGACTGTTGCGAAACGCTTAAGTTACCCTGGCGCGAGTTATATATATAAATAGTTAGCCACAACGATTTGTGCTGGACACGTATTGAGTGGCAAATATCTGGAACGTCATGCCGGACACATGATAGTATGCTACATCGCTGCCCAGCCAGCCGCACTCTACGAGTTCCCACGGATGGGCGCTTATGAGGTTTTTTGACTATCTGAACCTGAAACCTACAAACCAAACTAGTCGTTGGTTTCTTTCATAGAATATTGGTATCCGAATTTTTTTATTTCCAATTTGGTCTTAGAAATCGACCCACAAGTATCTCCAACAATCCACTTACAATATTATGGATTAAGAAAAACCTAATATGAAAATTATGCATTTCAATAAAGACTTAAAATGAGAAACGGAACTTTGGGATTGGCCATTCGAGACGATCAAATGACGATTCCGTGTCAATTAACAAGTAAGATAAAATCATCGGGCTTTATTCAAGATGGTACAGTTTTATTGGAGGTTTCGCAACAAAAAAGGCCATTCGTGCTCATAAATGACAGAGTTGTAACGACCTAAGATGCCAAATTTAAATTATTGCAGAAAGGTTTTCTTAAATGAAAAAGGATTTCTTTATACCTAAATTTTCTCAGAAGAAGGAAAACATCCCAGAAGGATTTCTTATCATAAACTTTAAAATTATAAGTTCTTTTCTACCACATCTTATATCAAAGTTCAGAGACCTTTTGTATTTTACTCGTAGTATCAAATAACTTACCTTCCACAATGCCGCTAATCGAAATGGGTTTGGAAATATCCTCACTACCGGCTAGTGTTATGCCCAAAAGTCCACCCTTAGGCTCCAAACGGACGGTGAAAATAACCTGATGTAAACTGGTGGCACTGCTTTTACTGCTCGAACTGGCCGCCGAGCCATAAACTTTATTTTCCATGGGCGGAGGCAAGGTAGTACAGTCAACACTGCAAAAAGAAAACCAAATTAGCTTTCAAATATCTTCATCTCAGAAATAACTGCCCATCAAACTCACCTGGCATATCTATCCAAATCGTAACCACCAAAATCATTATAATTATTTTCATCCTCCGGCAACTCAGTGGTCAAACTTTGAGTATTCTGATTAAAGGAACGTCCCATTGTGCCCACATTGGCCCAGTTGGGCGCCGCCAAATGATGCCGTATCTGCACCGAAGTCATGGTATTATCCTCCAGTGTTGGTCCCCGAAAGTATTCCGGTTGGGGAGTGGTCGATTTCATGGAAAGGCAATCATTGTTGTATTTCATCTCATTATATTTATTGGCCACATATGCACTGCTGTACAGATCATGTTCGGTGGTGGGACTGCTGGGGCAATTACTGTAAATATGATTGGGTACCTTTTGCTGAGCATCGAAGAGGAAGTCGGGTAACATGACACGTTTAACGGTTAAAGTGGAAAAATCTCCCTGGGAGCCATCTTTCAGAAGGGAATCTACATTGAAGTGTTGCACGGGATGATTATCAACGGCCAGCAGAATATCGCCGGAGCGCAGGGAGCCGGTACGATGGGCGGGACTGCCAGGTTTGACATCGGATATAACAAAGCCGCCGTGACTAGAACCATTAACACTCAAACCCAGACCCGCCTTGCTCACACGTAATACTTTTACATTGAAGACACCACTAGAGGGCACCACTGTGTCGGGCATATCAAATTCTATCTCTAGCTCCAGCCAATTGGCTGGACTGTGGGGCGGTCTGGAGCCCATGTCTCCAAGAAGCTGACGCATGGTTTGCACCTCCAGGTTATACATTTTATTAATGGCCACTATACGATCCCCCTTTTGGATGCAGCCACAACGATCGGCCACCGAATCGGGTATTAGTTTGGCAATGGTCACCGCCCGGCCGCAAGGCGTCTGAGCTCCCAACACCAAGCCGGAACCCATGCTGCAGTCAAGAAGCACAGGAAAAGTTTCCGCACGACAGATACCCATGCTGGACGAATGATGAAGACCGGAAGTAGTGCTGCTGCTCGTGGCACTGGCACCCAAACTGCTGCCACTTACACTGCTGCTGGGCCCGCTCACACTGCCACTACTGCCGGCCGCACTTGCTGCACTGGTGGAGGTTGCGCCGCCACCGACTGTCTCCAAAGGCAAAGAGCTCTTGCGCGCGAAGCGTTGACGCTGGCGAGATTTGCGCGACTCCAAAGTGTTGAAACCGTATTTGGGACTGTTCAAAGTGGCGTGACCTGCAAAAGTTGAAGAAAAAGAAGAATAAGAAAGCGATTCAAAGAAATATCGAAAAACAAAAACACCAAAATAAATGAGAAGACGGAAAAGATATTTTCCAAACGGCGGCTGTAGCACCACACATTTCCTTCTTCGACATCAATTAGAAAGAAAGTATTTTTAGCTTCCCTGCGTCCATACGTTCGTGCGTAAGTCCGTCCGTCCGTTCGTCAGTCATTTAGTCAGACTGTGCGTAGGCACGTCATTCAGTGGTACCCACTTTTTCAATGTTGTGAAGCTAAAGCTTCCGAATCCTCTTATTGGATTTGATCATTGCCTTTGGATGTTGTTGGGGTGAAATTTATGTTTTCCAAAGGGCTTTTCACGGAAGGCAACAACAGCAAGAACTGCTGCGCATGCACAGTGGTTAGAAAGGGAAAATGTTACGAGGAATGTTTTAAAAATGGAATGTTTTAAAAATAAGATTGGACAGCAATGAAATATCCAATGTATACTTCAACTAAAATTTGTTTACACTATTAACATTGGGTACGTCTCTGCATCTGTAGCCAAATCGGTCGAAACATTATAGCTATTATTAAATCTCAACCGATTTTTATTTTCAAATTCGGCAATGTTGGTCCATGGATCAAGAACCGATTTAAATGTGAAACGATTTTCTTCAATTTCAGCAAGATACCCTACCATGCTATAATTCAAAACAATTGGATGTTAAAGACAGCTTTTATAGGGCTAAAGAGTCAAATCGGACGATATATATATATATGGGAGCTAAATCTAAGTCTGAACAGATTTCAAACAATTTCATTAGGGTTCTTTCCAGGTGCAAAAGTCTCCTAACTGCAAAATTTTAGCACGATCGGAGTGAAATATTGACCTGCACTCAACGAACAACATATGATGGATAGACGGACGGACAGACATTTTTAAATCGACTCAGCTAGTGGTTCTGAGTCAATCGGCATACTTTGAGGTGGGTCTAGTTGTAGTATTTCTAGGTTTTTACAAACATCTGCCATGAAACAAACGTATAATACCCTGTACCACAGGGTGGTGTAGGATATAATAATACACCACACTGTGGTACAGGGTATTATAAGTTTGTTTCACGGCAGATGTATGTAACACCTAAAAATAACACAGCTAGACCCACCTTAAAGTATACCGATCGACTCAGAATCACTAGCAGAGTCGATTTAACGATGTCCGTCCGTCCGTCCGTCTGTCCATATAAAGTTGTTCGTCGACTACAGATCGCAATTTCACTCCGATCGTTCTGAAATTTTGCGGTTCAGATTTAGATATAGCTCCCATATATATCTTTCGTCCGATTTGGCCCTTTAGTCCAATAGACGCTGTATTTTACATCCAATCGTTTTGAAATTTAGAATGGTAGAGTTTCTTGATCCATGAACCAACATTGCCAAATTTGAAGGAAATCGGTTAAGATTTAGCTATAGCTCCCATATATATGTTTCATCCGATTTGGCTCTTTAGATCCAATCGTTTTTATACCCTACACCACACTGTGGTACAGGGTATTATTTAAGTATAAAATGTCCCAAAAGTAAATTTATGTAAACAATTTATACATGAATTACAAAATTTATATATCAGAGTTATTCAATATTACGAGAGTGGTGTAGGGTATTATATAGTCGGCACCGCCCGACTTTAGCCTTTCCTTACTGGTTTTATGAATGTGTTTGTGTGGCAGTGAATATTTCAGAGTTGCTATTGCTTGTTCACCACCATTAGTGGTGAAATGTGGTGAGAAGGTAGAAGAGCGTAAAATTGGGAGGAGAGTAATTATCGATTGCTGTCATAATATGCCGAAAAATGACATTTTCTGGGAGGTGGGATTGAACTCTAGACCTCATTGTTTCTTAGTTTAGCATCGTAACCACTCGCCTACCTCGCGATTCATAGGCATATAGCATATGTAGTAATAAAGCACATAAATATAACCCATCCAAACCTTGGTAAGTACATTTCGTTGCCACAGGCATTACCAGGTAATGATAGCTCATTATCGCCAGTATTACTTTCGGTAAATAAATAACGACTAATTAAATAATGACAAAAATAAGCTATTGCTATTTTGAATTTATAAACTTTTCTTTAAATCAGGGAAAATATTAATACTGACTTTGGTCAGAACATTAATTTTCAGTAATTTTGCTACCTCTTTTCAGTGATCAGGCAGTCGTTTTTCAATAGCTCAAGTACCTCACAAAAGAGACCAAAGTCCACTTAGTTAATTAGTGTGGAACCCTCAGTATAGAAGTTCGAAAGTGATATACTTATTATACCACTGTGTAGGGAATATCAAATTATATCTCTAACACCAATTGGCTGGACTGTGGGGCGACCTAGACCCCATGTCACCAAGAAGCGGACGCATGGTTTGCACCTCCAGTTTATACATGTTATTATACTTATATAATCGATCCCCGTTTCGGCCCCCAAATCGGATATTAGTTTGGCAATGGTCAAAGAATAATATACTACTTCGCAAGAGAACGGAGGAATGGTTCGAAGAGTGTAAAAGAAATGTCAACAATTTAATCGTTCCTAAAATGTGGTTCTGACATAGTGTAATCAACAATTCCCGGATGGTCGGGCATTATGTCTAGAATCACAGAACGTTCGTAGTCATTTACTATGTAATGTAACAGTTAGTACCTTAGTTAGTATTGTCCACAACGTACCAGTGATACCAATAGCAGCCATTCGCTGAACTTTGATTAGTATAGCGCAGAAGGTGGATTTCTGCAAAACTGTCCATCAAACGACATTGCCACAAAGCGTTATCGGTATGACTACTGCTGTATTAAAGCTGGGGTCTGACCCTAGCGTTTTTCTATTCTCCTATTACTGGTATATGTATAGCGCTACCACAGAGAACTAGTTCTGTCTTGGGCGGGTTCACACCAAATCCATTATCGGAAGCCCATCTTGAAGGGCTGTATCTTTCTTTATGTTGTAGAATGTCACAAAGATTACCCGGAAATTTCCCTCTAGCAGCTATTGAAACGCATCTGCGTTCGCAATAATCTTAACATTCATCTTCTCTAGAGAAATCAGAATATTGTTTGTTAGGAGACTCCATAGCAAAGGGGGTAGAATATCCCCTGGGGCCTTTCCCCAGCTGACAAATATATTAGTGTTTTACTAGACCCTGAGCTAGCAGAAATATTTCTCTGAATCAGAAGGATATGAATGATCCTTCGTAAGCTGCTAGAGCCGTAATTAGAGCGGCTAGATATACATATGTTATTGAAGGCCCCCTCTATATCTAATAAAGCTACCATAGTACAGGGTTTTCCAACAAAAGGTGTTATTTTTCGGTAGCTGTCACTTTTGAAGCTTTTATTATTTGACATTTGACAAGTAGAAACTACGCCATTACTAAAAATGGAACGATACACGATTCAACAACGCATCGAAATTATTAAAATTTGAAAACCATCGAAAAATCATCTTGACTGATGAGGCCCATTTCCACCTCGGTTACGTTAACAAGCAAAATTGTCGCATCTGGGGCTCGGAAAACCTCCATCCTCAACGTGTGACTGTTTGGTGTTACGGGAAAGGTTTCGGGACCGTGTTATCTCTCGAAGAGGTGATCACAATTGGCCACCGAGATCTTGTGATTTCACACTTTGTGACTTCTTCCTTTGGGGCCACGTGAAAGATAAGGTCTGCGCCAACAGCCCAGCGTCGATTCAAGACCTCAAAGATAGAATTCGTGAGGCTATCGAGGACATAGGGCAGCTACTTTGCTTATTAATTATTAATTATTGTCCTAAGGTACCTATATATTTACATATCCATTTTTAAGGAGAAATGACGATAGACTAATCGGCTGGAAATCTTTTGATAACTCCCAAAAAATCAAAAAAAAAATTAAATGGAGAAAATGGTCCTCTCTAAGAGCATCAATGGAAAGAGGTGCAGGAATGATAACTTCCACAAACGACATTTCTGTGCAATTTCGTTCAAAATATACATTCAGAACTATAGATGCAGTACAAGGAAGAAAGGACACATCCAGAACTAACACTTTTATAACAAATTTTATTTGAGAAAATAGTCTTTCGATTGATATGTTGATGTATTTTAATTGCAACTAAATACTAAGCAAAAATAAGAGATAAGCTATTACGAAATAAACAAACAAATTATTTATTTACGCCCAAAAATATACCATTATTCTATAATATTACAAAAATTTCTTCGAACATAAGACCTAAATTTATGTACTATTTTTACCCTACACCACACTGTGGTACAGGGTATTATAAGTTTGTTTCACAGCAGATGTTTGTAACATCTGAAAATAACACAGCTAGACCCACCTTAAAGTATACCGATCGACTCAGAATCACTAGCTGAGTCGATTTAAGCATGTCCGTCCGTCCGTCTGTCCATATAAAGTTGTTCGTCGACTACAGGTCGCAATTTCACTCCGATCGTTCTGAAATTTTGCAGTTTAGAGTGTTTCGCAGCTGTTAAGATCGCTATTGAATTTGGTTGAAATCGGTTCAGATTTAGATATAGCTCCCATATATATCTTTCGTCCGATTTGGCCCTTTAGTCCTATAGAAGCTGTATTTTACATCCAATCCTTTTGAAATTTAGAATGGTAGAGTTTCTTGATCCATGAACCAACACTACCGAATTTGGTTGAAATCGGTTCAGATTTAGATATAGCTCCCATATATATATTTCGTCCGATTTGGCCCTTTAGTCCTATAGAAGCTGTATTTTACATCCAATCCTTTTGAAATTTAGAATGGTAGAGTTTCTTGATCCACGAACCAACATTGCCGAATTTGAAGAAAATCGGTTAAGATTTAGCTATAGCTCCCATATATATGTTTCGTCCGATTTGGCCCTTTAGTCCTATAAACGCTGTATTTTACATCCAATCGTTTTGAAATTTAGAATGGTAGAGTTTCTTGATACATGAACCAACATTGCCGAATTTGAAGAAAATCGGTTAAGATTTAGCTATAGCTCCCATATATATGTTTCGTCCGATTTTGCTCTTTAGTCCTGTAGAAGCTGTATTTTACATCCAATCATTTTGAAATTTAGAATGGTAGAGTTTCTTGATCCATGAACCAACATTACCGAATTTGATGAAAATCGGTTAAGATTTAGCTATAGCTCCCATATATATGTTTCATCCGATTTGGCTCTTTAGCTCCAATCGTTTTTATACCCTACACCACACTGTGGTAAAGGGTATTATTTAAGTATAAAATGTCCCAAAAGTAAATTTATGTAAACAATTTATACATGAATTACAAAATTTATATATCAGAGTTATTCAATATTTCGAGAGTGGTGTAGGGTATTATATAGTCGGCCCCGCCCGACTTTAGCCTTTCCTTACTGATTTTACTTTTTTTTTTTTTGAGTAAACGAACGCTTTTTGAAGTAGAAGTGGTAAAACTAGTAACTTGTAGTAGGTAAAGGTACAAAGCTATTCTGTTCCAATATTTTTTTTTATCGCAGTAAGGCAACCGATATATCTAATTTTAATCACATCGATAAATTTTCCCCAATCTATAACCACTGTGCCACAATTGAAAAGATATGAGTCAAATATCCCCAAAAAAAATGAAAGCTGTTCACATTTGCCGGTCGCTCATTCGGCTGTTCGATCATCTTCGAAAATAAATCTCAAAATGGAATAAATGTCAGCCAATAAATACTTCCAGCTCCAAAAATATCATCATCATTTCATAAGGGAAGTCAAATGTTGACTCTTCATGGTGCTTTATGTAGGGAGGGGGAAGTTAGAGGAGAAGTACCGAACAGTATGTTCAGAGTGGTGTGGTGAGGTGAGGAGAGGGGGCGAGGGAGTATGTGCCATTCATTGGGGAGTAATTTTCTTAATTTTGTCACTTCATTTCGGTTCAAATTCATTTAAATCGATCGTTTCTGTCCCCGTCTTCATTGTTTCCAATATCCCATTTTTTTGGGATTGACATTGACAGTCATTGATTTCGGTGTTTTTTCGGGAACTACTATTGTTGGTGAGAGTTTGACATTTGTATTTGTCATTGTAGATTGTATGTCTCTATTGCCACAAAAGTAGACAAAGTGTCGGTCTATCTGTTTGCATGTATGCATGTCCGTCCATCCGTCTGTCATTCGGCAGTTTGACGTTTCTTTCCTTATACGGCTATAATTGAAGAAACATTTGTTAACTTCCGTTTTTATTTGTAGTCTCATCTCTTTGAGTCATATTCGAAGAGATAAAATGTCATTTTAGTTTAATTAGTTTGTCATCGCGAGTTTAAAGAAAATTTATCAACCTTTCACCTCATTATTCAGCGAAGTGATTTTGGGAAATTTAATTTATTTAGAAATTTTGAACTTCAAAGGTGTATAGCTATAATTTTTACGTCGTTTTTTGTGGGTCTTTCCGAAGTTGTCAATTACACACACAAAGAAATATGTTTACTAATTTTAAAATTTGTGAACGCATGCCCTTACCTTGAAAGTTAAAGACAATGATTTCAATCAAAAGACAAATTAAATGTCAAACAAGTACATTCCACTCTTACAAATTTAGACAAAAGAATACAAATTAAGTCATGTTTCTTAATATTATGTATATTATTTTAAATTTAAGTAGGAAACATACTAATTTTAAAAACTACTTATTTTGTGGAAGACAGCAAGCTCCAAAGTGTATCAATAATTAAAAGAAATAGATTAAAGCAGATGTTAAAAAAAATAGTTTTTAATAATTTTTTTACATTGTTTTTATTTATTGTTGGTCTGTGCTTTTGTTATTCAGTCAGAATTTATTCGGTTTAAGACCATATTTTGCAGTTACTTTCTGTCTATTGCAAAAATGCAATAGAAACATATACAAAAATTGGTAGAGAGTTTTAATTGCTTGGTAGAATTGACTGCAGTTTCGATAGACACCTCTCTATCATCTTCATAATTCAATAGCAATAATGCACATATGTCTTTAACTTAAAACAGCTGAAATACTTATGGGAGCAGAAAAATTTAACATTTTGAACAAAATGGTTCCTTTGTGATGAATTAAAAGGGACATGACATCTTCGCCCATTTACCTCAAAGTGATAGCGTCAGATAAACTATTACTACGAGGGCGGTTTACAAATATTAGCCGACTCGAATTATAGATGAGGGCAATAATTTGAAAAGTGGCAACCTCATAAAACAAACATTTTAAGTTCCAAGGCGCCGCGATATTTAGTTTTTTTTTTGAGCCATCCAAAATAAACGATCTCAGGGAATTTGTAATCATGTAAAAATTCGTTGTTTTATTCAATACATGCATTTGAAAAGTCTCATTACAATCAATAGTAAATTCGAGCTAGATTCTACTCTGTGGGAGTCTGCTAAGCTACCGAGACCAAGAACGTGGATGTCTTCCAATTGATGTAGTGACCTTTGTAGCTCAGTGGTTATTGCCATAAGCGTGGAATCTGAAGGTGCTGGGTTCGATTCCCAGCCAGGTCACTGGCAAAGTTTAACATAACAACTCGACCATAACAACTTTGTTAATGGTCGAGTGAAAAAGAACTACGGCAGTAGGCGATTGAATTGAGATTGCTCTTACTTGAAAGTAATTCCTATATGTAAATTTGGAATAAATTTCGTATAGGTAGCAGTAATGACGACGATCTATTAATAGATAAGCTGCGTTGCTAGTGGATAATAGTAACGATAAGCTCAAAAAACGTAAGAGAAAAGTGTTAATTAACATCCGGACAACATTGAGAGAGGTAAAAAATAACATAAGGTGTCCGTGAGAATCGAATATATGTCGGAACGAAGTCTGCAATAGAAAATAGTCTTAAAGATTATCACCTCAGCGTCTCCAAGCTGCTAGAACACCAACCACGTCAGAAACGCTTAAGAAAATCCATAAAATGGTATTGGATGATCGAAATGACAGCTATTTCAAAAGGTGCTGTACAAATCATATTGACCGGAAATTTGAAGATGAGAAAGTTGTGCGCGAGATGAGTCCCACGTTTACTCTAGGGATCTATAAATCGAGTTTCGACTAATCGATTAATCGACTATTGATAGGAAAAAGTCGAAATCGATTTTCACCAAGCAAAAAGTTGAAAAATCGATTTATCATTTCGACTTTTTTCGATTTGTATCCGACGGCGGAATATCAACCGAAATCGATTACCGTTTAGACTTTTGTCGAGTTTGCCTTACTTAAATAGACGGCGGCTTTGAACTTCTCAAACCAGTTCAAACGCTTTTTAGGAAAGAGTCGGAAAGAGCTCTCTCCAACAAACTTTGACACTTGCTTGGAAAAAATTGCCGAGTATAACTAAATATTTAAGTTGTCTGATCGGAAAATATTGCCAGAAAAATGGTGGAAAAATGCAACCCTGTGAACGTACATCGTTGTGAACATACAATTTTGGTCTTGCAGCGTTAGCAGAACAAGTCATTGTGAGATAATTTGCAGATTGTTAGATGTGCGAAGTTTATGCATGGGACAACGTCGCAATTGTCAGAAAAACATTTTATTGGTAACGCTGTCTATAAAATATTTGTATTATCCTGCATATAAATATTTACAAAATATATTGTAAATATATGAAATTGTAAGGTTTTCTTGCAATCGTCTAAACTGTCAATTCACTTTTGCCATTGTCCGTACATTTGCAGCACTTTAACAGGGTTGATAACGTTGTTCGATCAGGCAATCGGGTATATTTAGTTTTAGTTGCTTGGAATCTGCGTAATGGAAAAGAAACAAATAGGAGACAAAAATCGGTTTAAGACAAAACCGAAAAGTCGAAAAAAATCGATTTTCCAAAATGTCGATTATCCAAATAATTGAAAAGTCGAAAAATCGACTTTTACTAAATCATGAAAGTCGAAAAATCTACTTTTTGTCTCAACTATAGATCCGTAGTTTACTCACAGTGGAGCAAAAACATCGTCGCAAAGATGTTTCAATACAGTATTTGGCGATGTTTCACCGCAAAATGGTATTGAAACATCGCCAAAATGGACTGAAGGTGCGTTAGCAAGCTGAAATGGAAGGCATTTAAAAATGTGCTTAAAATATCATATCGACCGATAATTTGAAGATGAGAAAGCTGTACGCGGTTAAAAAAATCCGCAAAATAGTATTGGATGATCGTTGGCATTTTATAAAGTGCTATACATAGCACATTGACCGACAATTTGAAGATGACGAAGCTCTGCTCAATATGGGTGCCACGTTTGCTCACCATGGAACATAGTCGAGAAGAAGTTTCACAAAATGGAAAACCCATCAACGGCGAGTATCATGCTAACTAATTGCAGCGTTTGAGTGATAACATGGAGTCTGCTGTTGATAGACATTTTAAGCTAGACAATTCTTCCTATAAACAGGGTATCGAAGCTAGTTAATATCTATGAGAAAAGTGTATCGAGCTAAAAGAAGATTATGTTGAGATACAAAGAAATTTTCCCCAAATTTGTGGGGTTTTCTGTGTTAAATCGGCTGTCGTATATGCCGAATTACAGAACATTTGGATAGGACGTGTAGAAGTTAGATGAAATTTGAACAGCTGACTATCTGATTAAAAGATCTAGCTTTGTCAGAAAGTTGTATCTCAGCCATTATGCTTCTTTCTGCTTGGAAGCATCGGTATATAATTCCGTCCAGTTCATTTACCACCCGAAATGGGTCTGTCCATGCATGGTATTATTAGGTGATACTTTTTGTCAAAGAGTGACCTGGACTGTCATTTCAAATACCCCAGAGATGACTACACATTGTCCTTCGTAAGCTTCTATCGTGGCATTGCATTTTGTGTATCGTACGGAACTGTTCTTAAATCACAGATTGGCTATTCCTTGGACCTCACTTGGTATATTACAGTAAGTATATTCTTCTAGCGCCGTTCACCATACAATAATTCTGTATGGCATGACAACTGTGGTATACTCGTACAGTCATTAAAATATTTTATATTTTTTCATAAAATAATTATTTTCAAAGCCTCTGTAGTAAGGTGGACATCAATGACCAAGAAGTACAATGTAATTTTGGAAAAAATTCAACGTATGTGCTGTCTAGGCATAACTGGGACAATTAGAACCGCACCAACAAGAGCGTTGGAGACTATACTTCACATCCAACCAGTAGACATTCGTATAAAGTATGAGGCAACCCTCACAGCAAGACGTCTGCAAGTGATGGGTGAATGGATAAATCGAGACCACAAGTCGTAGCATCAGAAGATTTTAGAATCTCTAGTTGGTCACATTCAAAGGCCAGAAATCTCCGACCGCATTCCTGAAGTGCGGCTACCTCTGATACGTTTGTGCCAGACAGACGCTCCTGGGAAAATGGAACTTGGGCCCATGTGCCAGTGGGAACCAGCTGCTACACGGATGGGTCCAAGCGAGGAGGAAGGACGGGTCTGGGACTTTTTATTGATGAACCAGAAGACGATCTTTACTACTGCCTCCCAGACCATAACACGGTATTTCAAGCAGAAGTACTAGCAAAATTTGCCAATATCTTCACAGATAGCCAAATGGCGATCAAAGCAATAACATCGGAAACGGTCAAATCCAGAGAAGTGTTAGACTGCAAGAGACCGATAAATAATTACTCAGTCCATGGTCAACTGCGTATGCTCTGGGTACCGGGACACAACGGAGTGATTGTAAATGAACGATCAAACAGCTAAGCTTCAAAGGGCAGAGAACTTCGAGTAATAAACTTGGAAAATTGTAAACCTTTCGAAGCCACGAAGGATGAGTTGAAACACTGGGCAATGATGGCTCACAAAACTGTGTGGAATAGAGCAACTGAAGGAGCAACTGCAAAGATACTGTGGGGTGACCCAAATGAGAAGAAAACAAGTAGTTTTCTGAAACTATACAATATCGAGATTAGTAAGATGATGAGTGTTCTAACGGGTCACTCAAGCTTACAAGCACATCTTCATCAAATAGGACTAGCAGAAACGACGAATGCAGGGCAATTCAGGAAACATCGAAACGATGAAACATTTGGGATGCCACTGCACGGATGGCACACATACAAGGTCCCGATATTTTCGGTGCGACACATTACCAGACTAGGCTAATCTCAGAGGATATGACGGGAATATACTGAGAAAACTCGTGCCTAGTACCGATTTTTTTAATCCAACTTCAACAATGACATATAAAGCGTGATCCATTCCGAGGTTCCCTACTTTTTTAAAGAAAAAAACATTCAATTTAAATGGGGAATGTTTATCATTTGAAAGAACAGTCTATGGCATTTATTTTTTGAAGATTATGTCTATCAAATGTTGGCCGCGGCTACGTCTCAGATGGTCCATCCCTTGAGTCCAATTTTCGATGACTCGTTCGAGCATTTCGACTGGTATCTGGCGAACGACACGCGTGATGTTTTGCTCCAAGGCCTGAGTCGATGCGCGTTTGTCCACATAAACTTTAGACTTTACATATCCCCATAGGAAAAAGTCTAACGGTGAGGTATCATACGATCTTGGTGGCCAATCGACCGGCCCAAAACCGATTCTCTCAATAAATCCATTGATTTATGCGATGTGTGGAAAGTGGCGCCGTCTTGTTGAAACCAAATGTCGCCGAGATCACGAGCTTCAATTTCAGGCATCAAATAGTCGGTTATCATGGCACGATAACGGTCGCCATTGACGGTTACGTTCTCACCGGCATAATTTTTGAAGAAATATGGACCGATGATTCCGGTACGTCGGATCGGGAATCGGTCAATGGCAAAAAGATAGCTCTTAACGAGAGCTAAAATATTGCTCATGGATGTCAATGTCGTGGGTCGACTAGAAAGTGTTTTTTTTTATTTAAAAAAAATGGACATAGCGCAATTGGCGAATTATTTTGATAATAAAACTGAATAATTGTAAACGTCTTTCCATGATGAAATGCCAAACAATACTTAACAAAAATGAGCATGACACGACTCACACGTGATCTGTTAAAAAAAGGCTATTGAAAAAGTATCTCTACTTAGATCGGCCTATATATCTATATCTTATTTTTGACCAATATACTTAAAACAATAAATATCTTTTACTCAACCAGAAAATTATGTTTTATATTCCTAAATTTTTCAAAATTTCCACCTGTATCCCTGTCAACAACCTATAAACAATAAGCAGTTTGGGAAGTGGAAATTTTATTGGCAGGTAACATCGGATTCAGTTTTTTATGATCTCTTTTATAATAAAAACTAAACAAATTATCGTACATTCGATTTTTTGAAAGTTTAATAAATTTCCCGCAGAACAAAATATTTAAATTATGAAACATAACTTCGCCAGCACCCCTTCAAAAACAAGCAAACAGAATAGCAGCGAAAAAGTAGAAATTCATGTAAAATACTGAAAACAAATCATAAAACTTTGAAACAGAGCATGAGGCACGGGACAGAATGGCAGAGCCGGAGGGAATCTTATGGCATACAGTTTTCGAGATTCCACAGTCGCATGTTCGCTACATGTCGCTTTGTCGTTTGCCATGCCTGAACGACGCCGCCGATTTCAACAAGAATTTATGTTACGCTGCTTAATGCCATCCGAGGAAACAAGAACATTAGGCCTCACATCACCCTTCTCACTCCCCCTCACCCAGCAAGCAAATCTATACACCCGCGAATACTGAAATCTCATTTAGATACAGCCAGATCCACGCATCTATGTATACAAGTGATCTCTCTACTATTTGATGGAGCTCCCCCCGTTAGTGGGATGTCATATTTGTTGTTGTTGCATGTTTTTTTCGCGCAGTGTATTTTTTATGATCGACAAATGTCAGTCATCAATGACAGACAGACAGACGGACGGACCGAGAGACGAACCGCAATTCCATTGACACAAGTCGCATGCGTTGAGTGTTTGGGCCTTTGCCGGTATTGGACTTATGAGTCCAGTTGCCAGTGCACAATGGGTCGATGTCGTATATCTCATTTATGACCATTTGTGATCGTTTTTGGTATTCTCGTTTTGTTTTTCGCACTACTCGCGTAGTGATTATGGCGCGAAGATGGCGATGACGATGGACGCAGTTATTGATGATATTGCCTTCGCTGTGTCTTGGGATGATAATGAGGCTGTCAACTTTTGTTGGTTCATTGGGGACGTTTCCTTCTGCCAAGATCTGCTACTGTTGTCATTGATGTTGCCTTGCTTGGTTGGCTCTTGTTTTTTGGTTTGTTTGCAAAATTCGTTGGTGGCGAAAGAAGATCAACCGAATATACATAGACGCAAATTTATGTGGGGCAACATGCAAAAATCATTAGTAAAATTAATAATCTTTGAAAGAAAAGGGTGTATGGAAGTTAGGTGATGGAAATTTCAATTGTTTGAGGTGACAATGGGATTTCCAGGATATAAGTGAAAGGGAAAGAACCAGGAGATATGCAGAGAAAAAGAATTCTTAGTGGTTGTGAACGTAATGTTCGACTCTAGTATTGAGGAAGACCTTAGTAGTCGTCTCTAGTATTGAGGAAGACATCAGTGGTCGACTCTAGTATATAGGAAGACCTCAGTGGTCGACCCTAGTATAGAGGAAGACCTCAGTTGTCGACTCTAGTATAGAGGAAGGCTTCAGTGGTCGTCTCTAATATATAGGAAGGCCTCAGTGGTCGACTATAGTACAGAGCAAGTGGTCGGCTCTGGTATAGAGGAAGACCTCAGTGGTCGACTCTAGTATAGAGGAAGGCTTCAGTGGTCGAATCTAGTATAGAAGAAGACATCAGTGGTCGACTCTAGTATAGAATAAGACCTCAGTGGTCGACTCTAGTATAGAAGAAGACATCAGTGGTCGACTCTAGTATAGAATAAGACCTCAGTGGTCGACTCTAGTATAGAATAAGACCTCAGTGGTCGACTCTAGTATAGAATAAGACCTCAGTGGTCGACTCTAGTATAGAATAAGACCTCAGTGGTCGACTATAGTACAGAACAAGTGGTCGGCTATGGTATAGAGGAAGACCTCAGTGGTCGACTCTAGTATAGTGGAAGACCTCAGTGGTCGACTCTAGTATAGAGGAAGACCTCAATGATGACTCTAATATACAGAAAGACCTCAGTGGGGACTCTAATATACAGAAAGACCTCAGTGGGGAATCTAGTATACAGGAATACCACAATGGGCGACACTAGTATAGAGGAAGTCCTCAGTGGTCGGCTCTAGCATAGAGGAAGACCTCAGTGGTCGACTCTAGTATAGAGGAAGACCTCAGTGGTCGACTCTAGTATAGAGGAAGACCTCAATGATGACTCTAATATACAGAAAGACCTCAGTGGGGACTCTAATATACAGAAAGACCTCAGTGGGGACTCTAGTATACAGGAAGACCACAATGGGCGACACTAGTATAGAGGAAGTCCTCAGTGGTCGGCTCTAGCATAGAGAAAGACCTCAGTGGTCGACTCTAGTATAGAGGAAGACCTCAGTGGTCGACTCTAGTATAGAGAAGACCTCAATGATGACTCTAATATACAGAAAGACCTCAGTGGGGACTCTAATATACAGAAATACCTCAGTGGGGACTGTAGTATACAGGAAGACCACTATGGGCGACACCAGTATAGAGGAAGACCTCAGTGGTCGACTATAGTATAAATACAGACATTAGTGATTGACTATAGCATAGAGGAAGACCTTAGTGGTCGACTCTAGTACAGAGGACGACATCAGTGGTCGACTCTAGTATAGAGGAAAACTCACTGGTCGACTTAAGTACATAGTAAGACCTCTGTGGTCGCTTCTAGTACAGATGAAGACCTCAGAGGTCGACTCTAGTATTGAGGAAGACCTCAGTGGTCGACTCTAGCATAGATCAAGACATCAGTGGTCGACTCTAGTACAGAGCAAGACCTCAGTGGTCGACTCTAGTATAGAGGGTCTCTCAGTGGTCGACTCTAGTATAGAGGAAAACCTCAGTGGTCGACTCTAGTATAGAGCAAGACCTCAGTGGTCGATTCTAGCATAGAGCAAGACCTCAGTGGTCGACTCTAGTACAGAGCAAGACCTCAGTGGTCGACTCTAGTATAGAGGGTCTCTCAGTGGTCGACTCTAGTATAGAGGAAAACCTCAGTGGTCGACTCTAGTATAGAGGAAGACCTCAGTGGTCTACTCTAGTAAAGAGGAAGACCTCAGTGGTCGACTCGAGTATAGAAGAAGACTTCAGTGGTCGACTCTAGTATAGAGGAACACTCAGTGGTCGACACTAGTATAGATCAAGACTTCAGTGGTCGTCTCTAGTATAGAGGAAGATCTCAGTGGTAGACTCTAGTATAGAGGAAGACCTCAGTGGTCTACTCTAGTAAAGAGGAAGACCTCAGTGGTCGACTCTAGTATTAAAAAAGACCTCGGTGGTCGATTCTAGTACAGATGAAGACCTCAGTGGTCGACTCTAGTATAGATCAAGACTTCAGTTGTCGGCACTAGTATAGAGGAAAATCTCAGACCTCAGTGGTCGACTCTTGTATAGAGCAAGATCTCTGTGGTCGACTCTAGTATAGAGGGTCTCTCAGTGGTCGACTGTAGTATAGAGGAAAACCTCAGTGGTCGACTCTAGTATAGAGGAAGACTTCAATGGTCGACTCTAGTATAGCGTAAGACCTCAGTGGTGACTCTAGTACAGATGAAGGCCTCAGTGGTCGACTCTAGTATAGCGTAAGACCTCAGTGGTGACTGTAATACAGATGAAGGCCTCAGTGTATGGAGGAAGACCTCAGTCGTCGACTCCAGTTGTAGGATGACCTCAGTGGTCGACTCTGGTATAGTGGAAGACCTCAGTGGTCGACTCTAGTATACAGGAAGACCTCGATGGTCGACTCTAGTATAGAGGAAGACCTCATTGGTCGACTCTAGTATACAGGATTACCTCGATGGTCGACTCTAGTGTAGAGGAAGACCTCAGTGGTCGACTCTAGTGTAGAGGAAGACCTCGATGGTCGACTCTAGTATAGAGGAAGACCTCAGTGATCGACTCTAGTATGGAGGAAAACTCACTGGTCGACTTTAGTATAGAGAAAAAGCTCGGTCGTCGATTCTAGTACAGATGAAGGACGACTTCAGTGATCGACTCTAGTTTCGAGGAAGAACTCACTAGTCAACTCTGCAATTCTCGTAGAAGAAGACCTAAGTCAGGCAGATAGATAGACGGACGTTCATAACTCTAATTACTTAAAAAGTCTTATGTTTGTCCGTACGAGGTGCTAAGCTTTTGATCCGTTGCAAACGTATCAAAATACTATCATTCTTCTGTGTTACACCCTTTTCATAAATCAAATGCATTCGCACATTTACTTGCATCGCATTGGAAAAACATCAATGAAATAATGGCATTCACAAAATATTGAGAAAATTAAACACGGACAGCATTAGAATGACCCTCATCTACAAAAATCGTACGTGCTCGTTTAAATACTAATCACATTTTCCCAATAACACTGCCATCAAAAAATTATGAAATTGCATATTTTTGTTATTAACTAGACAATTTGCCATGATAACTAGCAGAATGCTAATATTAAATAAAGAGAACATTAAAAGTGCATTAGTAGAATTACAAAATATTTATCGGATCATGCTTTGGAGAATTTTCTTGAGATTTTTATTTTTCCTTTTTATTTTAATTATTTGTGCCATTCTTTTTATGTTGTCGATATTTCAAAATCTTTTTCCACTTTGTCCTTATGTCGTATTTGCAAAACATAACCCAAATCCACTTACCTCTTCGTGCCAGTGCATGGGCGGGCATTATTTGCATTTGTGTATATCCCCGTCCTGAACTGGTATCCAAAATAGTCATTACTTCATCCGGTGTATACGTTGAATTCTCTATGCTGATATCATCTATGGAAAGTACTTGGTCGCCAACTGAAAGAGCACCGCATCTGCGAAAAAAGGGAAATGAACGGAGTGGCATTAAATTTAATACACATAATACACTGAAAAAAATTGGTAGTATGGACAAATGTTTCATTAACATCTAAAGCAATTTCGATTTCGTTAATAACGGAATAAAGATCATTTTATGTAGTTGTTTTAACTAATAGTAATTTAATTTTTTGATATATGTACAAAGAAAACGCAGAAAAAAAATATTTTTCTAATGACCATTAACAATAAATAAATAAACTAGGGTTAAGAGCTAACTACCGGTTATAGCTGTCAAATTCCAAACAATTTAACTTTAGTGGGGTCAAATCACGCTACTTAGGAGCCAAAACATGAATTTAATTGCTCAACAAACTCCCAACTCAATTGATTCATGGTGCTGCGTGCAGTGTGGCATGTGACACCGTCCATTTTGGACAAAAAAGTGCGTGATCGTTGACTTGCTCCGTTGATAATTACGTTGCGACCATCATTGTCTTTGAAGAAATACGGTCTAATAATGCCCCCGGCCGGTACCAAGCAGTGCATTTTTCATATACATTGGCAGCACTGGAAAACCCTACGACAACTGTCCGCACCAAATTCGACAGTTTTGTTTATTGACGAACCCATTTAGACAAAAATGAGCCTCGTCGTTGAAGAAAATTTTCGATACAAACACATTTTTCACAGAGAATGAATTTTTATAATAAAAGTCAATGATTTGCAGGCGTCCATTGTTTGTATAGGGCCTTCCAAAAGGGACTTCCGGATATTGAAAGTTGATAGCGGACATATTGTTGAAGGTACATCTGTCGTATTGGCTGCCATTTATTCATTCTGTTTTGTCAAATCACCATGGACGAATATAGCTTTCAACAAAACATGTACATATGAAAACCAGTAAGAAAAGACAGAAAGTCGGGCAGGGCCGACTACATAATACCCTACACCTCCCTAACAATGAGAAAATGGACATTGCAATAATAATTTGGCAGTGTTGGCAGGAAAGCTCTCTCTGCCTAATTTCGTACTGATCGGATATAAACACGGTTTCTCCAGCGCTTACATGTCAAATCGGGTGAAACATATATCGTCGGTGCGCCGACGAAAACTCCTGTGTGTAATTTTCCGATTTTTTTATTGTCGAATTAGAATGCCCTAGTGGACATACATTTTGCGCTATCTTCGCCGGTTCAGAAGTTACCTATGTGTATCCCTCTATAGAAATGAGCCGACAAAAACTCCTATTTGTTGTAGGCACAAGGTGTCCCAAGTAGGGTATCCAAAACCGGGACCGGTTATCAGGTTAACCGGGTTTGCAACCGGTTTCTTAAAAAAATGTCATTTTCGGTTAACCGAGAAAGCCGGTTTTTTCATGTCGGTTAACCGGTTTTTTTATTTATTGTTTAAAACAAAAATTAAAGTATTGATCTATTTTTTCTACTTGTTGTGGATACCATTTATACAAGATGTTGCAAATAACAAAGATGAGGTGGGTAATTCTCACAGTTGTTCTGAATATTCTGAAAGTGAATATGAATTCACTGATCTTGAAAATGATTTTGGCTTTATTTCTGATATCCATGATGTAATAAATAAAGTCAGGAAGTACAGCAAATCATTCAATAAGTCGTCCATGAAGCACAGAACACTTCAAGCATACGTTCAAGAACGGAAAAACAAATAGCTTCGACTTTTTTGCGATGTTAAATCCCGACAGAACAGCCAGATACCTCTGATTCGGTTTGATATATAAGTTGTTATATTGATGAGTCAAATAATTTAATTTTGGATCTATGTCACACACAGAATCGAAAAACGAAAGGCAAGCAACATTGTATGATGACTTTTTTGAAAAGTTTAAGAAGAAAACGGAGAAGCTGTGTTACTTATACAATGCTTTATTGACTATCGGACTAATATTGACTACATCAACGTTTGTGCGCTTTTCAACGTCAAGTTACATAAAAAATTTAAAGAAAAATCGTTTAAAAATAATCGTTTAAATTGTATTCTATTCGTAAGATATTAATATAAAAAAACATTCTAAATGATTTATTGTTTTTTTAAGGTTATTTCAGAACTATAATACTTTCTATTTAAAGTAAATCAAAAAATTAAACCTATAATAAACGAATAAAAATCTATTTTTGTTTACTAATTTTTACTACAAATGATTGTTAGTTGTTTTTTGTTTTACAATAAACATTTAATGACATTTTAATCACTTTCCTATATTATTTACCGGTTAACCGGTTTCGACAAAAAATAATAACCGAAAACCGGATTTTAAAAAATGTAATATTTCGGTTAAATCGGAAACCGCTTTTTCGAAATAACCGGTTTTTTGGACACCCTAGTCCCAAGGTATAGAAGGTTGGCTTAGATTCACGCCAAAAAAACGGCTAATGAGGTTTTGTTCAGAATCATACCCTCTAGCCGACAATGAATAGATCAAAATTGGATCTGCTTCCTTTCGCGAATTATCGCGATAACAGTACTTTTACTCAAAACAAACTTAATAGCTTTGATTTGTAAAGAAAAATGCGGAAATTTAGAAGTGTAACACAATTTTCTTTAAATATGATTATTTGTAAGACGCTTTGTAACGTTCGCGATATTTGCAATGTTTATACCCTACACCACACTGTGGTACATGGTATTATAAGTTTGTTTCACGGCAGATGTTTGTAACACCTGAAAATAACACAGCTAGACCCACCTTAAAGTATACCGATCGACTCAGAATCACTAGCTGAGTCGATTTAACGATGTCCGTCCGTCCGTCCGTCCGTCCATGTAAAGTTGTTCGTCGACTACAGGTCGCAATTTCACTCCGATCGTTCTGAAATTTTGCAGTTTAGAGTATTTCGCGACTGTTAAGATCGCTATGGTTGAAATTGGTTGAAATCGGTTCAGATTTAGATATAGCTCCCATATATATCTTTCGTCCGATTTGGCCCTTTAGTCCTATAGAAGCTGTATTTTACATCCAATCGTTTTGAAATTTAGAATGGTAGAGTTTCTTGATCCATGAACCAACATTGCCGAATTTGAAGAAAATCGGTTCAGATTTAGATATAGCTCCCATATATATCTTTCGTCCGATTTGGCCCTTTAGTCCTATAGAAGCTGTATTTTACATCCGATCGTTTTGAAATGTAGAATGGTAGAGTTTCTTGATCCATGAACCAACATTGCCGAATTTGAAGAAAATCGGTTAAGATTTAGCTATAGCTCCCATATATATGTTTCGTCCGATTTGGCCCTTTAGTCCTATAGAAGCTGTATTTTACATCCGATCGTTTTGAAATGTAGAATGGTAGAGTTTCTTGATCCATGAACCAACATTGCCGAATTTGAAGAAAATCGGTTAAGATTTAGCTATAGCTCCCATATATATGCTTCGTCCGATTTGGCCATTTAGTCCTATAAAAGCTGTATTTTACATCCAATCGTTTTGAAATTTAGAATGGTAGAGTTTATTGTTCCATGAACCAACACTACCGGATTTGAAGAAAATCGGTTAAGATTTAGCTATAGCTCCCATATATATGTTTCGTCCGATTTTGCTCTTTAGTCCTGTAGAAGCTGTATTTTACATCCAATCATTTTGAAATTTAGAATGGTAGAGTTTCTTGATCCATGAACCAACACTACCGAATTTGAAGAAAATCGGTTAAGATTTAGCTATAGCTCCCATATATATGCTTCGTCCGATTTGGCCATTTAGTCCTATAAAAGCTGTATTTTACATCCAATCGTTTTGAAATTTAGAATGGTAGAGTTTATTGTTCCATGAACCAACACTACCGGATTTGAAGAAAATCGGTTAAGATTTAGCTATAGCTCCCATATATATGTTTCGTCCGATTTGGCCCTTTAGTCCTGTAGAAGCTGTATTTTACATCCAATCATTTTGAAATTTAGAATGGTAGAGTTTCTTGATTCATGAACCAACATTGCCGAATTTGAAGAAAATCGGTAAAGATTTAGCTATAGCTCCCATATATATGTTTCATCCGATTTGGCTCTTTAGATCCAATCGTTTTTATACCCTACACCACACTGTGGTACAGGGTATTATTTAAGTATAAAATGTCCCAAAAGTAAATTTATGTAAACAATTTATACATGAATTACAAAATGTATATATCAGAGTTATTCAATATTACGAGAGTGGTGTAGGGTATTATATAGTCGGCACCGCCCGACTTTAGCCTTTCCTTACTGGTTTTATATTGAGAATTTGTGTAATGCATACAACGACTTACACTGCCAAATTTTTCCAATACTTTTATATCGAATTTAATAAAATTAATATATTTGCATTCTATGATCTCTGAGGAATACATTAATATCAGCATTTTCGCAAAAATATACCTCGACGAATAAATTTTGTACAAAAAAAAAATTAAGCTCGGAATTATTTTACTATATAATGCTATTATTCCGAAAATCGTATTCTAGGGATCAAAATAAGAAACTTTGCCGAAGGAACCATACATCTAAAACGAATTTTGATGTCCCGGAATTTGGGTCGAACTTTTGGGTAGGGGCAAATTTTAAAAAATCCCACTTTGACCCATTTAGAGTGCTCCAATCGAGTCCAAACTAACTTTGCAAGCCCGACCCACCCATGCCAGTGGCACACCCCATGGAGCACTCAAAATGGGTCAAAGTGGGATTTTTTCCGGGACATCAGAATTCGTTTTAGAGGAATTGTTCCTTCGGCAAAGTTTCTTATTTTGATCCCTAGAATGCGATTTTCACTGAGCACTTCACTGAATGGGGGTCGGTCATACATTTGGACTCGATTGGAGCACTCTAAATGGGTCAAAGTGGGATTTTTTCCGGGACATCAGAATTCGTTTTAGAGGTATGGTTCCTTCGGCAAAGTTTCTTATTTTGATCCCTAGAATAAGATTTTCACTGAGCAATGGGCGATTTTTAAATCGACCCGCCCTAGTGTTCATTCATATAATAAGAAAACTCTCCCTGTCAAATTTCGTACTGATCTGAAATAAAATACATTTTCTACAGCTCTTACATGTCAAATCTGGGGAAACATATATATGGGGTTATATATAAATCCGAACCGATTTTGACCAATTTTGTCCTTGGGCCAAAAAAGAGCACTGCCCTAAATTTCATCACAATCGGATCATAAATACAACCTGCACTTTGATCACAAGAATGCATGGACAGACAGACAGACTGACGGACATGGCTGAATCGACTCAATACGTGATTCTATGTCGATCGGTATAATAAACTATGGTTCTATTTCTTCTGTTTTTGGGCATTACAAACAAATGCACAAAGTCATAATACCCTGTACCACAGTGTGTAGTGTAGTGTATAACCAGTGAGGAAGTGCTAAAGTCAGCCTTTATTGCTATCAAATCTTTTTCCGCCGAGCATTTTGTTCATGTTTTGAAGCAAAAAATATTCCGAGCCGAATAAATAATAACACTGTGATACAAAATCGAACTTTCCGAATGGGAATGGGATGAGACCAATTGCAAATGAAAGTTGACATTATCCATAACAAAACCCTCAAGGGTTTTTTTCAGTTCAGTGCGAGATTTTTTTTACACGCATTTGAAGTTGGTGATTTTGGAACGCTGTCTAACAAGAAAAGATCATTGAAAATTTGATAAAATAATGATTATTTCTTTTTATTATCATGTAAAGTTTTGGTATCTTACGGTTTCTGGGGTCGAGGAAATCTTTTATTACCTACAACTCACGATAGATGGCGTTGACATGCAAATGATCAAAATTACCAACTTCAAATGCGTGTAAAAACAAGTAAGAAAGTTTCAGTCGGGTAAACCGACTAAGGTATACCCTCACTTTGTGAGTAATGTAATATATAACATTAGACCAATAAATCTGTCAATTTGTGTGGGAGGTACCAGAAGGGGTTTTCCAAATACACATATTTTTCGGTAAACAGTACATTCTTAAATAAATTGCATTGTGCTGAACTATAAGCGTTTGTGTGCACTGGTATATTAAAGTTACGAGCTACATATGTAATTTTGGTATGATTTGGTCATTTTGTGTGGGAGGTACAAAAAGGGGCGGGGTGATAACGCCCACTTTTTACAGGACTATAGGCACTACAGCAGCATTACACTGTACAAAATTTCAAGTATTTGTATGCACTGGTATTAAAGTTACAAGCCGTTTACTTTGGTACGAAACGGGCCATTTGTGTGGGCGGTACCAAAAGGGGCTGTACAATGATGCCCATTTTTTTACCGGACTATAGGCGCTACAAAAACATTATACTGTAGAAAATTTCAAGCATTTTTATGCACTTGTATTAAAGTTATAAGCAGTTAAATTTTGATGCAAAATGGTCCATTTGTGTGGGAGGTACCAAAAGGGGCATGCCAACTTCACCCATTTTTCTCGAGTTAATAGCGACTAATATACTAATATTATGTGCAGAATTTCAAAAGATTCGAATAAGTAGTATATAAGTTATTAAAGAATCAATATTTCACTAAAATTTAACCCTTTGTGTGGGAGGTACCAGAAGGAGTAGACCAATATGGCCCATCTTCGAACTCATCCGGAGATAGATCAAAATATTACCACATACCAAATTTGAAGTCAATCGGTTACTCCTTTCGAGAGTTATCGTGCGCACCAGCCAGCAGACACACAGACAGACAGACAGACAGACAGACGGACGGACATTGCTCATTCGACTTAAAATGACCCAAAACGGATTTCCTCCGAACATACTTAGGGTCTTAGATCACTCCTTCGATGTGTTACACTTTTTTCCATAGCAAATGATATATACCCTCGTCACACTAAAGTGAGGGTATAAAAATCTAGCACTGAACTGAAAAAAACCCTTGAAGGTTCTGTTAGGGATAATGTCAACATTCATTTGTAATTGGTTTCATCCCATTCCCATTTTGGTTGTTGCACTGTGTAATTAATCTGGATAAGCAATTCGAACTTTAATTCATTGAGCAATGTCCGTCCGTCTGTTTGTGTGTCTGCTAGCTGGTGCGCACAATAACTCTCGAAAGGAGTAACCGATTGACTTCAAATTTGGTATGGGGTAATATTTTTCTCTATCTCCGGCTAAGTTCGAAGATGGTCCATATTGGTCCACTCCTTCTAGTATCTCCCCCACAAATTTTTAACTTTTAGTGAAATATTGAGTCTTTAATACCTTCAATACTACTTACTCAAATCTTCTGAAATTTCACACATAGTATTAGTTTCTTAGTCGTTAACACTTCAAGAAAAATGGGCGAAGTGGCCACTCCTTTTTTGGTTCCTCCCACACAAATGGACCATTTAGCACCAAAAGATAACTGCTTATTGCTTAAATATCAGTTCATACAAATACTTGAAATTTTGTACAGTGTAATGCTTTTAAATTGCCTAGAGCCCAGAGAAAAGTGGGCGTTATTGTGCACGCCCATTTTGGTACCTCCCACACAAATGGAGCATTTTGTACCGAAAGTTACCAGGTTATAACTTTAATACTAGTGCATACAATTACTTGAAACTTTGTACAATGTAATGTAATTTATAGTACCTAGAGGCCAGAGAAAAATGGGCGTTATTGGTACGCCCCTTTTGGTACCTCCCACAAAAAAGGCCCTTTTTGTACCAAAAGTTAACAGTGTTTAACATTAATACCAGTGCATACAAATACTTAAAATTTCGTACAGTCCAATGCTTTTATTGCACCTAGAGTCTAAAGAAAAGTGGCCGTATTTGGCACGCCCCTTTTGGTACCTCCCACACAAATGGACCATTTTGCACCAAAAGTTAACAGCTTATAACTTTAATACCAGTGCACATAAATTCTTGACATTTTGTGCAATGTAATGCTTTTACAGTACCAAGAGTCCAGAGAAAAATTGGCGATATTGGCACGCCCCTTTTTGGTACCTCCCACTGATATGGTCCATTTTACACAGTTAGCATATAACTTTAATACCTGTACATACTTTAAAGTTATTAAATGCAAATTAAATTGATAATAATTTAATTACAACAAAAAAATAATTACATTTACTAATATTTTTTTGGGACTCAAGGTGAGGAGATTCATAAATCGGTTTACCCGATATGGAAATTTTTTTGGAAATCGGGAATGGCGACCCAAAAAAGTGTTCGGGTTAACATGGAATGAAGGATGTACAGAGTTATACTATTCAAAAAAAGTTATTGTTGACAACATTATGTGAATATCGGAATGAAAGTACAGCTCGTTTGGAGGATATAAGCTATATATATGTGAATATGAACCGATTTTCATAAATTTTTAAGATATGAAAAATATTTTAAGCATTTCGTTGGAACCAAATTCATATTGCGGTCCGCACTTTGACTACAAGAATACATGAACAGGCATACGCTATAAAGGTTAGACGTGTATACAGCTATAAAGACTAGACGTGTATTGGTGAGCTTAGCGATTTTTTGCTATACAAAAAAAAATTCATATAGACAAAAGTGCAATTGTTAATACAATTTTGTTAAAAAATGCGTTTTTCATTTTAAAACTGTATAGTTCATTGTGATAAAACTTTTGTAATTTTGTTAAGTAAGGATGTTACTATTATTTACTTACCGATCTGCTATGCTTGCTGGCAAAATACTGGCTATATATACACCCGCCTGACTGACCTCATCGATTTTCGTATGATCTGTGAGACCTGCAGTAGCCGAGTTATAATTACACAACACCAAACCCAATTTATCGTTCATAGGACGTTCGATTTCGATTAGCAAGGGACCCATCGAGAATTCCACACTTTGGACCACTGAGACATCATACTCAATGGTGAGATTTGTGTAACCGGAAATGTGACCGCCACATTTAATTATCTGTTGGGCTTCGGCCAAAGTTTTGCCAATGAGGGAAACCTGCAAGAAGAAAGCAAATGGAAATATGAAAAGATATACACTATAGGTATTGGGATCCCCCATAATGTGTCTTGAAACGAGAGCAAATATTATTTATTTTGATGTGTTTTTTTTCAAAATGTGCTACTTTCTTCACCTAATTTATTATGAATGACACAACATCTACACACATTTTACCTTCGATCTCAGGACACATGTTAGGGATCCTGCCCTTAATCCCGTTTTATATTTGCTGTCTGTATACAAAATAAATCACACTTACATTATCCACTCTCAGCAAACGATCGCCCGGCTTTATCCTGCCCGTTTTGTATACGGGTCCATGTGGCCGCACATGTGTGACAATCAGTGGGTAATCACCGCCACCTCTTAGTGTCAGGCCCAGGCAACCGCTTTCCCGTTCCACTGTTATTTGAGCCAACTTCGAGGTAACACATAAACTATTTTGGGAAACTATTGATGTTGTCGTAGAGCGACAACGACCCATGTTGAGGATGAAGATGAGTTGAGGATGTCGATGGCGATGTCGATGTTGATGTTGTTCGTGGTGATGATGGCAATGGTGTAATGTTAGGTTTTCCGTTGACGGAGTGCATTCAAAAGTGTTGAAAGATGAGACCGAAGAGAGCAGAAGTGGCAGCCGCCAATAGTAGCATCAGCGGCAGCAACAACAGCAGCAATAGCACGCGTTTTGTTTGCATTTCGTTGTGAATTATGAATCCAAGTGTTTTGGTGGCAGTGGTGTTGGTGATGGTGGTGGGGTGGAGTGGGTTCATCATCATCCGCAGCATATGACCATCATAAACATCAAACGCCACAGAGAGAGCAAGCGTGAGGGTGGAAATTGGAAGCACGGGGGCAGAAAATAGAAAGAAAGAAATTGTTTAGATTGACAAATGTGAGCGTTGAAAATTTGTTGCAGCATTTCAACATAATTTTTAAAGAATTATTTTAATTTACTAACACCTCATGAGGAAGTCAAAGAATCAATGAAGCTGAAAAGATAGAATTGTCAGAGAATCAAATCTGTTAATGTTGATAAGGTAATGTTTATACACATTTTTACGAAAGGAACATGTTGTAAGTGAGATTGGTTGTATTTCTTTGGATTCCCTGTGGATTGGAAATGTAAGGAAACATTATTATCAAAATGCTACAATTTTTCCTAGGGTATGAGTTAGCAATTTCCGTCATTAACCGGAATGAGTCCACTCCATGGCATGTTTATATAATGTTTAAATTTTTACAAATGACATTCAAATTAATCTTGGATTCAAACAATCCATAGAACGAACGGGCCCGTTTATAAATCTTCCGTCAGAATAATTTTCCCATTCGATTTATGCACATACGTCTGAATGTTCATCCATCCATGTGGTTAGTTTCTTGCTTCAAAACAGTACATGCTAGCGCTCTGCGCCAACAACGGCCTTGCACTCCTCAACACTAAATTCTATTAAGTATTTAAGGGAAAGTTCCTTTTTTTTAAGTCTCGCTTCCTTTTTGGGATTTTAGGAATTACGCTGACAATTTGAAAACCAGTAAGGAAAGGCTAAAGTCGGGCGGTGCCGACTATATAATACCCTACACCACTCTCGTAATATTGAATAACTCTGATATAAAAATTTTGTAATTCATGTATAAATTGTTTACATAAATTTACTTTTGGGACATTTTATACGTAAATAAAACCCTGTACCACAGTGTGGTGTAGGGTATAAAAACGATTGGATCTAAAGAGCCAAATCGGATGAAACATATTTATGGGAGCTATAGTTAAATCTTTTCCGATTTTCTTCAAATTCGGCAATGTTGGTTCATGAATCAAGAAACTCTACCATTCTAAATTTCAAAACGATTGGATGTAAAATATAGCTTCTATAGAACTAAAGGGCCAAATCGGACGAAACATATATATGGGAGCTATAGCTAAATCTTAACCGATTTTCTTCAAATTCGGTAGTGTTGGTACATGGATCAAGAAACTCTACCATTCTAAATTTCAAAACGATTGGATGTAAAATACAGCTTTTATAGGACTAAATGGCCAAATCGGACGAAACATATATATGGGAGCTATAGCTAAATCTTAACCGATTTTCTTCAAATTCGGCAGTGTTGGTTCATAGATCAAAAAACTCTACCATTCTAAATTTCAAAATTATTGGATGTAAAATACAGCTTCTACAGGACTAAAGGGCCAAATCAGACGAAACATGTATATGGGAGCTATAGCTAAATCTTAACCGATTTTCTTCAAATTCGGTAGTGTTGGTTCATGGATCAGGAAACTCTACCATTCTAAATTTCAAAATGATTGGATGTAAAATACAGCTTCTACAGGACTAAAGAGCAAAATCGGACGAAACATATATATGGGAGCTATAGCTAAATCTTAACCGATTTTCTTCAAATTCGGCAATGTTGGTTCATGGATCAAGAAACTCTACCATTCTAAATTTCAAAACGATCGGTTGTAAAATACAGCTTCTATAGGACTAAAGGGCCAAATCGGACGAAAGATATATATGGGAGCTATATCTAAATCTGAACCGATTTCAACCAAATTCAATAGCGATCTTAACAGCCGCGAAATTTCAGAACGATCGGAGTGAAATTGCGACCTGTAGTCGACGAACAACTTTACATGGACAGACGGACGGACGGACATCGTTAAATCGACTCAGCTAGTGATTCTGAGTCGATCGGTATAATTTAAGGTGGGTCTAGCTGTGTTATTTTCAGGTGTTACAAACATCTGCCGTGAAACAAACTTATAATACCCTGTACCACCGTGTGGTGTAGGGTATAAATAGAACTGCTATTTTTAGTCTCCCTTACTTTTGCGGATAAAGTTCTCCTTTATAAAAACCAGAACAAACAGATAACACATTATATTCCGGAAGGAAAAAATACAATGAAGAATCAATTTCTTGGAAAGCAATGCTGAATTGAACTATGGTAATTGAAACTGAACGTATTTCTGGACTAGTCAGTTACAAATAGAACCAGTAATATTTTACTGGATAGTAAAATATTACTGGTTCTATATGGCCCGATTACGATCGCCATTGACTGTAACGGCCACTCCTTGCTCATTTTCGAAGAAAAATGGCCCAATTATGTATGCCTCTGGACCAAAATCCGCACCAAAAAGTGGCTCTTTTTGGGTGTATCGGCTTTTCAATGTATGCGTGCGTGTTTTCTGTGCCCCAAATGCGACAATTTTGCTTGTCTACATACCCGCTAAGATCAAAATGAGCTTCATCTGAAAAGATGATTTTTTTTTGGCAAAATCGGCATATTCTGAAAGTCGATCGCAGGCCCACTTGTTCAAGCGTATACACAACCATATTCGTTCAGCGGAAGGATAAAACTAATTATCTATCAAATCAGACATGAGCTAAGTGTTACCATGCACGAAATAAGCACTAGTTGAAAAAAAACGTAAAATAGCGGGCCCTTTATTATTTGGCAAATCTATAAAATCTTGAGTCATAAACTATCATATGGTGATTTCGTTTGTGAAAAATAATGTCACCACATCATTTTGCGACATTTTAAAAATTCCCCCTACACCATCTGCTAATGTCGAATTGTAAAACCCATACCTACATGCAGCCATTGGTAGTGCATTACGAATGTAGGCCTTCATTTAGGTTTGGTTCTGAAGTCGGCTTTTTGACGGTGCAACACTCCACACCGTGGACAGGGCTGAGTGTGGAAAATGCGATATTTTCGCCTTTGCGGAGTGTAACAATTGTACAAACGAAATCAAAACCCGTTCATACGCCTGCACCATTTTTACAAACGGAAATAAAAATTTCGTTTTCAGTGTAAAATGTAGAAAAATTGTAAATTTGTTTGCACAAACGAAATCACCAATAGTTATTTTAACTTCTACACTACTTATCCGTAGATTTCTTCGTTCTTCCAAATTGGATCATTATATTCACGACCGATCATAATATAATAATAATATAATAGAAATATAATGCTTGTGATATCTTCGAAATCGCTGAACGCATATATTACTTAGAAGAAGTTGAAAGCTATTTAATTTCAGATTCTTTAAAACGTTTCTAAATCAATTCGGAAAATGGTTTTTGAAATATGCATGTTGGAAAATCGCAAGTTTTGATATTTAAAGAAAATATATTTTGAACCAACATTTTTAAATCTATCCATATAAAAGAGAGTGACGTTAGTTACTACGATTATAACTCAAGAACGCCTAGACCGAATTCGATGATTCGCAAAATATCCCCGAAAAGGCTGACCACTTGAACGATAAGGCTCATGTAAGAGCTAGAAATCTGAAATTTTGCACAACCAAAGACCAGAGTGTTGTATAAACAACGGACTTTTCACGTAGTCCTTTTTTGGCATATGGTCAGTTCTAGCGCTATCAAAAAATTGGGCATTTTACAAGATCAAAAGCTAAAATTTTGTAAAAATGAAGTACTATAGACGCCAAATATAAACGCGAAAAATAATTTTGAATTCTCTGACTGTGGTCAGTGTAGCAATAACCACATTTTGTGTCATTATTTCAGTAATTAGACCTTCACTTTAGTGTGACGAGGGTATACAGGGTGCCTGATATGTATTGCAACCAACTTCAGGTTGCTATCATTTCTAAACCGCTAGCCAGATTTATTTCAGTCACAGTTCATTTTATTGTTTACAAGCTTACAAAAGCATTTTTATCTATTGCATTCAGAAAAAAGTTATTCGTGATGGAATTCAAGCGTGATAGTGTGATTGCTTTATATTTAGGTGGAAAAACACAAGTGGCTATCGTTAGAGCCCTCCAGCATTTAAATGTGAATAAATCTTTTGTCTCTCGTAGCATTGCTCGTTACCGTGATACTGGCAGTGTTGCATCGCGTCCAAAAAGTGGACGAAAAAACGGTAACAACACCAGAAATGATCCGAAAAGTGAAGGCCAGATTTGATCGAAATCCACGCCGCAGTGGTAGAAAAATTGCTCGTGAGCTGAACATATCGCGAGAACGGATTAAAGCCATTGAAGTTCCAAGAAGTGCAAGAGCTCACCGATGCACAAAAAAAGTTAGATTGGAAAGAGCCAAGGAGTTGCTTCGCTTGCACGAAAGTAGCCAGTTACCGAATTTGGTTTTCTCCGATGAGAAGCCATTCCAAATTGAGCAGTTTGTGAACAAACAAAATGATAGGGTTTACTTGCCAAAGAGGTCAGCTGAAAATTTACACATTCGATTGGCCACCAGAACTCAAGCGCCGCCGATGGTAATGGTGTGGGCCGCCGTAACGGCCGATGGTCGCTCCCCGCTCGTATTCATCGACCATGGGGTCAAAATAAATGCCGAATATTATGGGGAAAATGTCCTAAAGACACTATTGAAGCCATGGGCAGACAAACATTTCGGCCGCAGACCATGGACATTCTAGCAGGACTCAGCACCATCGCACTCAGCACGCGTCAACCAAGAATGGCTTAAAAAGGAGGTTCCTCCGGATCTCAATCCGTTGGACTTTTGCGCCTGGGGCATTTTAGAGAGTAAGGTTCGCACTAAAAAATACCAAAGTATTGATCATCTCAAGACGGCGCTTCGCCGGGAATGGGCCAAAATACCGCAGAGCCACTTTCGTGCGGCGTGTGATGGCTTTGTCGGCCGTTCGAAGGCCATAATTCGTGCCAAAGGTGGCCAATTCGAACAAATCTAAACTGTTTCTAAAATTTTATGTTATTTCCGACATTTTGAACAATAAAATTTAAAAAAAATATAGCGCTTTACTTTGTGGCATTACATATCAGCCTGTATGTTTCGGAAATATTAGTTCCAAATAAAAAAAATATAAGAATGGGAGCATATTTTTGTTTAAAACAATATCCCTACAAACACTATTTAGTTTCTGAGATTCAAAACCGCGTATTCTTTCTTGTCTTATTTGAAATTCTTCCCCAAGTACCCGTTTGCATTATCCAGTCAAATATTTTTAAGGAGGGTACAAAGTGTTTTTAAAGATATAATTTGTTTTTCTTTTTTTAAAAGTTGCAGAGAGAAAACATTTCCTTCAAATGCCGGCATTTCTGTCTGTTATTATTTTGATTGGATTTGTGAGAATCGATAATTTTATGTGAATTTTAAAAAAATTATTCAAAAAATTAAATATTATTAAATATGTGTAAAGTGTACCTATTCATGTCACACACACTGTAAATACATAATGTTGCAGTAGCAAATGTTTCTAAGGTAATTACGAAGCAACAAATGTTAAGAAACATCCAATGTTGATAAGAGTGACATTTGATGCAACACAATTCAATATGTTGCGGGTGCTCCCACATTTTCAAATTGTTTTTGTCGTCACTTCCTATTGTGTCGCAACATTATCTTATCACATTTACTTGAACTCTCTCTCTCACTCCTGAGGTTTTTTTTTCTACTACTTCCTACCACTACTATGTATTTTTACTCACTGTATTCGGGCAGGGAATATTCAATTTCGACAACGGCAGGACCATCTGCTGAGCCGCCGCCGCACAGCATGCTCATGATGTGTTGATTCGTTAACCCAATTGTGGAGATGCCATCGATTTGGTGTAGACGATCTCCCGGCGCTAGAAAATCTGCCGCATGACCCAATGGACTCAGCGCCGCAATAACAGGTGGATACGAAAGGTCGTTGCGTTCTGGAAAATATAAACAAAACAAATAGAAATAAGGCCCATTAATATATGCATATATGTATGTATGTATGTATGTAAGTACATGTATTGAAAACAATAAAACAACAATTTGTCCAAGCAATAAAAGAAATGTGTAAATACAAAAATAACAGACACAAAGACGGAACGAATGGGATGACTGCCGTGGCATGACTTCTCCATGGGGTATGGTGTACCACTGCTTCCCCGACTTATACTCATCCTATTAGATAATTGAATTGATTGGAACTGCCGCTGGCCATTGTTTACATATCTTTGAGATTTCATCTCTGAGATACACTACTTTTGTTCGGCAGTACGGTTCGATCCGGTCCGGTCGTTCGGTCTGGTCTGGCTTGTCTTAAATTTCAATTTAAACAAATGCCTTTCCTGCCTTTTGCCGAACACTCATCGAAACGTCCGTCTGTCTTTTTCTTGTTCTTAATGAAAAGCTAACGTATGGTGCCAATTTTTATTTTGAAAATATATATTTTTTTTAAGTTTCGTCTAACAATCGTGCAGCGTTAAAATATGTTCACTTCCGTTACGTCTTGTCTGGCGCTTTCACAGTTCTACGATTGGGGAGGTTGGCAACTTAAATTTAGATGGGGATTTGTAACACTTAAAGGGATTAAAGTATTTAAAATACATACATTATTCAATGAGATTTTCTTCGTTTTTTCATTGAGTAGGTATGATGTAAGGGTACATTAATTTTCAATATCAGATATTTTAAATTTAAGGGAGTGGTTAGTCGTTCCACGCTATGTCAACGTTAAACGTATCGTAACCCCACGAATCCTACTTATGGAAATGTGTGAAAGCAAACATACATATCCCTCGAAAAATGTAGAGAGCAAAATTTATATAAGTTCGGATTAGCTAAACTTAACCGTAATTTAGCGTTAGCGCCGCCGTAACGTTGCCCGCTGAAGCTATTACCCAAAACTTGAAAAAACGTGCTGTATCACTCAGATATTCACAACAAATATAGCAAAAATTTTATTTTATTTTATATTTTTTTGCTACTAATTTATCAATTTATTACTTATTTATCATTACTTTTCAAAAGTTTCGCATAAATGTATTCTTTTTTCATTATTTTACTAATATTGTTTGCAAATGCACGTAAAAGTATCGCCCATATCAAATTTCAGCAGATTCATCCGTCCATTTACGTTTCGTTTCCGTTGGCTAATCGTTTACACTGATTTCAATAAGTCAGATTAAAGCAGCTGATTCGTTACGCTACGGGGGCGTTACGGTTACGTTTGCCTCATCCAGCCTATAGAGGAAGAGATGAATAAAGGTGAATACACTCATTTAGAGAAAACCACTATATGTGGAAAAGGTGGAAGTTATGAATATTATAGCCTCACTTTTAGTCACTGATCAGAATATTTAATATTTACGTATGAAATTTATTTTTGCCTTAGAACTTTATAAAATATTGGTAAAAAAGATATCACTATATATAGTTTTGAAACCTTTTTTTTACAAAATGTTATGGGTATTTGAAATTTAAAATGAATATGAGAAAAATTATTGTTTTTTTTTGGGTTTTACGAAATTTTTAATTGCTCTTGAACGGCTGAACCAATATTTATAAAGTTTAGGTTGCTTGAAAGAGAACATAACGTGGAATTTTTATGGATTTTTTTAAAATGTAAATTTTTTTAAAAAACTTAAATTTAAAAGAATTGCTACCACTACCATTTTTCAAATTTACACAGATTATAGATTTTTGGGGACTCAATATTTGTCAATTTTATTTAATAATAAGGCAGCTCCGGTAATTTTGACATTTTTTTTGTCGGTTTTTAAAAACACTGCATGTAAAATTTCATACAAAGGAATTTTAAAATTCATTGTGAAGAAACAGAAGAAAAATGTCAAAAATTAAATTAACTAAAATTAAAGCTTTTAACAAATCCATAAAAATATGCTGTTACATTCCCTTTCAAAAGACGTAAAGCTTGTAAAAGTAGCTTCATCTATTTTTTTTAAAATATCAAATCTTCATACAAATTTGTAAAAAAAAATTTAAAAGATTAAGCAATTCGATATCTTATTTTTCCATTTAGGTACTTTGTAAAAAGTTTTTATAAAAAATATAAATTTCATAGGTTAATATTAAAAATTCTGACCCTCACCTATGTGCAAAGACCTCACCTATGTGCAAAGTATCATCAACATCAAAACTCAACTCAAACGATCATCTATTTACTCAATGATTCCGTTTGATCTTCATCGTGTTACAATGGCAATCAATCGTTTTCCAAAGTGTTTCTCATTTTATTGACATGTTAACCTCACTTTTAATCTCCCGTTTGCAAAGACCATCTAATCGTATCATCAATATAAAAAATCATCCGTATCATCCCTCTGCTTACACCACGATTCCGTTAGGTAATCGTCTACACTGATTTTCTTAAGGTGATCAGGTGATTCGTTAAGCTTCCGTAACGATGTATGAATAATTCGGCCTTCACTCTCTTCTAACGTTACGTTAAAAATATGTTTATAACTTATCACAAATACCGTATTTTTCCAATTACCAACTTTTTATAAAAAAAAATAATAAAGTTATTTAACCTGAAGATTATTAACTGTATGGAAAAATACAAATTGACAAATAGAACAGCTACAGCCCCAAAAATTTATGGATTACCGAAAATCCACAAGGATGAAACACCTCTGAGACCTATTTGTTCCTCGATCAATTCACCATCTTATGAATTAAGCAAATATATTGTTAATATCCTCAAGAATCTAAATATGAACTCAATATACAATGTTAAAGACGCAAATGAATTTAAAAAAAGAATCAATAACGCTCACATTGATGACGATGAGATATTAATATCCTTTGACGTAGTGTCTTTATTTCCCAGTATTCCACTGAATTTAGCGATTAAAACCATAGATGAAAAATGGAGCATATTAGAAGCATACACAACTATACCAAAGAATTTATTCATCGAAATATTAACTTTTTGTATTAAGGAAACAAGATATTTTAAATATGACGATACATTTTACGAACAGAGAAAAGGGATGCCCATGGGATCTTCAGCTTCACCAGTAATAGCAGATATTATAATGGAACATCTTCTTGACTCATCGTTAACCAAAATAGCATCAAAACCAAAGTACCTGTCTAAATATGTTGACGACCTTTTTGCCGTTTTAAAGAAAACAGATATAAATGAAACACTACGAATTCTCAACTCATATAATCGACAAATCCAATTCACCATGGAAGAGGAGAGAGAGGGAAAACTACCGTATTTAGATTCTATAGTACACAGACAAGGAAACCTACTAAAATTGGAATGGTACCAAAAACCTACATCATCCGGACGAATCATCAATTTTTATTCGAAACATCCAAGGAGAACTATAGTCAACACGGCGACTAATTTTATCAGACGAGTATTGGACATCAGCGATGAAGATTTTCACCAACAAAATATTGGAAAAATTAAAGAAATATTAACCTTGAACGAGTTTCCACAGAAAACTATAAACAATCTAATAAGAGATGTACAAAAAGCTAAGAAACCTAAGAAACAAGAAGAAAAACAAACTAAATTATATAAAACTGTAACATATATTCCAGGATTCACTGAACGACTTAAGAACTCAGACCTTTATGACAGGGACAAATTCGAATTGGCACAAAAATCCTATAGTACAGTAAATAGTTTATTTAGTAGGACAAAAGCAAAACATAAAAAGGAAGAAAAACATGACGTAGTATACAAAATTAAATGCAACGGGAACAAGTCCAACTTATGCTACAAGTTATATATTGGCACTACACGAACGAAACTAAAAACTAGACTCTCTTCACATAGATCAGACCAAAAAGCTCTTGACAAACCACTTGAACAGAAAACTGCTCTCGCGGCACATTGCACACTAACTGGTCACCAACCGAACTTTGACGACGTTGACGTATTAGAAGAAGAGAGCAACTACCACAGGAGATACATGCTTGAGATGTTACACATCACTGCCGTACCTACTGAGAAGAGACTGAATTTTAAAACAGATACAGATAAATGCGCACACATATATAGACATTTAATACACAAGAATAGCAAGTAAATCAAAACTTAACTTAGTTGTCATTGTAAAGTGAAAAAGAAAGGATACCTTATTTTTGTTTCGATTTTATAAATGTAATTATGCCCTTTTGTGAAAATTCGTGTATATTGTTACTAATTTTAATGTATATTTGTTTAGTGTAACCCCCTGAAGATGATCGACGAAGTCGTTCGAAATATCGGGAATAAAAATTTTTAATGAAACAATAATATTAAAAATAACATTGTTTTATTTATGGCCTCAAGCTGAACGAACAACTAAAACATAAAATAAATAGGTCAACTAAACATAAACTCAACAAAAAAAATAAATTTCATAAGTTAATATTAAAAATTCTGACCCTCTCCTGTTTGCAAGGCCAGTTACAATGACAATCAATCGTTTTCCAAAGTTGTTCTCATTTTATGGACATGTTAACCTCACTTTTAATCACCAGTTTGCAAAGACCTTCTAATCGTACCATCAAAACCAAAAATCATCCGTTCTGCTTACGCCACGATTCCGTAAGGTAATCGTCTACACTGATTTCCTTAAGGCAGATTCGATAAGCTTCCGTAACGATGTATGACTAATTCGGCCTTCACTCTCTTCTAACGTTACGATACGTGAAAATATGTTTATAACGTATCACAAATATCGTATTTTTCCATTTAGTAATTTTTTATAACAAATATCAATTTCATAGGTTAATATTAAAAATTCTGACCCTGTCCTGTTTGCAAAGACCATTAACATGAAAAATCGACGCGTTAATCTCTCTACTCAATGATTCCGATTGATGTTCATCGTGTTACAATGACAATCAATCGTTTTCTAAAGTGTTTCTCATTTTATTGACATGTTAACCTCACTTTTAATCACCAATTTGCAATCGTACCATCAAAATAAAAAATCCTGTTTCTCCTGTTTGCAAAGACCAGTTAATCGTACCATTAATATCAATAATCAACGCGTTCATCTCTATAATTAATGATTCCGTTCGATTTTCAACGTGTTACAAAGAAAAATGTTTCTAATTTTATTGACATGTTAACCTCACTTTTAATCACCAGTTTGCAAAGTCCATCTAAACGTACCATCAAAATAAAAAATCATCCGTTCTGCTTACGCCACGATTCTGTTAGGTAATCCTTTACACTGATTTTCTTAAGACAGATTCGATCAGCTGATCCGTAACGATGCATGGCTTAAGGCTAGGTTAGGCAAACGTAACTGTAATGCCACCGTAGCGCAACGAATCAGCTGATTGAGTCTGACATATCGATACCTCCTGTCTAAACAATGCTAAGTGCCAAAAGGTTGTTTTTGTAGGAAAGGCGATCAAAGTTTGATGATTTTTTTTTGAAATTTGTGTGAAATTCCTTTATAATGCAAATCGAATGAACTGTACTATTTTGAACGGATAAACACCAAATTTTGACTGAATATAATTTGTAATATTTAGAAATTAAAAATGCAATCTCCTTAAAAACATGCTAAGACGACTTAGAATGTTATGAATGGATGTATCGGCATGGAAATCAGTGTAAACAATTAGTCAATGCAAACGAAACGTAAACGGACGGCTGAATCTGCTGAAATTTGATTTTGACGGTACGTTTACGCGTATTTGCAAACAAAATCAGCAAAACAACGAAAAAAGAAGACATTTATGCGAAACTTTAGAAATGGAATGATAAATAAGTAATGAAATATTAAAATAAAAGCCAGAAAATATAAAATAAAATAATGAAGTTACAATTTTTGTTGTGAATGTCTGAGTCATATGGCACGTTTTTCAAATTTTGGGTAATTGCTCCAGTGGGCAACGTTACGGCTACGCTAAAGTTATGTTACGGTTTCGTTTGCATAAATTGTTACGAAATCCAATAAAAAGTTCCTTCATTTTACTATATTTTATATAATTTTCAAACAAATAACTGAAAATTATTTCCCCTGCTCCACCCTAATGTTTACCAACTCAATAGTTTCATATGAGCCAACATCCCCCAACGAGAAGGAAATTAAATATTTTGCCGGTTGTATTGTAATAGAATAGGATGATGATGATTATATAGAAGAAGAAGCCATTTCATTTGCACTTTTGGCAAATACTGACGAAATTTTTTTCTTCTGACGAATTGTTTTCAAACCATGTGCCAAATGATTTTCTTGTTTTCTTTTTTATGAAAATGCATAGACGGCGACGATTATTCACGTTTTGCTTCAGTTTTTACGCATGGATAAGATGTCGCCAAAAACTTGTATGTGCGACTACACCGTGAGTGTGTGTATATTAGGGTGTACTGAATAGATTAGATTTCGGATTGTATTAAATTGATTTTGAATTTATTTAGGTTAGAAACAAATTTCTGTTTTTTTATATCGGGCTTAACCATTTTAAACCGTTTATGTCTTCGCTCTGCAGATTGCAAGAGTATAGAACAAGATTTGATGGACAGAGCATCCGCCTAACACTCCGAGAGCCCGGGTTCAAATCTCAGCAATGCCAACTGAATAATTACCACAATATAATCGGAATAAATGAAACTAAAGGAATAGTAGAATTTATTATGAAACAACTTAGAAAAATCTGTTGGTTCGGGATCTTCGAAGCGTTTTCCGATGTCTTTCCAATGACGCTTTCCACATCAGACCTATGAGTAATCTGGAAAGCCTATTTTAAGAAATTAAATTTTAAGAATATGTACACGTACCTCGAACATGATTAAAAAATGTAACACTTTCTCCATTTATGTAATGAGAATAAAACATACGTATATTTTCCAATATATACTCAGAAACCCAATATAGGTCGCTCTGGCTTCATGTTAAAAAATATTCGAAAAAATACTCCGCGTAGTGGGGGACACATAGGGGAAAAAGACGATGCAAAATCGACCCTGTTTGGGGACAATTTATCCCCGTACCGCACGTGAAAAGTCGTCCCCGATTCGTATATTAATTATCCCCAAAATGGGGGTGATTTTTTGATTGTCGTACATTGCGTATTGTCGCCGTAAGGTTAATGAGTTTTTCTTCGGCATTATATTGCTCATTGGATTTTTTATTGTCTGTTCTTAGAAGAAGAAACCACGATGTAATTTGTGATTTATAAAGACTTGAAAAAATAAAAATCAACGACGAAGAAATAGAATTTAATGACCGGTTCGAAATTGTATATATAATGTGATTGCGAAATCCAGTGACGGCTTCACATTGCAGAAATTTCTGGAAGTAATAGAAATGGAGTCGGCCTAAGACTATTTGAAAAGGTAAACATATATAAATGTCAACTTATAATTTTAATAATGAGTGTATGTTTTTTTCTTTAGCCGCACAAGCGATGTAAACAAGTAAACAAGTTTGCATAATGATTTGAAGTAGAATTTGCCACCATTAGGGTTACGTGCTGAATTCAGAGACAATTTTTTAAGTGGAAATAACAGAGGTAATACTGCGAAGCATTCGAATTTGTGTCTTGTTTAGGCGTGATTTGATAAATATGCAAATAAATTTATATATAAAATCCTTTGTACGTTTGTTAGTAACGCATGATCTCCGAAACCATAAAATCGAATGTGCTGAAAATTGAACAATATATTCATTTTGTTTTAGAATTATTTGCACCGCGAAAAATTGCGGAGTGGTCAAGTTATTTGCAAAATTGGCATTTCCAGAGCGATTTGACTGAAATCTAAAATGCATATGTGTTTTGTACCGATAATACTTTGTATGTATGATTCTAACCGGTAGATGGCGCTGTAGTGGACTTATGTCCAACATAATTTTTTTGGTGATATTTTCCTGTATGGATTTTTCAAAAATATCAATGAATTACAAATCAACACATCCAAAACAGGACGGGCAGGACAACGTCTGCTGGGGTCAGCTAGTACATATATATTATTTTTGTTTTATTTGTTTGCTCAAGTTTTATTTACTTATAAAATTAATAGATATAAATTTATTAAAATTAACGCTAATGCTGTTCAACTTGTTTTAAATTTTGGGGTGGATATAGAGTAGAAAGTCATCCGCCGTGCGTTCTTGAAACCATCCACAGACCAAGCTTTAGTCGTCTCAAGAGCGTGCAGTAGTCGTCACCATCACGTGCTTTAGTCGTCCCTAGAATGAGCTTTAAATTATACCAAGATGGTGTTGATTTTGCAACAAATTTTGGTTCATTATCATCAACGAATAGCCTACACCACCATATCGGAGCAGAATAAGAAGAAAAATTGTCCAGATTTATCAATGTCCTAATGATTCAAAATCGGTTTATAATTAATACCGGGGCTTTATTCAAATATTTTGCTTTGACCGAGATTTCTAAAGACTTCAGCTTTAGTAATATTGAGGTATTATTTTAAAATACTAATTAAAATTTAGATTTCTTTTAAAAAACGCAATATTGTTAAATTGAAAATTGTTGACCAAATGATAACCCACATTGTGCCATATATTTTCCACAAATTTGATTTTGGGATCGCCGGTAGTTTGGATATATCAATCAAAGAATAAGATAACTTCACAATTTTCTTCTATATATGGGGAACAAGATTTCTGAATCAACTGAATTCAAAAACTATATAGATTTTAAAATACAAAAAAAAGTTCGAATAAAATATAGGAGAAAATTTGAATTTTTCTTATACTTTTATTGGTATCTCAAAAACTACCGGCGATCCCAAAATAATTTTTTTTGACATATAGGACACAATATGGGTTATCATCTGGTCCACAATTTTTTATTCTAAAAATATTTCAAAGTATTTAAAGATTTGATGTAAGCTATATATAAAAATGAACCGATTTTCATGAAATTTGGCAGAGATCATTATTTCATAAAACAGTCGTGTGCTAAATTTCATAAAGATCAGCTTAAAAATAAGTCTTATTTACCGCTTAAATCCCAAATCGGGATGAACTTTTAAAAGGGCGCTATATATGAACCAATTTCAATAGACTTTATACTTGATGCAAGGATTGCAAATTGCACCTTGATCGAAGTAAAATTAGGACATATACTTTGCAAACAACTTAAAATGGCCAGACGGACGGACATACATGGTTACATCGAATCAGATAGTGATTCTGGGTCGATCGGTATACCTTTAGGTGGGTCTACTTCCAGTATTTTTTTAAAGTTACAAACATCTGTCCCAAAACAAATGTAACTTGCATAAATATAACGGCATACATCAGCTGTTTGAAAATAAGAAGGTAAAGGCTGGATTAGCCATATTCAAACGTAACATAGCGGTAACGTAACCGATCAGCTGAAAAAGTTGTTTGGTCTTGCCGTGGCTCTCCTAGCGCCGCATCAGCATAACACCACATCTGGCCTTGATATATATGTATGTATAAGAACACTTTAGCGTATGAGTACTGTTTAGCAAAGTTGTGCATAATTGGATCTTATTCACTGCTATGGATGCTCTCATTATCACAGTATTATTAAATGGGGTGTCCGGGTTCTAATCCCGCAGCGGGTATTTAAGTTTTTTGAAATTTATTGTATAGCTTTATAAACGTATTAATTTTTGTTTTAATCTATTTCCTTAGGAAAATAGAAAAGAACATATTTTGAAGTGAAAAAAATTCGCCAACTTCTTCTCTGGAAGTACTTTAAATTTTATTCATTAGGAATAATTTCAAAATATTGTTTTCCAAGTTTAATTAGTATTATGTATGAAATTATCTCATCTTAATGTTTTATTGTCTTTAGCGTCAGATGATTGCCATTGTATTTTATATGAAGACACTTTTTGTAGTGGACAAAAAAATATATATTAATACTAAATTCTTGTCATGTTTATTAGTTAGGGCCCTTTGCATTTTTTTCGTTAACGCTACTTATTACTTATATTGCTTGTCTATAAATGTCTAGTATGTATGTATATTAGTTTGAAATGTCTAGAGTCTAGACATTCTGGTCAATTCTTATTTCCCTCATACAATGTATGATTTGTTTTCTTTTTTTTCACGACGTCTGCGACGCGTAGAATATGAATTTTTTGAATGTTTTTCATCACATTTGCCATGATTTCTGTTGTTTTTCCGTCTCATCTCGAGGTTTGACTAATTTATTGCCAAATTAAAATATCATAATTATGTCAAGCGAAGAAAAGGAGGTAAACAACTGCGGTCTGCGATTATTCATGCCTTTTGGCTGTCTTTGGGATATACCTTTCACCAATGGAATGGATCTCTTGACTGGCTAATAAGTAGCAACTTATGCCATGTTCAGGCATAATAGCAAATAATTTCTTAGAAATTAATAAAAAATAAAAATGTCGAGCATATGTACGAGTATATATATGTATATATATATTGTATATGTTAAAATTTATTTTATTATTAATTCTATTGTCGATTGTTTATATAATTGATTTTGTATGTATGTACTTGTGTATAACAAAATATTATTTATGAAAGAAAACATCAATTTTGTTCCAACTTATAAATGCTATGTGGCATTTAGAAAAGTTTACTAAGAATTAATTAACAAACATATTTGAATTAAAAATAATTGCAATGTTAAATATTATGTATAAGGATTTTTGTAAAATAGTATTATTTCGCAGATTTTAAAATAAAAAAAGTATTTTTTATTCTCTCAAAAGTATGTATAGTCGAAAAAAACTTTAATATAATCCATAAAAAAATCTTTTTCCAACTGTTATAAATTAAGAAAATGGGCAAATTTTTGAAAATCGCCATAAAATATAATCATTTCATGAACAAATATTCTTACATTACTTACATTTACACCAAATACAAAGATTAGTTCTAATATCAAACAATTTTTTGAAGTTTTATTATAAAATTATTCGAAATTTTGAGTTTTTGCAAAATATTTTGTTTTTTTACCCTAAACCACACTGCGGTTCAGGGTATTGTGACTTTGTGCATTTGTTTGTAACACCCAAAAGGAGAAGAAATAGACCCATCGTTTATTATACCGATCGACTTAGAATTAGAATGAGTTGATTTACCTATGTCCGTCCGTCTGTCTGTCCATGTATTTTTGTAATCACGAAACTTTACACATATTTTTTTTCGGCCCAAGGACGATCCCTATTGAATTTGCTTAAAATCGGTTTATATTTACATACAGCTCCCATACATATGTACCTACGATTTGTAATATATGCATTGTATAAGTAAAATGTTTGATCCGATTTGTACAAAAATTTCCACAGAGTAGTCTCGTGATACACTTAGAGACAATACATAATTTGGGGAAAATCGGTTCAGGTTTAGACGTAGGCCCCACATACAGGGATTTCCAACAAGAGTGATGTAATATCTTTGAAAAAAAAAATACTTATTGTTAAGGAAATTCAAAACTCTTTTATTTAATGTGAAGTACAATCGATACAATAAAGTTCTAAATAAAACGTCATTCAAATGGCCTCCACGACTTCTTCTGCAGGAACGAATTCGATGAACCCAATTTTCGAGCACTTTTTCCAATAAATCAAGTCGTATGTCCTGAATGGCACGTTCAATATTGACTTGAAAAGCTTGAAGAGAGTCTTGTTTATTTCACAAGACTTCAAAAAACCCCACAAGAAATAGTCTAATGGTGTTAAATCACAACTTCTTGGAGGCCATTCAATATCACAATTTTTTGAAATAATCGAATCTCCAAACATTTCTCGCAACAATTCAATTGTTTCATTTGCTGGATGACACGTAGCCACAATCGGTCAATGGCAAAAAGATAGCTCTTAACGAGAGCTAAAATATTGCTCATGGGTGTCAAGGTCGTAGGTCGACTGGAAAGAGTTTTTTTTGTTATTTAAAAAAAATGGACTTAGTATCATTTTCAAATGTGAACGGAAAGTTTATTTTTGCTCTAGCTCCTTAACGGTGAGTCGGATCGGAAATCGTTCAATGGAAAAAATATAGCTTTTAACAAGAGCTAAAATATTGCTTATGGGTGTCAGGGTCGTAGGTCGATTGAAAAGTGTTTTTTGGACTTAGCGCACGAAAAGTTGCAAATTGGTTAATTTGTAAACGTTCTTCTTGCGTACACCTCTCCATGATGAGATTGTAAACACTACTGAATACATTGAAAAACAAATGACAGTTCATGACATGTTACAAATGGCCGAAACGTCACTTCAAAATCATATCATTCCTATTGGAAACCCCGTTACTTTACTTCCGATCATTACAAAATTTGGCAGAAAGATGTTTTCAATTTAGCAACGAATATTGCTTTATTTAGCGATAATGGGTTAAGATTTAGATATAGCCACATATATATCAAATTATTATGGCAATGACCCTTATCGCATTGTTAGGGAGGTGTAGGGTATTATATAGTCGGCCCCGCCCGAATTTTTGCTATTTTTATAAATACATCTAAAGTAAATTACCTTGAATTGAATACATTTTTGAGACAAATTAGGAATATTAAAATTTATTTTTCGAAAATCTCACTATGTCGTAAACATATGATTTAAAAACTTGTCAATATTGTAATATGTATTTACCCAAATCTGTGTGATATTGTGTAATTTCGTGTGAACGGCCTTCTTCTGTTTGAAATAAAACTAAATCATTATCGCTTATTAATACTCAAAACATAAGATTTATTATTCTTTTGTTTCGTTACTATTTGAGCAAAATTAAAATAAAATAAAATGAGTTTGCTAAGGCATATTGAAAGTACGAGGAAAAAACGATTTACGATTATCTACAATGATTTATAGTGACAGTTTTGGAATAGAAAAATAAGAATAGAAGAATGTTACATACGCGGATTATGTATTTGAATCACACAGATGTAGCCAAGAGGTTTATTAAAAGGGGAGGGATTGTAAGACCGAGGGTTTAACACAATTGACATAGACTCGACTCGACTTTAAAACCTTTAACAACAGATTATGATAGATACTAATCTACCAAAGCGAACATTAGGAAGCAATGATCTAATGATCTGAGGCATGTTTGAAATAAGTCTACAACAGAACCAATAAGCCGGAGTTGCCACTTAGTTTGGGGAAATATGATTTCATAAATTAAGAAAAAATACACTCATGATTCCCACAAAATCTCTATATATATTTATTCCTTTTACTCATATGAGGAGCATAGGGTCGTTACAATTGAATTCCATTCATTTAAATTTGATGCTCTACTTTTTATTATACCCTACACCACACTGTGGTACAGGGTATTATAACTTTGTGCATTTGTTTGTAACACCCAAAAGGAGAAGAAATAGACCCATCGTTTATTATACCGCTCGACTTAGAATCACTTTCTGAGTCGATTTAGCTATGTCCGTCTGTCTGTCTGTCTGTCCGTCTGTCTGTCTGTCCGTCTGTGCATGTATTCTTGTAATCAAAGTACAGGTCGCAATTATGGTCCGATCTCGACGAAACTTTACACATATCTTTTTTTTGGCCCAAGGACGATCCCTATTGAATTTGGTTAAAATCGGTTCCGATTTAGATATAGCCCCGATTTGATATGTAAGCACTGTAAAATTGTTATTTTATATCCGATCAGTGCAAAATTCGGCAGAATGAGGTTTCTTATTACATGAAGGAATACTGCCAAATTTGGAGAAAATCGGTTCAGATTTAGATATAGCTTCCATATATATGTTACCCCCGATTTGACATGTAAGCGCTGTAAAAACTGTATTTTATATCCGATCAGTATGAAATTTGTCAGAAAGAGGTTTCCTATTATATGAATGAACACTTTTAAATTTGGAAGAAATCGGTTTAGATTTAGATATAGCCCCCATATATACGTTACCCCCGATTTGACATGTGAGCGCTGTAAAAATGTTATTTTATATCCGATCAGTGCGAAAGTCGGCAAAAAGAGGTTTCTTTCTACATGAAGGAATACTGCCAAATTCGAAGAAACTCGGTTTAGATTTAGATATAGCTCCCATATATATGTTACCCCCGATTTGACATGTAAGCGCTGTAGAGACTGTATTTTATATCCGATCAGTACGAAATTCGACAGAAGGAGGTATTTTTACATGAATGAGTATTCAGGGAAGATCGGTTCAGATTTATATTAAAACTCCATATATATGTTCCTCCTGATTTGGTATCAAACCACTATAGAAGTTGTATTTTACTTCCGATCATTAAAATTTTCCAGAAAGATGTTTCTCAATTTAGGAACGAATATTGCTTAATTTAGCGATTATCGTTTCAGAATTAGATAATACGTTTCTACCCATTTACCAATTATTCCAAATTATCGCATATCGCATTGTTAGGGAGGTGTAGGGTATTATATAGTCGGCCCCGCCCGACTTTCTGCCTTTCCTTACTGGTTTTTGACTGCTGTTGCTTCTAGCTTAATTTGGCGTTTTCATGTGATGATGCTGCCCACAAATCCTACAACTTACACTTATTGAAAAGTCCCAAAGTCTAGCCGGCTCTGTAACGGTTAAAACATTTTTGTGAAGGATTGTAAAAGCTTTCGCGTTTTTTCCTCGGAAAGGATTCCTGAGGCAGCACCAAATCTGAATAATGCCATGCCGATATTTGAAACAGGCATTTTTTATTGTTAGCAAAAAAAATTGTAAAGTCCCAAAATTTTGTGAAATATCAATATATATGTATATATTTGAATATTTCTCTAATATTCTCAAATCCCCTTCAATTATTTAATACCTCCTTTTCCGATGTATTCCCTCTCTTTTTAGGTTACCGTCCCTTATTGTAAGGTCCTTGACTCATCTCTAAAATGTCTATTAATTATAAGTACGCCCAATGTTATTCTTCTCCTGAATAGCGACACTTCCCACAAAGGACAACATAGTGGCATTAAAAAAGAGAATATACACAAAAAACTAAACAACTAATTTTATGTCAAAATCATGTTTGTTAAAGAAGAACACAGACTACACGGATTCGGTGCCATAAAAATCAACTTCAAATACTCAAATAGAACATTTACGATTACAAGTACTAAAGAATATAATCACTTCAGAAGGAAAGACGGAAGAATGGCCAGACAGACAAATGGGTGGACGGACAAGTGTGTACTAATCCCAAGGTACACATTCATATGTCTCATACATACCCCTATAGAAAACCCCATGAAACACCCACTGGTCATAAAACATTTTTTTTTCGTACTCGAAAAAAACGAAAGCAACGCGCGACCACATTAATTTTAAGGCATAAAAAAGGCTAAACCAGAAAAAAACACAAATAAATAATAATAAAATGTTTAGAAAAATAAATCTCAGAATACAGTAGTTCACTACATACATATGTAGATTAGGGTGGCTCCCAAATATTTTGATAAAAGTGCAAATTTGAGCAATCATTACGAAAATTTGCACAGCGACTTTGCTTAGATTATGAACGATCCCGAGAGAAAAAGGGTCATATCCTTATAAGGTATTCTCCGATTAGAATTATGTTATTCTGTTCTGAAATAATCATATTTTGTCTGAAATTTGGTAGTTGATATTTTATTTGTAATTCCTACCTAAAATATGTGACATCGGTCGATGTCTTGATGTAGCCCTCATATGAAGCTCACTTTGGATTTGATTTAAAATAAAATAATCATATCTTTTCACCTTATAGCCCTCAAAAAAAGTGAATTTGCGATTTGTCTTCTTGACTATCCAGAGCGGCGCTTCTCGAATGGGGAGAGGCTATCTCTGGATAGCCTTTTAGTTATACCAGTGGATCCGCTAACAGTGAGCGCTGTAATTTTGTGTATATGTATGTGTTGGCAGTCTACGTTAGTGGTGGGATCGGGTCAATAGGTGTGGCCTCACCCATATGAGCCAAGAATGGAGATATCTTGAACAATTTGTTTGTACCCGAGAGTGCTGTAATTTTGTGTGTATGTGGCAGGATTCGTGATTGGTTCAAAAATTGATGGGATGGGAAATCTCAATTTGGGGCAACAAAGTGGACTGGGTCCAGCTAGTATATTAATAAATACGTTCCAAATAAATTTTATTGATTTTCCAATAACATGTATTAGCTAAGAAAAATATATTAATTTTAAATATATATTTTTTCGATTCAAATATATCAAAACAGGCGATTTTTTCCCGTGAAGGACTACTACACAAATTAAAAAAAAATTCATCAAATTTTATTATTATTTGCATTGTTTAGAATGGAGGTATCGATGTTAAAACTCACTGCAGTTAGGTATCCACTGTTCACTCCAAAAAAGTGGGTGTTTGTACCCCCCTGTAGTGTGGCTCTACTGAAATGTTCTTACTTGTAATATTCTATCTCTAATAAGTGAGCCGGCTTAATGTTTGTACTCGCCCATATGTACTCGAACTCGTACATATGAAACAAACCAGTGCTGCTAAAAGATGACAACTAATAAAATATATGACTTGGCTTCGCCTCTTGTTTTTTCTGAGCACCGGATTAATATACAATACGAGTGAACATATTTACGCAAACTTGTGTGTGTGTGTGTGCATATTTATAAACGAACGAGAACTCGTCGACATCGAAAACAGATTCATTTTCTTCTCATACGGAGCGACGAAGCGCGCTTATTTGAAATGGCGCTTCTCCGTCATCGCTGGTTTTGATTTGAACATAAATCACGACATAAAAAATAATGTTCTAATAAAACACAATTTTTTATTGAAATTATCATTTGCTGTTTTTTTATTTAAATGCCTGCATTTTTTTGTTCTTTTCTGTGTTAATGAGTTATAAATTGTAAGAAATTGAAAAAAGAACATTTGTCGTAAAATACCCAATTTGGTGTTGGAATGAATTATTGGATGGAAATACATAAATATATATTTTTGAAATTAGATCAGATGGTGGGATATGTGGACTTAATTGCAAAAATGTGTAAAAATAGAAGTGGAAATGAATTTCTTTTTTTTTTAAGTATCTAAATTATATTAACGTTAATTCGTGTAAAAAGGCTAATTTTTATGTTTTTTTTTTTGTCAGGAAACGGTTAATTTATTGAAACCAATATCACATCAAAGTATAACTTTCAAAGTTTACTGTGTAAAATTTTCATAACGAAATATTAAAAAATATGGCAACGACAGCATTTATGCGGAAGCGTCTCGAAAAAAAGTTGTATTGCGGTGCCCCTCATAACTCGATACCGGATCATCTGATATAAAAAAATAAATTTATTTAGTTAGATAATTGCTATAGAAAGAGTGTTAAAAATTTCAAAAGGATCGGTTCAGTAGTTTTTGGGTTATGAGGGGCACCATCATTGAAAACATGGGTTGTGGGAAAAACGCTTTAAAGTGTTTCTGACGTACTGAGTCACATATGAGGCGCGGTTGCTTAGAATGTTGTATCTTCCTTAGTTTTGCTCCGATTCACCTCAAATTTTCAAACAATATTCTTGAAAGGTTATCTATTCAGAAAAAAGAAATAACAGAAGTAAGGCAATAATTATTATTCGTTTGGAAGAAGCGATGCCTTTTAGAGCTGGATTTTTGACCGAATAATCACAACTAAACCTAGCTGAATGATCGGAGTAGCATCCGTGAAATAGCTATACGAGGAGCTGAGCTGTCAAGTAATTGTATTTGCTTCACCGTTTTTTAAAAAAAACTTTGCATTCTATAATACAAAATAGAGGCAAAAATGGTCTGGAGCCATGAAAATATCCAAATCAATAACGATTTAAAGATCGAAATAAAAACAAACGAAAATACCGTACAGTGGGTCCAAATTTTTAAAAATTTTACTCTTAGTACGCGGAAACACATATTAATTTAAAAAATCAAATTATTCTCTACAAAATAAATTCTAAAAAAAATTGTGCGAGACCTAAAACCTTTTTTTAATAGATTGCGGCATACTATTTTATGAAGCCTAAACACTACTTTTATGGTATATTTTTATTTGTTTTTTTTTTTTTCTAAAATGGCAATTTTCATGGAATTTACCTTTAGTATTTAGACCATATTTTTTGAAGTATAAGCTCGACAAAGCCGGGATACTTTTAAAATAAAGGAAATTATAAGGGCTAGAAATGCTGGAAACATCAGTTTTATGTAAAAATTGAAGTTTAGCAACTGTCGTTAGTTAAATAAATTAGAAAAAATTTATTTTTTTTTTTTTCAAAAAAAAAACATTTTTTGCTGGCACGAAAAAATCTATAAAGAATAGCAACAAAATCGCCAACAAATTTTTGGATTCTATTTCTTGGAAGCAAAATATCAATGGATAAATGTATAAATTACATTTATCCATTTATAAATTACATTTATCCATTCCCTATTGTAAAACCAGTAAGGAAAGGCTAAAGTCGGGCGGAAATATTGAATAACTCTGATATATAAATTTTGTAATTCATGTATAAATTGTTTACATAAATTTACCTTTGGGACATTTTATACTTAAATAATACCCTGTACCACAGTGTGGTGTAGGGTATAAAAACGATTGGATCTAAAGAGCCAAATCGGATGAAACATATATATGGGAGCTATAGCTAAATCTTAACCGATTTTCTTCAAATTCGGTAGTGTTGGTTCATGGATCAAGAAACTCTACCATTCTAAATTTCAAAAGGATTGGATGTAAAATACAGCTTCTACAGGACTAAAGAGCAAAATCGGACGAAACATATATATGGGAGCTATAGCTAAATCTTAACCGATTTCAACCAAATTCAATAGCGAATCTTAACAGCTGCGAAATACTCTAAACTGCAAAATTTCAGAACGATCGGAGTGAAATTGCGACCTGTAGTCGACGAACAACTTTGCATGGACAGACGGACGGACGGACGGACATCGTTAAATCGACTCAGCTAGTGATTCTGAGTCGATCGGTATACTTTAAGGTGGGTCTAGCTGCGTTATTTTCAGGTGTTACAAACATCTGTCGTGAAACAAACTTATAATACCCTGTACCACAGTGTGGTGTAGGGTATAAATAGGGAAAATAAAAAAAAATAACTTTTCATATTTTTTATTTTGGCAATTTTGTTTGGGAGCTACCAAAAGGGACATGGTAATAGCGCCCATTTTACACAGGACTATTGACATTACACTCAACAAAACGTTAAGTATTTGTATGGCCTGGAATAACAGTTAATAGCCGTTAACTTTCTGTGCAAAATGTTCCATTTGTATGGGAGGTACCAAAAGGAGCGTGACAATAACGCCCATTTTTCACGGGACTGTAGGTACTAGAAAAGCTTTAGACTTCACAAAATTTCAAGTATTTCTATGGACTGGAATCAAAGTTATAAGCTCTTACATTTTTTTTGTGCAAAATGGCCCATTTTTCTCGAGGTAATAGTGACTAATAAACTAATACTATGTGTAGAATTTCAAAGGTTTCAAATAAATAGTATAGATGTTATTAAATAATCAATATTTCACTAAATTTTAACCCTTTGTGGGGGGGTACTAGAAGGAGTGGACCAATATGGCCCATCTTCCAACTCAGCCGGAGATAGAAGAAAATATTACAACATACCAAATTTAAAGTCAATCGGTTACTCCTTTCGAGAGTTATCGTGTGCACCAGCCAGCAGACAGACAAACAGACAGACGGACGGACATTGCTCATTCGACTTCAAATGACCCAAAATGTATTTCCGAACCGAACATACTTAGGGTCTTAGATCACTCCTTCGATGTGTTACACTTTTGGCCCGTAGCAAATGATATATAACCTCGTATCACTAAAGTGAGGGTATAAAAAGGATCATTTCATGATTTGCTCCATATCCAAAGATTTCTCAAGTAATAAAATTGAATGCAATCTAGAATGGAGGGTATATAAGATTCGGCATGGCAGAACTTAACGCTTTTAATAGTTTTTACATTTATAGCCATCACTATTTCCTTAAATTCTTAAAGGGTATCCCGAGCTTATACTTCAACAAATGACCATAATTTTTTTTTAATATTTTTCGTGTTTAGGATCACCATATGTTATACGCCAGAAAAATGTTATACACAGCCCTTTTGACAAATATGTTCTAAGCCAGTGTAATCAGCTCGTCAATAATTTAATATTTTTCAGGAATCACCTTTATTTTATATGCTTTTTTTTGAAAAAGTAAAATCTGTTTTACTTTCTATACCCTACACCACACTGTGGTACAGAGCATTATAAGTTGGTTTCATGGCAGATGTTTGTAACACCTAGAAATACTACAGCTAGACCCATCTTAAAGTATACCGATCGACCCAGAGTTGATTTAACCATGTCGGTCCGTCCGTCTGTTGTTCGTTGAGTACATGTCGCAATTTCACTCCGGTTGTGCTGAAATCTTGTAGTTACGAGTCATCTGCACCTTGAAAGAACTCAACTGAAATTGGTTGAAATCGGTTGATAGCTCCCATATACAGGGTTTTCCAAAAAGAGTGATATGATTTCTTTGAAAAAAAAACACACTTATTGTTAAGGAAGTTCAAAAGATTTTTATTCAATGTGAAGTACAATCGATACAATTAAGTTCTAAATAAAACGTCATTCAAATGGCCTTCACGACTTCTTCTGCAGGAACGAATTCGATGAACTCAATTTTCGAGCACTTTTTCCACTAAATCAAGTCGTATGTCATGAATGGCACGTTCAATATTGACTTGTAAAGCTTGAAGAGAGTCTAGTTTATTTCGAAAGACCAATGACTTCAAATAACCCCACAGGAAATAGTCTAATGGTGTTGAATTACAAATCCTTGAGGCCTTTAAATATCACAATTTTTTTAAATAATCGAATCCCCAAACATTTCTCGCAACAATTCAATTGTTTCATTTGCTGTGTAGCCACAATCGGTCAGTGGCAAAAAGATAGCTCTTAACGAGAGCTAAATTATTGCTCATGGGTGTCAACGTCGTATGTCGACTGAAAAGTGTTTTTTCTTTGTATTTAAAAAAATTGACTTAGCATAATTTTCAAATTTGAACGGAAAGTTTATTTTTGCTCTAGCTCCTTAACGGTACTTCGGAACCGGAATCGGTCAATGGCAAAAAGATAGCTCTTAACGAGAGCTAAAATATTGCTCATGTCTGGTCGACCTACGACTTTCACACCGTAGGTCGACTAGAAAGTGTCTTTTTTGGATTTTAAAAACAAATGGACTCAGCGCACGAAAAGTTGTAATTGGAGAACGATTATTTTGATACACACAGAATATAGTTTGGTTGCCCCAACCGAATTATTTGCCAACCGAATTTTGGTAGTTCTGTCTACTATCATGCGATTCCATCAGGACAACCAATATTTTGGTTGTGGTATACTTCTGCTTCCATGTTGACAACAATCATATTAGATTGCGCCAACTACGAAAATGGTGGCTAAAATTATCTGTTGTAGTTGCCACAACCAACTGCTTTAAATAATTGGTTGTTTTGACAATTTGTCAGTCATATACTACGGACAATTAAAACAGTTTTCATTAATTTTTATTTTATTTATTGAACAAAAAACCAAACAATTCATAACAACATTAAAAATCCCATATTACAAATTCATCACTATTTCTAGATGTGGAAATATTTGACACACATTTTAGTACACGAAAAAAAAACACAAAACTTTTATGCAAATATCGCTTAACCTTGTGCTTTCAATTTCATGATTGTGGCTTTAATTTTTATTTATGTAAAACATTTTGCACAACATATTCTGCATTCCACACATTATTATCCACACGAGCTTATTTTTGATTACCTATACCGTTCTTGAACAAATTGTTGAAGATTTATTTATGTCGAGTAATATAATTTTTTGTTTGTTATGTATTAGCAAAATAACAGCAACCAATCTTTCGGTTGTATTTCCCAAAATAAATAATTATTCTACATTTGGGAAATGATTGCGATAACCAATAAACGATTATTTATTAATATTTTTTCTGTTGTAGTAACCAATTATTCGTTGCAATAATAATCTTTGGTCTATTGATACAATTTCTGTTGTCAAGAATAAACAATTGGTTGTCAGAACCAAAATTCGATCATATAGTACTACAACGAAAATTTAAAATTGGTTACCACAACTAACCGAGTGTCAATGAAAAAAACAATCTTAATTAGATTGATACAACCATCGATTTAGTTGCAAGCATTTTCATTTGATCGTATCCATGTTATTATTGTTGTTTCAACTATTTATCTATAAATACAACCGACAGACGGTGTAGGCAATATACTTTTTGTTGTTAGTAATATTTTTTTATTGTTACATTCGAATTCCAACCAATTTTTTTTCCTGGGTGTAATAAAACTGAATAATTTGTAAACGTTGTTCTTGCGTATATCTTTCTATGATGCGATTGTAAACACCACTGAATACAATAAAAAACAAATGACAGATCATGACATATTACAAATGGCAGAAACATCACTTCAAAACCATATCATCCCTATTGGAAAACCCGGCATATGTTTAGTTCGATTCGAGCCTTTTGCGCTACAGAAACTGTATTTAATATCCAATTTTTTTAAAATTTAGCATGGAAGAGTTTCTTAATCCATGGACCAACATTGCTTAATTTGAAAAAAATCGATTCAGATTTTGATATAGCTATCATATATATGTTACGTCCGATTTGGCTATTTTGCCCTATAGAAGCTGTAGTTTACATCTAGGGTGTCCAAAACCGGGACCGGTTATCCGGTTAACCGGTTTTGAAACCCAAACCTGTAACCGGTTTCTTAAAAAATGTCATTTTCGGTTAACCGAGAAAGCCGGTTTTTTCATGTCGGTTAAGCGGTTTTTTTATTTATTGTTTAAAACAAAAATTAAAGTAATGATCTATTTTTTCTACTTGTTGGGGATACCATTTATACAAGATGCAACAAATAACAACGATGACAGTTGTTCTGAATATTCTGAAAGTGAATATGAATTCGCTGATGTTGAAAATGATTTTGGCTTTAATCCTGATATCCACGATGTAATAAATAAAGTCAGGAAGTACAGCAAAGCATTCAATAAGTCGTCCATGAAGCACAGAACACTTCAAGCATACGTTCAAGAACGGAAAGACAAAGCTTCGACTTTTTTGCGATGCTAAATCCCGACAGAACAGCCAGATACCTCTGATTCGGTTTGATATATAAGTTGTTATATTGATGAGTCAAATCATTTAATTTTGGATTTATGTCACAAACCGAATCGAAAGGCAAGCAAGAAGAAAAGAAAAACACAAAAGAAAATGGAGAAGCTGTGTTACTTATACTCGTACAATGCTTTAATGACTATCAGACTAATATTGACTACATCAACGGTTGTGAGCTTTTTCAACTTCAAGCCACTTAAAAAATTAAAAGTTAAAAATAATCATTGCAATATGTCAGTATTTCCATAAATAATTCTCGTGGTATTTTTGTATACTTTTTCATATATTATTTAAAAACCGGCCTAAAAACCGGTTAACCGGTTTCGACAAAAAATAATAACCGAAAACCGGGTTTTAAAAAAAGTAATATTTAGGTTAAACCGGAAACCGTTTTTTCGAAATAACCGGTTTTTTGGACACCCTATTTACATCCAATCATTTTGAAATTTGGCATGGTATAGTATATAGTAGATCTATGGACCAACATTGCAGAATTTTGGTTCAGATGTAGATATAGCTACCATATACATATTTCGACCGATTTGGCCCTTTAGCCAAAAATTTGTGTAAACTTATTTTAGTTGATCATTGTTACCCAATCTTACTTGAGTGGTGTAAGTATCATATAGTCGGCACCGCTCGACTTTAGCTCAATTTTTCTTTGCTTACTTAGTTTGTTTTTCTTTTTTGTCTATAACTTTTTGTTCACTGTACATAAACTACTGTGCCAATGAAAACCTATAACAACTTAGGCATGATGGAATATATGCATTTTAAAATACACATTGTGAAGAAAATATAAAAATTTATATATATATATTTTTAATGAATCATAAAAGAAGTCTTATTTTGAAAATAATAATATTCTTCGAATATTCCACTTGCAATGAGCACACGTGTAGACAGGATATTCTAATAAAAATAAACATAAAAACACATTGAGCCTAAAAATGCTCCGAATTCATTGTCATAAAGATTAAAATGAATTATGACGAAAAATTGACGAAAATAGCTTTCATTAGCACGTCTAATATTTATACAAAAATATTAATTTTGTTTATCAATATTGGAAACAAATTGAGATAAAAACACTTGAGGATTCCCTCTATGAATATAAAATTTTTAAAATTGTATTTTTAAAATTCCACTTGAGAAAAATAAATGTTCATATGTAATTAAATTCAGGGTCATGAAGGTAGGTCAAATAGATATGAATTCAAATGTATCTGTTTTGGGTAGATGTACTTGAAAACAAGATTGGTTTTGTAATATTTCAGAACAACAAGTGAATGCTTCAGAGTATTGTTGGTTTTTCTTTGAAAATCTACAATAATTTAATGTAATAATTTTGAAACCCAAATTTCATTTAAAAAGGCAGGTTTGGAATTTCTTTTTGAAACACAAGTGGATGGTTTATACATGAGTATTTTTTTACATAAAATACAAATATGTATTAATTCCACTTTGTTGCAATGAACTCAAAATTTGAACATTTTTCCATTGATCTGCAGTGGAAAACAGGAACTGCTCTTGACACGCGTTATTGCGTCATGAAATAAAGCGAAACGAAATACTATTGAAAACAATTTCAATATTCAAATAATTCTGTTTAGTGTACTTACTTTGCTCGGCACTTTATCTAACGCCCATAGAAAAAGGAAACTCGAGCAGAGCACAAAAAAATTGACATAAAACGTTGACGGAAGTGTCAGAAAAAATATGGCCCGGCGTGTGCGTTTTTCTTTGAGCCAAATATCCGCAACGGACGGAAATAAATAGCAGACAACAAAGTGAAAGGGTTGAGTGAATACCGCCAACGTTGGTGCCCTCATTTCATTCTTTCTTCTTCGGGTTTTTTTTGCTGTTTTCCAATTTGAAAAATAACGAAAAAAATGAAAAAGAACATGAGAACAACAAATTAGTGGTGGCCGCGGCCAAAGAACACGGCCAACAAATGATTGGAATTAATAAACAAAGTTACAAAATAAACACTATTTTGGAAAGACGATACGTCTGCAGAAAACGATGAAATCAGAACGAACTACTGAACGAAGGCTATACAAACTAATACTCGTATATACAAATTTTTTCCCGTTTTCTCGGTTTCTCAGAGGGAAAACTCGCAAAATCATTAACTAGAGTTGGACATGCGTACGCATTTCCTCCCCTCCGCCGCCTTTGTCTGATCAGTGGTTTTGCCATTTAAAAGTGATAAACAACATTTGACAGCTGTCATTTCCTTTGGCAGATATAAAACAACTGAATGGTCTTCAAACAAGAGCATAATTAAGAGGGTGGTGATGAACGGTTTTGGAACATAATAGATTCGATCGGAATGGCTTCCAAATAGTAGACGTTAAATTCGGCCAGGTCGAATCGTATATATAGGATGATCCATTTCGAGGTTCCCTACTTTTTTAAAGAAAAAAGACAGACAATTCAAATTGAATGGGGAATGTTTATTATCATTTGAAATTTATTTTTCTCTTTGGCATTTATTTTTTGAAGATTATGTCTATAAAATGTTGGCCGCAGCTACGTCTCAGATGGTCCATCCGTTGAGTCCAATTTTCGATGACTCGTTCGAGCATTTCGACTGGTAACTGGCGAATGACACGCGTGATGTTTTGCTCCAAGGCCTGAATCGAAGCGGGTTTGTCCGCATAAACTTTAGACTTTACATATTCCCACAGGAAGAAGTGTAACGGTGTGACATCACATGATCTTGGTGGCCAATCGGCCGGCCGAAAACGTGAAAATATCTGCTCACCGACGTGTTCTCTCAATAAATCCATTGATTGATGCGATGTGTGGGAAGTGTCGCCGTCTTGTTGAAACCAAATGTCGCTGAGATCACGAGCTTCAATTTCAGGCATCAAATAGTCGGTTATCATGGCACGATAACGGTCGCCATTGACGGTTACGGTCTCACCGGCATCAAGAGCCCATAGAGCGAAGCGATGTCGCTTGGGAAGGTCGGGCGGCTTCAGTTCTTACACAAGCTGTATTTTGTACACACAGAATACAGTTTGGTTGCCTCAACCGAATTATTTGCCAACCGAATTATTTGCCAACCGAATTTTGGTAGTTCTGTCTACTATCATGCGATTCCATCAGGACAACCAATATTTTGGTTGTGGTATACTTCTGCTTCCATGTTGACAGCAATCATATTTGGTTTCGCCAACTACGAAAATGGTGGCTTAAATTATCTGTTGTAGTTGCCACAACCAACTGTTTTAAAAACTTGGTTGTTCTGGCAATTTGTCAGTCATATACTACCGACAATTAATTAAAAACAGTTTTCATTAATTTTTATTTTATTTATTGAACAAAAAACAAAACAATTCATAATAAAATTAAAAATCCCATATTACAAATTCATCACTATTATGAGATGTGGAAATATTTGACACACATTTTTGTACACGAAAAAAAAACACAAAACTTTTATGCAAATATCGCTTAACCCTGTGCTTTCAATTTCATGATTGTTGCTTTTATTTTTTATTTATGTAAAACATTTTGCACAACATATTCTGCATTCCACACATTATTATCCACACGAGATTATTTTTGATTACCTATACCGTCCTTGAACAAAATGTTGAAGATTTTTTTATCTCGAGTAATTTTATTTTTTGTTTGTCATGTATCAGCAAAAGAACAGCAACCAATCTTTCGGTTGTATTTCCCAAAATACATTTAATTATTCTAAATTTGGGAAATGATTGGGATAACCAATAAACGATTACTTAGTAATATTTTTTCTGTTGTAGTAACCAATTGTTCGTTGCAATAATAATCTTTAGTCTATTGATACAATTTCTGTTGTCAAGAATAAAACATTGGTTGTCACAACCAAAAATCGATCATAAGATACTATAATGAAAACTTAAAATTGTTGACCACAACTTACCGAGTGTCAATGAAAACAACAATCTTAATTCGATTGATACAACAATCGATTTAGTTGCATGCATTTTCATTTGATCATATCCATGTTATTATTGTTGCTTCAACTAATTATATACCGACAGACGGTGTAGGCAATATACTTTTTGTTGCTAGTACTATTTTTTTATTGTTACAATCGAATTGCAAGCAATTATTTTCCTGGGTGTATGCTTTCAATTTAAGATCTTGACGTAAAATGCGCCAAGTCGTTCCATACGACAGTCCGAGTTGCTGCGAACGGCGCCGAATCGACTCTCCACGGTCTTCGTGTACACTCTCAGCTACGGCCGCTACATTTTCTTTACTGCGTGCTGGACGTGGTCTATTCGGTCGAATATTATCCAATAGGGAATGCTGGGTCTCAAGATGGGCGGTGGTGTTGCGAATAGTACGCTCAGTAGGCCGACTATGTTGACCATAAGTTGAGCGAAGTGCACGAAACATATTCCTCACAGAACGTGAATTTTCGTAATAAAGTTGAACGATTTGTAAACGTTGTTCAGGCGTAAGTCTTTCCATGATGAAATGCCAAATAATACTTAACAAAAATAACTTGACAGCATGGCACGACTCACACGCGATCTGTCAAAAAGAGGCTATTGAAAAAAGTATCTCTACTTGGATCACCCGTTAGAAACAAATATTTTATACATGGCGATGTATTAAATATTGGCGGCACACATACACTGGATCATGACTTCTGAGCCGTGACACTCGTTATCATCAGTTCTGCTGCAGTTGTATGGGATTTTTATAAATCTTAAAAATATTATTTCTAATTATTTTTATAAATTTAATTTTTGAAGGTTCATATTTGAAAAATTAACAATTTTTAATGGCAAAACTCCTTCCTGACAAGTGAAAATATATTCAGAAAATGTAAGGAAAGGAATTTTTCCCTAATTGCTACAGAACCCCCTTCTTCTCAAATGTTGACTTTGACGTTGACGTTCTTTAAACTTTCTCTTTCTGTTTCGTGTGGTTCGGTTCCTATATTTAATGGAAGCAGTTTGCAAAATGTTGAGTTTCCGTCCTCCATACCATCAAAAGGGACCACTCACACACACAAATGGGGGAGAAAATGCTTAAGCGAAAAGTGAAAATATTGTTGTTTTCTTAATAAACATTTACATTTTCACTTGCGCCAGTGTGGTCGTGTAAACTTTACGCTTAAGAGGTAAAAACGGCCATAATTTATACAATATGGAAGCACAAGTACACCGGCTATAATTCATACAATATGGGAGCACTCGCACACCGGCCTTAAATCACAGAATATACATACACATATAATTAGATAAAATGGAAACTAACGTAAGTGACAAGAATATTAGGAAAGGGGTTTTGTTATATTCTTTGCAATTTTATAATATTTTTTTAAGAAATCAAATCTAACGGCCAATTCCACAATCTCCGGTTATCCTACAAATTGTATGAAATTTTTATTTTTTAACTGTGAGTTAGCTCTAACCGGATGAAGTGAAATTGTGGGTTAGTGACAAAAAATATTAGGAAAGGATTTTTGGTATATTTTATGCTAGTTTATTTCTAAATTTGTATACTGAATGAAAATTTAGACAAATGTATGTTGTATTTGCGGCAGCTAAAATTTCTTTTGTTAATTCATAACAGTTTGTTGAGAAATTTTTGAGAAAAATAAATTTCTGCATCCAAAAAAGAAGTTGCCTTGCGAAAAGATTTTTTCTTTGTGTGTAGTTCTAGGGTGAGATTATCTACTAATTTAAGTTATATATTGAAAACAAATTTTCCGTAATTTGACTTCAATCTTCATGTTTTTTGGGATACAGCTAAAGTAGATTTTTTTCTAAATTCCAATGAATATTTACAATGTTAATTATTTTATTTTGCATTTCATCTAATCCGCTAAACACTCGTGTCACAATTGCGTTCCACAAATTTGTTATAATTTTATTTAATGAAGCATTTCAGACATGAACCCAACTCTCACACACTCAAACGCACACACATATGGCGTTGATGATGATTTAATTTACAATTCAAAGGAAATACGCATTAATTAGCAGCAAAAATAGATGAAATGCTATTTAATACAAAAAAATTGTATAATAAACGTACCAATGAATTGAAAACATATGAAATCATTGGCTGGCTGTTGTTGTGATTTTTTGCACAGTGATGCAAAAATTGGCTTTTTGTTTATTACCTAAAACCAATTTAATTTAACGAACCGTATCAAATTTGCAAATTAATTATTATTGTTTTTGGAGGGAAATTGTTCGATTAAAGCATTCAATAGTAAAAGTGACATAATCTTTTTGTAGAGATTTTATATTTTTTTTTTGCCAAATTTTATGTATAAGAAATTACTTCCACAATTTAAGTTAGATATTTTTTTTCCATGTCTTGTTAAAAAATCAAATCGATAGGTCTTTTTACAAGAACTAAATAAAAAAATTTAGAAATGCAGAAAATGTACATTGCTAATTGTTTAAAAATATTTAACTTCAGTTTTCCTCGCGATATAATATATATTATATATGTTTCGACGATGGTATTCTTTATCTTTAAACTACAAAAACGAACCCCCTCCTGTTTGCGAATGGCGTTAGCGCCATTCTGCTTTTAAGCCAAGATTAGTATCGTTAAAATGCTAGGTGAATAATATAAATATATTGTTTGCATTCAGTTCATCTCAGGACTTTAATATTAAGTGAAACATTTCGATTTCGAGTTTTTTAATCCCCTTTTTTCAATGTCGCATCGAGTGAAGCAGAATGGCGTTTACGTCACTTTTAAAATAAACTTTTGATTTTTTGCGGCATAAGATTTTGCAGTCGTTTTGGATATATGGGATAATACAGTCATCTGCCTAAAAGGTGGTATCTTTGAATTTTTTCAAGTTCTCCCCATAAACCGTTATGTGAAGGTTGAACCACATATCTGTTCATCCGTTCAGCGGTTCCAAGGTATCTTACCAGGTATTGCAAAAAAAAAAAACAATTTTTTTCATAAAAACCTCGAAAAAAGTGCAATCATTATTATCCTGTTTATCTTTTTCGAAAATTAGCTTTCGTTCGAAAAACAGCTGATTTTGGTTTCACTAACAACCATCAGAACGCCAAGTCGCCCGAAAATCTACACGAAAAACTCTCTTCGCTGTCATCTGGGCGAATGTCAACGAGTCACTTTGTTTTATTGGCGACTGACAGGAACAATGACAAAGAAACCTTATTGAAAGCAAAAACAAGTAGATAATTAAACCATAACAAAAAAATGTATAAGTATGTAATAATCGTCCCCTCAATAAAATAATAGTGTATAATTTTTTGTAGTTTGTGAAATGTTTTTGTGAAATTAGACTTCTTGGAATATAAATATGTATATTTTAGAAGAGAATCGATGTTTTCAATTTCTTGTCATTTTAATATGTGGTGAAATAATCAGGCATACAGCCAGATGATATTCTATTAGTCTAAAAGTGCGTTAATTTTATATAAATTGGCCCAAAGCACCGTACTACATATGTATATACACTATTTTTTCAATTTAACTTTTGACCCACTTTGTGGATTTTTTACCGGCTATAGAATCGATAACATAGATTCATATAATGCAATAAAAAAATAATGGTGTATATGCGTATACGCTATTGCTGGTGTGGCGCGGCCTCATAATATGAAAAAGAATCGTTCGATTTTAAGATTGATGGTTTCGTATTGGACCCAGAAGTGCCACTGTTGAGGAAATTTGCGGATTGGTCAAAGGGACGCGACACGGCCAACACAACCTCATAGCACTGTTGCGGATCGTTCGAATTTTACGATTTTGGACTTGATGAATTCATATTGGTGTTAAGCGGGAACATTTATGATTGGTCGAAGCGGTACGACACGGCTAACGCAACCTCAAAGCTCGAGTGCAGATCGTTCTAATTTTACGATTGTCGGCTTGATGAATTCGCAAAGGACACACGATTTTGGGATTTATGGATTCGTATCCGACCTAGAAGTGCCTCTGTAGAGGAAATTTTCGGATTGGTCAATGGGTCGCGACAATGCTAAAACAACCACATAGTTCGGGATCCATTTCGAGGTTCCCTACCTTTTTAAAGAAAAACATACAGAAAATTCAAATTGAATGGGGAATGTTTATTATCATTTGAAAGAACATTCTTTGGCATTTATTTTTTGAAGATTATGTCTATCAAATGTTGGCCGCGGCTACGTCTCAGATGGTCCATCCGTTGAGTCCAATTTTCGATGACTCATTCGAGCATTCCGACTGGTAACTGGCGAATGACACGCGTGATGTTTTGGCCTGATTGTTCCAAGGCCTGAATCGAAGCGGGTTTGTCCGCATAACCTTTAGACTTTACATATCCACAAAGGAAGTCTAACGGTGTGATATCACACGATCTTGGCGGCCAAAACGTGAAATTGTCTGCTCATCGAAGTGTTCTCTCATTAAATCCATTGATTGATGCGATGTGTGGGAAGTGGCGCCGTCTTGTTGAAACCAAATGTCGCTGAGATCACGAGCTTCAATTTCAGGCATCAAATAGTCGGTTATCATGGCATGATAACGGTCGCCATTGACGGTTACGTTCTCACCGGCATCATTTTTGAAGAAGTATGGACCGATGATTCCGGTACGTCGGATCAGGAATCGATCAATGGCAAAAAGATAGCTCTTAACGTGAGCTAAAATATTGCTCATGGGTGTCAAGGTCGTGGGTCGACCGGAAAGTGTTTTTTTTTTTTTTGGATTTAAAAAAATGGACTTAGCGCAATTGGCGAAAGATTATTAAAACTGAATAATTTGTAAACGTTGTTCAGGCGTAAGTCTTTCCATTATGAAATGCCAAACAATACTTAACAAAAATAACATGACAGCATGACACGACTCACACGTGATCTGTCAAAAAAAGGCTATTGAAAAAAGTATCTCTACTTAGATCACATTAATACATACAATACAAAGATTGAAAAGAATTATTGTTTTCATTACATTAATGAATGTGGGCGGAACAAAGTTCCTGGGCCAGCTAGTAAATGAGTGAGCGGTAGCACGCTAAAATGGAGAAAAATCATCAGAACACTATGAGAGGGACATGAGAGAGAGAGAGAATTGAGAGTTTTGGTTGAGCTCAGCTGACCCACCCAGGGTTGATTTGGTAGGCACCGCTAGTGTACAGAATACAGAGGTGTATTCGCTATGGTCGAACATACAAAACTGTGTGCTTTTTTAAACCGGATGTTGTGAAATTATTGATCTGACAATTAAGTTATTTTCCAGTTGGTAAATTTCTAACGTCATAGACGTAAGGCCAGGCGAACGAACCAACGATCCTTAGAGAAACTAAGATCCTGACGAAAGTGAGTTACTGGTTTTCATTCGCCGAGGTTTTCGATCGAAATAGAGAAAGAGGCTGTATATTTTTTTTTATTTTATCGTAAAGCCTAAATAAAATGAATAAAATACATATATTCATTTAAATAAAATGTATACAAAGATTTTTCCAGTAATAAGATTTAATAGAATCCATGGTGGAGGGTTTATAAGATTCGGCATGGCCGAACTTAACGCTTTTACATGTTTTGATTTTGATAGTGATTTTTTTACAATGAATCTCTTTGCCGAATACATCACCCAAAAAATCCATTGCTTTCTACGACTTTTAATATATCATTATTTTTGTGGAGGATGTTCAGGGGTAAGGGGATGAGCGGGAGTGTCCGGTGGTTTTGGAGGAATACTTCATGAAGTGTCCTCATTATTTCGTTCTTTAACATGAAACATAAATTTCGAAGCCTTATATTCCAAAATTTTGCCTGAATTTACATACTTCTTTGTTTACCCAGCTAACTTTGTGGCTAGATATCTCGAAAACGGGATGTCAATATATCTTCGTACTGGTGACGTAAAGTTTCGTATATGCGACGTCAATAGAACGAACACGATCATCAACCCATGATTTTGGTGATTACGAAATTTGTCGAGGAAACGATAAAGTTTCATTCCCGCGACGAAAAGATTTGACCAATTTGCTGAAAATAAGATAAAGCGAAGCAATCAATTTAAGGTTTGTACTTAATTGTACTGTTCTATGCGTTCTGATTACCTTAGTTAAATAATTTGTTGTAAAAGTTTAATTTAAGAAATCTAATACTTAATGACGAACACCGTTCGTCAATAAGATTGTCCATTCATCATGATAATGGTCGACTTATTCACCCTTTACGGCAACGTCACGCCTGCAGCAAAACAGATAAGACATGCGAAATTTTTAAAATTTAAATAGTCGGGGACATGGATACGACGTGATGATGAATGGGATTCGTCGTGGTGATGCATGGAATTCGTCGTGGTGATGAATGGGATTCGTCGTGGTGGTGAATGGAGTTCGTCGTGGTGATGAATGGGATATGTCGTGGTGATGAATGAGATTCGTCTGTTGGCAAATACATTACTGGATGAGATTATTATTGATTTTAAAATATCAGAAGTAATGAATACTTCTCGTTCGTTTGCTTTAAGCTTTTACTGATAAGAACTGAGTTTTAAACCGTATATTTACAACTGATCCTGGCAAAGCAGTCAAGCAATTTTATTTTCCATACCATTTTTAATGGTATAAAACCAGACGAGTATTCATTAAATAAATATTAGTCATGAAAACATTTCATCTAGGAAGTTCATATCGAATACATATAGTTATAAGATGCGTTCAACCTTTTTATACCCTACACCACACTGTGGTACAGGGTATTATAAGTTTGTTTCACGGCAGATGTTTGTAACACCTGAAAATAACACAGCTAGACCCACCTTAAAGTATACCGATCGACTCAGAATCACTAGCTGAGTCGATTTAACCATGTCTGTCCGTCCGTCCGTCCGTCTGTCCATGTAAAGTTGTTCGTCGACTACAGGTCGCAATTTCACTCCGATCGTTCTGAAATTTTGCAGTTTAGAGTAAGCTGTTAAGATCGCTATTGAATTTGGTTGAAATCGGTTCTGATTTAGATATAGCTCCCATATATATCATTCGTCCGATTTGGCCCTTTAGTCCTATAGAAGCTGTATTTTACATCCAATCGTTTTGAAATTTAGAATGGTAGAGTTTCTTGATCCATGAACCAACATTGCCGAATTTGAAGAAAATCGGTTAAGATATAGCTATAGCTCCCATATATATGTTTCGTCCGATTTGGCCCTTTAGTCCTATAGAAGCTGTATTTAGATATAGCTCCCATATATATCATTCGTCCGATTTGGCCCTTTAGTCCTATAGAAGCTGTATTTTACATCCAATCGTTTTGAAATTTAGAATGGTAGAGTTTCGTGATCCATGAACCAACATTGCCGAATTTGAAGAAAATCGGTTAAGATTTAGCTATAGCTCCCATATATATGTTTCGTCCGATGTTGCTCTTTAGTCCTGAAGAAGCTGTATTTTACATCCAATCATTTTGAAATTTAGAATGGTGGAGTTTCTTGATCCATGAACCAACACTACCGAATTTGAAGAAAATCGGTTAAGATTTAGCTATAGCTCCCATATATATGTTTCGTCCGATTTGGCCCTTTAGTTCTATAGAAGCTATATTTTACATCCAATCGTTTTGAAATTTAGAATGGTAGAGTTTCTTGATCCATGAACCAACATTGCCAAATTTGAAGAAAATCGGTTAAGAATTAGCTATAGCTCCCATATATATGTTCCATCCGATTTGGCTTTTTAGATCCAATCGTTTTTATACCCTACACCACACTGTGGTACATTACGAGAGTGGTGTAGGGTATTATATAGTCGGCCCCGCCCGACTTTAGCCTTTCCTTGGTTTATATTTATTTGTAGATATTGGATAAAAAAACTGCTTCCAAATGTCAGACTTATATCTAAAATTTAGTATATTTTTTATAAAATGTTAAACTAAACCGAACAAATCGTTTCCAATCGTGTATAAAGATCTATATTTATAAAATGTTTACTTCCAAAATGGTGATGTCCATAGCTTATCTTCACACGGATTTAATTTGTAGATCAGTTAGCATAGCTTCTACGAATTATATTGCTAATAATTTTTACTTTTTATTTCGATGGAATTTTTAAATGCAATCCCATATAAGAAAAAATGAACTCACCTGCCAATGTAATCCCCATATTTGTTGTATTATCACGTGGCAATGTTATTGTGGCATATGTGGTGCCTCTGTCGGGAGCCAAACCGGAGTCCTCAGATTGGGCTGGACTCATGGCGCGATCAACTGCTCTCCAGGGGGTTGACGGGTTAGAACGAAATGAAACAGAAAAAAAAACACAAAACAAACAAATGAAATGAATATTCAATGAGAAAACGTACAAAAAAATTAAATACAAAAAAAATTGAAAATATACGGATATGAGAATATATGCACAGCGAGAATACGGAAAACACAACTGGAAAATGTCTTCAGATGTGGGTCAATTGCACACATGAAATGAAATTAATGCATGGAATGCAATAACATTTGCACAGAGAGTAAACAAACAAATTCACACAACAAAATATTGAAATGAGATGAGATCAAAACAAAGTAAGTAAATTTGGAAAAATGATTGAACAACAACAAGGACCCCCAAAGACAAGGAAAACAGTTATTAAATGCGTCAAATATTATTAAAATTTGGAAATTATTTTGGTCATAGCATTTTTCATACGGAATTTAGAGCTCACCCCTTTTCTGCTCTCATATCCTTTCACATCCTTACATGCAGCCATTCACCATGCCATGGAAAATTCTTCTCCTTTTATGGAGCATTCGATTTTTATGGCAATTTTATGGCTTTCATTATGATTACCCGTAGCCATAAAAATGCTTTTATGGGCTATTCACCGTTCCCCTTTACCACCCAAGTTTGTTTGTTGCGCCAAGAAAACCACCGGAAAATAGAGTTTGTTTATTTGTTTTTGTTTCGGATATTCTCGATTTTATGAGGTGACAAAAAGGATTTCTTAAACGCCACCACCGATAACGATATGGCCAAAGGAACCACATCAAAGTCTACTCCGAACGCGAAATTGGTGTTATTCTAATATTTTTTATAACTTTATTTGATGCGATATTAGGGTGGGCAATGAAGAAAGACGAAGAATGTGAATTCTGGTCTAAGAATAAAAAACTTTATAGTAAATATAGAAATTCAAAAGCATATTTAGCAATAATGTCTTTACACCGCGAAAATGTTTCTAACATTGCTGAATTTGAAGAAAATCGGCTCAGATTTAGCTATAGCCCCCATATATATGTTTCGTCCGATTTGGCCCTTTAGCCCTATAGACGCTGTATTTTACATCCAATTGTTTTGAATCCAATTGTGGTAGAGTTTATTGATCTATGGACCAACATTGTCGAATTTTAACAAAATCTTTTCAGATTTAGCTATAGCTGCCATATATATGATTTGTCCGAGTTGGCCCTTCAGCCCCATAGAAGCTGTATTTTACATCCAATCGCATTGAAATTTAGCACGGTAGAGTTTATTGCTCCATGGACCAACATTGCCGAATTTGAAGAAAATCGGTTTAGATTTATCTATAAAGTGTATTGTTTAGGAATTTGCAAATATACTAGAATTAAAGTTATAACATTAAACGACAGCGAGAATGAAACAAAATTCAGCTCTGTCATGAGTGTATTTTTTTTTCTTTGAGTGTATTTTTTGTATACCCTAAAAAGTACCAAATTTTATCACCTTTGAAACAATTCGTTCCATTACGAGTACAACTTAAATCTCTTCCACTCAAATGCTCAAAGAAAAAAAGAAAATTATAAACAAAATATTATATCAAAGACTTCTAATTTGCCATAGCCGTTTTAAGGAATTAGTCCGTATAATTGAAAAAAACATACAATTTAATTGTATTTATTTAATTTATTCAACACCCTCTCCTGTTTAACTGAAAAAAACACGCGAATGCGAACGCAAGTCGCAAAAATACACAAATCAACATCAAAGCGAAAAGAACGCCTGTATTCACGCGTATGCTGCGCCATATTTCGTTGCATCGGATGCAGACGGACGCAAGCGGCCAGAGGACGTACTGGCCTTTTTTTCGACTGGGGTTTTTCGCCAATTTGTTTGCCGCCGTGGCATTCTTTTCATTAAAAATAATAAAACAAATTTTTAGCGCTTTTTATGTTCATTTGTTTTTTTTTTGCATATGGATGGATGGACGGACGGACGGACGCGTGGTGCTTGATCCCACTCACAATACACTGTGCTCACCGTGCCACAAAAAATGGAACTGCGGCAGCACCAACAACTGAAAATACTATTCCATACACACAATGCATGACCAATTTCTGGTGGTATAATTTACATGAAGATCTTTTGAAGATAGCCAAATACGACGGACTACATTCATCCATCCAGCCAGCCAAACAGCCATCCAACCATCCATTCATTCACGGTGTATTGGACGACAGAATACTTATTCATTGAAAAGCAAAACCAGGCTACATGGACATGCATATATTATCCACGCACCGCGGGTGGACACTCATTCGCCACTTCATTCTACATAAACTTGGTGGCTTAGTTCCACAGCCAACCCAATTTTACCTAGTGAGCGTGGAGTGCAGAGGGAGAGAGAGCTCATACTGGGACTTGCTGCCGTAAAAGTGTCAGCTGTTTTTCGGCAATGTTCTAGAGGAAAAGCTATAGCACAATTTGTTCATACATTAAGGGTAGTCACTCAAAAAAATAAGAAGCATCTAAATGATAGGTACGATTATAAATATAAACAAAGAAAACTCTAACAAAAATATCTGACAGGAAATCAGATTTGCTTATATGTTTTGCAGCATCATACACAAAAAAGATAGTAATAAAATTAATGACGACACATACCAAAATCAAGTATGCGACCTCGGCATCAATTTAAGAACAATTTTCATTAAAATAACGACAATTTACCGGTATTTGATTTAATAAAACACCAATATTTTGTTTTGTGTACGTCCATTTATAATTGTATATCTAAAATTAATTAATTAAATTAAAGTAAAAATAAAGTATTTTTATGACAAGATTATTATTTTAAGTAATATTTCAGAATTTTTAAGAATTTTGTACATTAAAGCAATTATCTAGACAAGTAATAGTTTTAAAGCCGGATCGGACTTAATTTCAGTGATAAATTTAAGGCTCTGCTGACTTTAAAAAAAAGTCGGCTCTGTTAGTTTATTTTATGACAGCTGTCCATTTATAAATGTATATCTAAAATTAATTAATTAAATTCTTTAATAAATTAAAGTAAAAATAAAGTATTTTTTATGACAACATTCATTATTTTAAGTAATATTTTAGAATTTTGAACATTAAAGCATTTATCTAGACAAGTAATAGTTTTAAAGCCGGATCGGACTTAATTTTAGTGATAAATTTAAGGATCTGCTGACTTTAAAAAAAGCCGGCTCTGTTAGTTTTTTTTTATGACAGCTGTCATTATTATAAAGAATACTCAATGTGAGCTCTGTATGAGAGATTATTATACTCTCACGCTCTCATAGTTAATTATACTCACTCTTTGCTGCTCCTTAAATAACGACAATTCATTAAAATAACGACAATTTACAGTTTTTTTAGAAATTGTAATTGATGTAAAGTTATCTGTATTTGATTCTATTGAAACACTAATATATTGTTTTGTGTACGTCCATTTTTAAATTTACATCTTTAAATTATGGAAAAAATAAGTAATTTGTATGACAAGATTTATTATGTTAAGTAATATTTCGGAATTTTTATAATTTTGTACATTAAAACAATGATCTAGAAAAGTAATAGTTTTAAAGCAGGATCGGACTTAATTATCAGTATGTAAAATTTGAGTGATAACCTAAGGCTGTGCTGACTTTAAAAAAAGTCGGATCTGTTAGTTAATTTTATGACAGTGGCCACTATTATAAAGAATAACGGGTTTTCCAATAAGAGTGATTTGATTTCTTTGAAAAAAAAAAACACATTTATTGTTAAGGAAATTCAAAAGTTTTTTATTTAATGTGAAGTACAATCGATACAATTAAGTTCTAAATAAAACATCATTCAAATGGCCTCCACGACTTCTTCCGGAGGAATGAATTCGATGAACCCGATTTTCGAGCACTTTTTCAACTAAATCAAGTCGTATGTTATGAATGGCACGTCCAATATTGACTTGTAAAGCTTGAATAGAGTCTGGTTTATTTCGAAAGACCAATGACTTCATATAACCCGACAAGAATAGTCTAATGTTCTGTTAAGTCACAACTTCTTGGAGGCCATTCAATATCACAATTTCTTGAAATAATAGAATCTCCAAACTTTTCTCGCAACAATTCAATTGTTTCATTTGCTGTGTGGCACGTGGGTCCGTCTTGTTGGAACCAAATGTTGTTAAGATCAACTTCTTCCAATTTCGGCCATAAAAAGTTGGTTATCATCGACCTATTCGCTCTCCATTGACAGTTACGGTGCTACCATCTTCATTTCGAAAGAAGTACAGACCGAAGATTCCACCTGACCAAAAACCACACCAAACTGTCAATGAATGTAATGTAATGGTTTTTCATGAATAAGTTTATTTAGTTTATTCAGTTTTGTTTATTTACAGCACCACTCAGATGAAAGTGAGCCTCATCGGAGAAGATGATTTGCAATTGAAGTTGCAATTGGAGAACGATTATTTTGATAATAATTTGTAAACGTTATTCTTGCGTATATCTCTCCATGATGAAATTGTAAACACTACTGAATACAATGAAAAACAAATGACAGATCATGACATATTACAAATGGCCGAAACGTCACTTCAAAATCATATCATCCCTATTGCAAACCCGATATATAAAAATTTAAATCCAATATCTCCTTCCACTAGACAATAACCATAAGGCATTATGGTCTAAAACTGAATGTTCTGCTACTGCTGTTTATCTACATTCTTATGAAGCTATTGTAAATTTCTAGGGCCTACACAGAATGTTGAGCTTGACCTTGTTGCATTGTTCTAATTTCCTCTTGCTTCAATATCTGTTGTTATCTGCGACATTTTTGATGTCTTCCTTTAGTACTTCACACGTGAATTTCTTTGCGAGCATCACTTTTCTATCATTAAAATACTTTTTTTCTTTAAGTGAGTACCCCTACATTTTTAGTTTTTAATTTATAACACTTCCCAAGCTTGTGCCTCTTTGTTCCGAAAATATGGTTTCATTTGTCGGTAATTTTCGTGGAAATAAATCAATCATTTTTTCTTGTTTACTTTCAGGTTAAAGAAAACCCGGAAATTACTGACCAAGTGTTGAGGGGGATGATGACAACAATGTGTACAATCTATGTGCATTAAGAAAATAGATGAACGGAAAGTTTTTGTTTAAAGTGGCAGTTATGATTATTTACATATCTCTAAGAAACCTGAAAATGTCTACTCTGTTGATAGACCTTTATGTAGAAATCATTATTTATATGGACACAGATATTTGTTCTACAAAACTTAGAAAAAAAATGTCCAAATTTAAATTCATTTATGGGAATTTTAATAGGTCAACTGTAAATTGATTCCAAACTAATTTCAAAGGGAAAAAATTAACAATATTATATTTTTTTACCGAGGAAAAAATTACGAGTACTTAATTTTAACGATTTTCTTTTTCAAATACGTCCTATCCTTGAAAAATTATGACATTTGATACATAAAGTATGAAAATGTCCTTAATATTAATTAAATAGATCTCATTTTGGCACAAAATCAGATTAGATTTGGGACGAATTGGAGCAAAATTGTTTCCAAATTTTACAGATTTTGCCCCAAAGACGTTCTAATCATTTAAATAATGAAATTTCATACTTAAAACGAGATCTATGTATTTACCTAATATTGGCAACATTTTCACTGATAGCTAAATGGCGATCATAGATATAATGTCGGAAATGGTCAAATTCAGAACTGTGTTGGACTGTAAAAGAACTATAAATGATTACTCAGCCCATTAATTGTCAATTACGTATATTATGGGTACACAGCGCAGTGATTGGAAATGAACGGGCAAGCAGATTGGCCTCAAAGAGCAGAGAACTTCGAGTAATAATACCGATCAGCAGCGCCTAAAAAATATTTACAGCCTATTTCTCTATGTCGAACGAAAGCGATGCGAACGAAAAACAACCGAATTTAGACCTATTAAAAGATATCAGAACGACAAAGCGAATGCGAACATATTGGCTGATACCAGTTTGTAGGTCTAAAGTGAAACAGGTTGTTAATAATGGGTATTCCAACAGAAAATCGAGAAAAATGGAGAAGAATAATTGATCATGCAAAAAATAGTTGTAACGCTATAAGATGATGATGACAATTTAAATTAAAAGAAATTATTAGGGCTAGAAATGCCGAAAACTTCACTTTTACGTAGTAACAGAAGTTTAGAAGCTGTCGTTAAAAAGGTAGAAAAAATCTATTTTTTTTAAAAGATATCGGTTTTTGCTGGCACGGAAAAAAACTATAAAAAATCTTAAAAATGTTGTTTGTTTCATTTTTTGAATGCTAGCGTTCTAAATAAGCGATAAAGGTCATTGCGATAATAATTTGGAATAATTCTTAAATAGTTACCCTACGAAAAAAATCGCTTCTGTAGTACATATATTTTCTGGAAAGATATTATATTTGGGAAATTTACTTTTTTCCTATAGGTAGGACAACAAATTCTGTAGCAGATTTAAATATTTCCCCGTTTTTAAAGATAATTTGCACCAAAACTCCGCAAAAAATAACATTGATAAGAGAGACAACAAATTCTGTAGCAGATTTAAATATTTCCCCGTTTTTAAAGATAATTTGCACCAAAACTCCGAAAAAAATAACATTGATAAGAGAGATATCCCAACTTTTTTTCCGGTATGTAAATATAAAATATTTGCTTCAACGTATATTTTATTTAAATTTTGATCCCAAACATATTTTGTTTCCTGCTTTTTTTCTCCGTGTACGAAAATATATATGTGGCTATATCTAAATCTGAACCGATTATCGCTAAATGAAACAATACACGTTCCTAAATTGAGAAAAATCCTTCTGCCAAATCTTGTAATGGTTGGAAGTAAAGTACAACTTCTATAGCGCTTTGCTGCCAAATCAAGGGGAACTCTTACTTCTATCAAAAGGGATATTAATTGTACATTTATCCATATGTACCCCCTCACATTAGAGAGGAGGGTATATACTCGTATCATTTGCTACGAGCCACAAATGTAACACATCGAAGGAATGACCCAAGAGACCCCAAGAGTATTAGGTGGAAATCTATTGTTGACCATTTGAAGTTATTTGAGCAATGTCCGCCCGTCTCTCTTTCAGCTTGTGTGCACGATAACATTCGAAAGGAGTAACTACGAACAGACAAAAGAGGGAAACTTTAACCTCCACTAAAATAACGTTTCCTTCCAATCTGATATTTTCAACTTTTGTAGACCTCATGAATCCCTTTGATTTAAAGTGTGTCTCGAGCTTATACTTCAAAAATATGGTTCAAATACTAAAGGCACATTCAAAGATAATCTGAAGTAAAATAAGTAAAAGCGTTAAGTTCGGCCATGTCGATTCTTATATACCCTCCACCATGGATTACATTAAATTTTATTACTGGAAAAATCTTTGGATTTTTGGAGCAAATCATGTTTTTGTTTAAGTAAATTACTAAACAAAGTAACGCTGCAATTTTTAGCCAAATTTTAGGCCGCAAATTCTTTACCCAAACTGCTCACTTGTAAAATGTGGTATTTATGGCTTAAAATAGCATTTTCGAGAGATACATCTACACGGGACTACAACAAAATAAAATTTTATTTGTATACATTTTATTGAGATCAATTCTGGCCAAAAGAGAATACAAACTGCAATGTTTCAGCGAAATTTCTTAGAAAATGTGGTGTTTATGGCTTAAATAAATATGGTCCACAAAAAATATGAACTGATTAAAAAAAATTTACTGCGATGAATACTTGTCTTAATTAAATTCAGTTAAAATGATTAGAAAATGTGGTATTTATAGCTTCAATACGTATATTTTGGAGCGACCTCTATAGGGTGACTATAACAAATTTTTGCTGTGATGAAATCTTGTCAAAATAGAATATAAACTGCAAAGTTTCTGCAAAATCTATATATATAAAATTGTTGCGTGACTGGCTGACTGACTGACTGATTGACTGACTGATCATCGCCCAGGCCAAACGGCTGAAGCTAGAATCATGAAATTTGGTGGGAGGGTAGACCTTGGGACGTAGACGAGCAATAAGGCGGGATTTTTCGAAATTCGTACTATTAGCCGCACAATAGGGCAAAAAGGGATAAATATGGTACCACCGCCAAATCTAAACGAAATGAGCTAGAATCTTGAAATTTGGTATGAGGGTACCCCTTAGGACGTAAACTCAGAAATTGGCAGGATTTTTTGAAATTCGAACATTTACGCACACAGTGGGGTAAAAAGTGATAAATGTGGTACATCAGCCAAATCCAAATGGCAAGAGCTAGAATCGTGAAATATTGCGTGATGGTAGACCTTATGAGGTAGACTCTGAAATTGGCAGGATTTTTCGTAATTCGAACATTTACGCACACAGTGGGGTAAAAAGGGAAAAATGGGATAAATGTAGTACAACAGTCAAATTCAAATGGCAAGAGCTAGAATCGTGAAATTTGCTGTGAGGGTAGCTCTTATGAGGTAGACTCTGAAATTGACAGGATTTTTCGAAATTCGAACATTTACATACACAGTGGGGTTAAAAGGGAAAAATGTGGTACAACAGCCAAATCCAAATGGAAAGACCTAGAATCGTGAAATTTGGTGTGAGAGAAGTTCTTAGGACGTAAACAAGAACAAGGAGTGATTTTTTTTAAAAATTTAGAGCCACAGTGGGACAGAAAGGTATAAATATGGTACCACCGCCAAATTTAAAGCCTAATATGAGAATGGTGAAAATTGTAGCGAGGGGTGTCTTTATGACAACTGATCGGGGTATTAAGTTTTTTTTTGTATTCGTAGTTTTCGGGGCACAGTGGGGCAAAAAGTGTAAAATATAGTAGTGGAGATTGGAAGTGATTTTTAGTAATTCTAACTTTAAGAGGCACAGTGGGACACGACGGGTTAATTATGGAGCATGGGGAAAAAAGGGAACAATCTGCCAAAATTGGAACTTAAACATAAGATATGAAGAGTTTATATGGTTTTAGGAGCACTGTGGTCAAAAACGGTTAAATAGTGGAGTGGAGAAAATATGATTAAATATGTTACAGTCGGGAAAAAAGGTTTAAGTACGCTAGCGTGGAGACACACTTTAAATGCGAGTACGGTACAGTGAGACAAAAATTTGTTAAATATGGTACAGTTGAATGGGGCACAGTTGTACAAAAAGGGTTAACTATGGTACAGTGGTACCATAGTATGGTACAGTACAGGGTAAAAATAGTTATATGTATATGGTAAAGTGGGACATATGGGTTAAAAATGGTACAGTGGGGCAAAAAGCGTTAACTATTAAACAGTGGGGCAAAAATGTATTTACTATGATACAGTGGGGCGAAAAGGGTTAAATATGGTACAATGTGACAAAAATGTTTAACTATACAGTACAGTGGGGCATAACTGTGTTAAATATTGTACAGTGGAGCACAGAGGGTTAACTATGGTACAGTGGGGCAAAAACTGTTAAATATGGTACAGTGAGACAAAGCTTTTAATATGACACAGTGGGGCAAGAAGGATTAACTATGGTACAGTGGGGCACAATTAGTTGAATATGGTAACGTGGGACAAAATGGGTGAAATATGGTACAGTGGGGCAAAAAGCTTTAACAATGGAACAGCGGGAAAAAATGTGTTAGCTATGGTACAGTGGCACACAAATGGTTAAATATGGTACAGTATGACAAAAATGGTTACGGTGGGCACAAAAAGTAAAATATGGTAACGTGTAATAAAATGGGTTAAAAATGGTACAGTGGGGCAAAAAGCGTTAACTATGGAACATTGGGGCAAACATTTATTTACTATGATACAGTGGGGCAAAAAAGGTTAAATATGGTATAGTGTGACAAAAATGGTTAACTATACAGTACAGTGGGGCATAACTGTGTTAAATATTGTACAGTGGAGCAAAGAGGGTTAAATATGGTACTGTGGGGCAAAAAGGGTTAACTATAGTACAGTGGGGCACAATTAGTTGAATATGGTAACGTGGGACAAAATGGGTTAAATATGGTACAGTGGGGCAAAAAGCTTTAACTATGGAACAGTGGGGAAAAAATGTGTTAGAATGGTACAGTGGGACACAAGTGGTTAATAATGGTACAGTATGACAAAAATGGTTACAGTGGGCACAAATAGTAAAATATGGTAACGAGGAACAAAATGGGTTAAGTATGGTACAGTGGGGCAAAAATGTGTTAACTATGGTACAGTGGGGCAAAAATGGTTAAATATAGTGGACAAAAAATAGTAGGACAAAAAGGTGTTAAATTTGATTCAGTGGACCCAAAAGGTTAAATGTGGTAACAGTGGGTCAAAAAGCGTACATTTAGTACAGTGGGTAGAAAATGTGGGATAAACATGGTTTTATATTGTACCAGGGTGTGAATGTAAGTATTGGAACATAAACAAGGGGAAAGTTGCTAACGTATGAACCAAAAAAAATTGTTTTTCAACGTCCAGAGGTACTGTGGGAAAAGGGATAAATATTGTACCATGATGTCAGGGTAACTCTTGGAACATAAACTAGAAATGAAACGAGGGTTCGTATTTTATATATAAAAGTAATCAAATCTTCTTAATTTTGCACCATATATAATAATCATGTCATTTTGAAAGAACGAGGTATAACTATTTTACAGTACCCTACACCGAAAATAAATAAAAGATGGGGGCTGCGAAGCGCACCGGGTTAAAGCTAGTTGCTTTATAAACGTGGTGTCTATGGCTCAAAAACAGTGTTTTGGAGCGACCTATATGGTGGAGCTATATTATAACATTGACCGATATGGTCCATTTGCAATCCCAAACAAGCTGCAACTATAAGAAAATATTCCCAGTTTCATTGCAACGTAACGATTTTCTCCATAATGCCATTTTAAATCCAATAGATTTCTTTCTTGGGACGATCAACGACTTACTGATTGTTCTTTGTCGAGAATGTTACCAAATCCGGACACATTCGATTACATTATCCACGCTAAAGGTGGCTACGTCAAACAATAGCATAGTTTTCATAAATTCTGAACTATTTTTACGATAAACTGAAGTTTGCTACGAATTAAAAAATACTCATTGACAAAATAACAGCATTTTTAATTTATAACATTTTGAACACTGACTGAACCCTTACAACAGGACCACTATACATTACGTTTTTCACTAACTGTTAATGTGAACACAGCCGTTCAAATAGAAACTGAATTTTCCCCGAAATTTTGTTGAAATCTTTGGCTTGAAGTGAATAAAGAATTATTCTCTAAAAATTCCAATATTCATAAAAAAAAACTTGCGGTAGATAAACTTTTAGAGTTTTACAAAAATAGCAATCAATCAAATTTGATAATACCAGCAATTTTCTTTGACAATAAAAAAAACATAAAAATGTGATTCCTTCATAGTCTTCGTTCTTAATCGAATTTTCAAAAACAATAACACTTTATCTGCTTTACTTAACTTATTTCAATACTTAAAATTCTATAATTCTTGTATAGCGAAGTTCATTTATGCAATATTTCTCTATTTTTTGGCACACATTCATTCATTTGCCTCTGTTTTATTTTACAATTTATTATTGAAAATTGATTTATAAATGAACAACACAACACGATTCTGTTTTATATCCACTCGAGAGAAACAACGAAAAGCATTTACAAATGACCTTCAAATTTTGTAATTTCTATGAAACGACCAACAGAAAACACGCACAAGCGCGTCGCGTCATTCAAACAAATTGAAAATGGAAAAAAGCTTCATCTGTTGCAGCATTTCAAAAATGTCAGATCTGGAATTTGTAAATAAAAATATTTTAATTTGCTACAAATTTATCATTTTTGGAAATCTGATTTTAATATGAAATAATTTTTCAAATTTTAGCCAATAAATCGTTTTTATGAGAATATTTGTATGTATGTATGTATGTATGCTATGGGTAACGCATATGAAGAAATCCAAATTGTATATTCGTGTACAATAAATTAAAGCAGAATGTTTAATAAATTATTTTTATTCATTTTATACGGTTCATTAGAGAATGAACATTTGTAGGTATATATTAAGGGTGTTTTTTTTGAGAGTTACAGAACTTTAATTCAAAATAGGGCAAAGAAAAATATTGTTAATATTAATTAAATTGGCTTTATTGTATAGATAATTTTATGCCATTAATATGAAAATATGAAAATTCCTAGCACAAAATGAAATGGAAATATAATTTTCACACAATTTTCGCAGCAATTGCGGCCGTATTTCGCCAATAACTCGTCGAACGTTAATTTCCAGATGTTCAATTGTTTCTAGTTTATCAGCGTAGACGAGTAACTTTTGCATAACCCCATTATTTGCAAAATTTCACCATTATTGTTAGTGAAATGTCAATTATTCGTAAACTTTCAACAATTTGCAAGCGTTGCTCTCGTGTAAGTCTTCCCATGATATAATGGCAAACCAGAGTAAATAAAAAATAAATATGTATTAGCTTTTAAATTGGTGGTCAAATAAAACAATGAACCTGTAAAAAACACCCTTTATATACGAGTTCTTATACATATGTATTTATAATTATGTATCTAAATGTTTACTACTGCCGTTGCATGTTTTTTAAACATTTAAAAGAAAACCTCACCAAAATATGTTCATGTGTAGTTGATGTTTTGGTGTTCGTTTAGTGTGAGGAAAATTCTAATCTCGAAGTGTGGTTCAATAAGGTTGGGAAAATATTAATTATAGAATTTAGAAGAGCTTTGAAAAGGATCTTCTGCAATATACCACACTATTGTACAGACTCGTTTCCCAATACCTGGTAAACAAAACAAATAGTTTTGTAGTATACTTTATGATTTTTATTGTCCTCAAATTGAAACAAAATACGCATCTCACATTACAAATATTTTTCCGATGGCGTGCTGAATCATATCCCCGAGCAAAAGTGTAATAAAAATTTCCTAAGCATATCTCATAAAGATGTACAGAATCGAATTATTACCCACGTGTTCGAAGTGCTACCAACTAAAAATGCTGTAATTTTGTCAATGTGTTGTTTATCCTCCACCATAGGATGTAGGTATATTCGTTTAGTCACTTCGTTTGTAACACCTCGAAATATTGATCAGTGATATCGGCTATATCGGTCTATTTTTTAATATAGCTCCCATACATAGTATTTTTCCGATTTCACTTCTTAATGTCATGTAGAACACAAATTTCAACTGATCAGACTAAAAATTGGTAACAGAAGTATATTTATACCCGAAACACTGCACATGAACAATGGCCATCATAGATCCATGTTTTGATATAGCTCTCATACAAAGAACCCTCCCGAGTGCACGTCTTAATTCCATAATGTCAACTTATGGGGCTGGGGATTGGTAACTTTAGTCTATTTGTATCCCGAACCCTTAAACACCAACGAGGGTCGTCATAGGACCATGTTTTGATATAGCCCTCGTACAAAGGTTCTGCTTTTTTGCATAAACACATTCAAGAATAAAAGCGTTTCTATTGGCTCACGTTTTGATATAGCTGCCATACAAGATCCTCCAGTTTTTGTACCCTGAACAAATAAAACATGGAACAATTCATAAGTTTATGAATTTGTTTCTATCGCCCAAAAGGAGAAGGGACCCATCATTTACACTGAAAATATTCCCTTCGTACTATTTACGAAACATTCTTCATATTATTTACGAAGATTTTCGTAAATTTTATTCATATTATGAAGAATATTTTACGAATTTACGAATTCGTTTCTTAAGAAATCGTCATAAAAGCTTCGTAAAATTATGTTCATAAATTTTATGAAAAAATTCTTATTTTGTTTGAAATGACGTCTTAACAATTTCGTAATTTTTGTGAGAGTAATATAATTTTTAAATTTTATGGGTGTACTTTATTTTGATCTTATATCCGTATCAATTTGAAATAATTTCTAAAGCGTTCGACAAAAAAGAAGATATATGCCAAATTTATCACCTACTTACAGCTTTCGGAGGAAAACCTGAAAATTATTCAACAACTGTTTATGTGATATATATGTTATACATTTCAGATGCTGACAAGTGCTTTGCTTTGATCACAACTACAAATTTTTAAAAAATCGTACTAATTTCATTAAGGTGCGAAATAATTTCATTATGATACAAAATATGAAATAATTTCATACAAAATATGAAATAATTTCATACAAAATATGAAAGAACTTCATACAAAATATGAAATAATTTCATACCAGAGCGCCCCAGTAGGTGAGTTGGTAGCGTACTCGCCTATGAGTTTGGGGGTCGTGGGTTCGATTCCCACCAGAGGCTCTGGTCTGTCGCTGCAAACATTTAGCCATATGGTCTTTGTAACCCGGCCTTTCCCTGGACCGTAAATTAGAATATAAATTTACTTTGTATTGTAATTCATATAAATAAATAAATAAAATAAATAAAAAAATAAATTTCATACCAAATATGAAATAATTTCATACAAAATATGAAATAATTTCATACAAAATATGAAATAATTTCATACAAAATATGAAATAATTTCATACAAAATATGAAATAATTCAGTCAGAATTTATTTTGGTTTGAGACCATATGAATATATACATATTTACTTTCTGTCTATTCCAAAAACGCAATAGAAATAAATACAAAAATTGGTAGAGAGTTTTATTTGCTTGGTAGAATTGACTGCAGTTTCTATAGGCACCACTCTATTATCTTCAGAATTCAGTAGCAACAGTGTATGTCTTTAACTTAATATTTTTATGAAACCAGAGTGGTGTCTATCGAAACTGCAGTCAATTCTTCCAAGCAATTAAAATTCTCTACCAATTTTTGTATTTGTTTCTATTACTTTTTTGCAATAGACAGAAAGTAAATGAAACATATGGTCTCAAACCAAAATAAATTCTGAATGAATAACAAAGGCACAGATCAACAATAAATTACCAACAACACAATATGAAATAATTTCATACAAAATATGAAATAATTTCATACAAAAAAAAAGAAATAAGTTCATACAAAATATGAAAGGATTTCATACAAAAAAAAAGAAATAAGTTCATACAAAATATGAAAGGATTTCATACAAAATATGAAATAATTGCATGCAAATATGGCAAACTAGATGTGATTATTTTTGATTTAAAATATGAGAAGTAAGGGAGCCAGATAAGAGGGAACTGCGTTTCGAACCGAATAAGAGGCAAAAACGGTCTAAAACCAGAAGAATATTTATAGAAAATTTTAAAATAGTGTAGGTCGGGGACATACAAAATACGGAATAATTTCATACAAAATGAAATAATTTCATAAAAAATATGAAATAATTTCATAAAAAATATGAAATAATTTCATAAAAAATATGAAATAATTTCATAAAAAATATGAAATAATTTCATAAAAAATATGAAATAATTTATAAAAAATATGAAATAATTTCATAAAAAATATGAAATAATTTCATAAAAAATATGAAATAATTTCATAAAAAATATGAAATAATTTCATAAAAAATATGAAATAATTTCATAAAAAATATGAAATAATTTCATTAAAAATTTTTTGAATAAATTCATAAAAAATATGAAATAGTTTCATAAAAAATATGATATAGTTTCATAAAAAATATGAAGTAGTTTCATAAAAAGTATGAAATGGTTTCATAAAGAGTATGAAATGGTTTCATAAAAATATTAAGAAACTTCTTCGTAATATATATGATTTTTTTTCATATTTTTCATATATCGTATGAAACACTTCTTTAGGTGAAAAAATAAGACAGATTTCGTAATATGTAAGAAACGTTTCCTGATATTCACGAAGAAAATATTTTTTCGACTTGGAATCAATTATTGCCTGAGTCGACTTAACCATGCCCGTCCGTCTGTCAATGTCTCTTTGTACTCAAAATGCTGGAAATATAGGATGATCGAAGTAGAGATACTTTTTTCAATAGCCTTTTTTTTTGACAGATTACGTGTGAGGCGTGTCATGCTGTCATGTTATTTTTGGTAAGTATTGTTTGGCATTTCATCATGGAAAGACTTACGCCTGAACAACGTTTACAACGTTTTGACAACAAATTGACAGATTAATTAGTGTAATGTTATAACGGGTGATCCAAGTAGAGATACTTTTTTTAATAGCCTTTTTTCGCGCGTGAGTTGTGTCGTGCTGTCATGTTATTTTTGTTAAGTATTGTTTGACATTTCATCATAGAAAGTCTTACGCCTGAATAACGTTTACGCGTGTCATTCGCCAGTTACCAGTCATCGAAAGTTGGACTCAACGGATGGACCATCTTAGACGTAGCCGCAGCCAACATTTGATAGACATAATCTTCAAAAAATTAATGCAAAAGAATGTTCTTCCAAATGATAATAAACATTCCCCATTCAATTTGAATTTTCTGTGTTTTTTTTTTCTTTAAAAACTAGGGAACCTTGAAATGGATCACGCTATATTTGTGACTTGATCGTAATTCAATTTTGCACAGTCCACTTTTTGGTTCCAAGGACGACACCTATTGAAAATCGGTAAAGTTGTAGATATGGCACTCATATATCTGTGGTTTTCTGGAATAACAGCCTATATCGGAAACTTTCAATTTCGAAATTACCTTCAAAGAACGTAAAAGCTCAATATCTCCAAAGTACAAAAACGGAGATGTGACCTTATTTCTTAGGACGGCAGCATAGATTTTATACAAATATGCTAGGTAGCTAATCGAAAATGAAATGAAATTTATTTTTCTAAATTGTTTTGAGCCAACAAATAAATTATTATTTTTATTTTTAAAAATGTGTGGTTCTGAAGTCAATGTAAAATTAAGAAAAATATACCTAAATGCGCGAAGAAAATATTTTTATTACTATCAATATCAATTATTTTTATAACATAATATTTATTAAAAAATCTATAAACAGGAAAAAGTCCAAAAGCTTAGAAATAATTTTTATTTAGTTACCTGAAATATCGTGAATAAATCTCGGTCCAAAAATAAACATTTTTGTACACTCACCTGAAAATAAAGAAACAAAAGACATTTTATTAAAATAAATTGGAAAATAAGCGTTTGGATTATAATGTAAGTAAAATAAAATATCTTCGAAGATGACACTTAAAATTTAAAGATTTCTATGATTTATTGATTTTAGGACAATGTTAATGGATTACGTGGGGTTGCCAAGGCCATTAAATACTTCAAGAAAACTCAAGTAAGAAAGTTCAGTCGGGTAAACCGACTTAAAAATCCCCTCACCTTCAGTCCCAAAAAATATTAGTGAATTTATTTATTATGCCCTCACCTTAGAGAGGAGGGTATATATCATTTGCAACGAGCCAAAAGCGTAACACATCGAAGGAGTGTCCTAAGACCCCAAGTACGTTAGGCGGACATTCGATTTGGGTCATTTTAAGTCATTTGAGCAATGTCCGTCCGTCCGCCTGTCTGTCTACTGGTTGGTGCGCACGAAACTAACTAACTCTCGGAAGGAATAACCGCTTGACTTCAAATTTGGTATGCGGTAATATTTTTTCTATCTCAGGCTAAGTTCGAACATGGGTCATATTGGTCCACTTCTTCCAGTACCTCCCCAACAAAAAGCTAACATTTTGCAAAATATTGATTATTTAATAGCTTCTATACTACATATTTGAATCCTCTAAAATTCTACACATAGTATTAGTTTATTAGTCACTATCACGTCGAGAAAAATGGGAGAAGTTGCCACGCCCCTTTTGGTACATCCCACACAAACCGACTATTTTGCACAAAAAGTTAACTGCTTTCAGCTTTAATATCACTTTATACAAATACTTGAAGTTTTGTACAGTGCAATGCTTTTATAGTACTTAGAGTTCAGTGAAAAGTGGGCGTACCCTTTTCGTACCTCCCACACAAATGGACTATTTTGCACTAAAAGTTAACTGCTTATCTTTATATCTCTTTATATCTAATACCAGTGCATACAAATACTTGCAATTTTGTACAGTGTAATAGTGCCTACAATCCACTGAAAAATTGTCGTTATTGCCATGCCCCTTTGTATGGCGGACGCGCCACCGATCGGCGTCGGCTTCATACCCCGACTCCCACACAAAGGTACCATTTTGTACGAAAATTTAACAGCTTATAACTTTAATACTAGTGTCTACAAATACTTAAAATTTTGAACAGTTTTTATGGAAAATACAGTTGTCGTAATATGGGTGTTTCATCACGCCCCTTTTGGTACCTCCCACCATTTTGTACAAGAAGTTAACAATGTAAATGATTAATTTTATGGTACACATATAGTTTTTATTGTCCTTAAACTATTATAAAATGTATATCAATCGTAGGATTATTTTCCACAGGTGTGCAGAATAATAAATTATTCCATTCTTAATATGTTGACAAAATGAGAAGAAGCTGAGTACATACGAGACCATAACTTTATTTATGTCGAAACACAGACAAAATTTAAGGATATCAATCTCCGTATAAAAGCTTATCCATAATGTACGTATAATAAACAAATTATTATACAAACGTTTTATTCTTTCCCATTTCCCGTTTCTACTTTCGTCTGTGTTTATTTGGCAATATTTTGGCCACAATGAAATATTTCAATAAACATGAATAGCGTTTTTATTTTTCGTTGAACACCATCGAAAATTGTATAGTATTGCCCAAAAAAAACACATGAGAGTAGTTTGTTTATAAATATGTAAAAATATTTTTGGGTGTATACTCGCAGACCCATGAAAAACTCAAACCAAAACCAAAAACTAAGAAGTGAGCCAAGAGTAATTACGAGAGGAGGAAGGGCGAAGGTTGTCTAAACAAAAATACTGACGAAAAATCTCTCGTAAAAATGCCTTAGCGTAAATAAGTGCGTGCGTACGTCTTACGACGTAAATACGTCCATCGGTCGAACTCATCAGCTGGGCCGCTGCTCACTCTGTTTAAATTGGTATTTCTGGAAAGGCACTAAAAATGTTTAATAGTTGCCTCTACTTTAAGTCATACGAGTGTATTTCCTGATAATTACCGGGAGAAAGAATACATACAAAAAATTGGAACTCAACATTGACAAAGACCACCAAGTGGGGGCGAATCTGAAGTCATATGGAGTTCTTCTTCTATTTCAGCCCGTCATCAGCTGCTCTGACGTTTCGCTTTTCTTGCCGTTTTTTTTGCTGCGGTGTTACGCTTCATTAAAGCATCCGTTCGCTTTGCTCGTTCGTTCTTTGGCGCTATAGAATTCATTTAGTATTTGAACGTTCAATGTTTATGAGTTCGTTAAAGAAAACTAATTTTCAATGAACTTTAAGTAAAGCGAAGGGGGATGGCGGAAGAGAGCGATAGTAATTAGGGTTGGCCTAATGTGTTGGCAGAAACCCGAAAACCCTACACCCACAAATGCCGAGAATAGAGTAATTAACGGTCATGTTTATTAACTTAGAAAAATGTTGTAATGTTTTTTGAAACTCTTTTTGTGGATGATTCTGTCAAAGGTCGGGCATACACGCTAAGAACAAATTCTTTAGTGGGAAGGTATTTTATATATTGTAAAAAGGTCTCACTGGATGGTGGCATATGATTAATTTAACACACAAATTTTTTGGACGAATATATTCGAGAATCGAAACGAAAATGTTCAGATAGTTTATTTCGAACTAGTCGACTTATTTAAAAATATTTGATTTTGATAAATAAGCAGTTTGAATTTGTCTTATGAGCTGTTTTTATTTTGGCAGTTTGTATAAGTAACATCGCTAAAAGTTATGTTATAATGACAGAAAACCGAAAAAACAATGGAATAAAATAAATTTATGTAAAATTACTGTGTAATAAATAAAAAAACCAAATAGAATTTTAATTTTTGTATTTTATTTTTATTTTACATATTATATTATTTATAGTTATTATGTCTGATTGGTAAAGTTACTTTTACGTCAACATTTAATAAAAACTGGTTTAGACAAACGAACTGTAATTAATCTTTAGCGTAAACGTAAGTTTTCCTGCATGAGTAACACTGTGATACAAAATCCAACCTTCCTAATGGGAATCGGATGAGACTAATTACAAATGAAAGTTGATATTATCCATAACAAGACCTTCAAGAGTTTTTTCAGTTCAGTGCGAGACTTTTTTTACACGCATTTGAAGTTGGTGATTTTGGAACGCTGTCTGACAAAAAACGATCATTGCAAATTTGATAAAATAATGCTTATTTCTTTTTATTAGCATGGAAAGCTGTGGTATCTTACTGCTTTTGATATTTATTTTTACCTACAACCCACGCTAGATGGCGCTGTCGTACAAATGCCTATTTCTTGTCGATTTTCATAGAAAAAACGGTGTATTTATTTTTTTGGCTGAAAATCAATTTTTGATGTTCGCATCATTGTAAAACATAAATCTTATGATATTGCGAAGTACATTTTATTATTCTCAGTCCGTTTATATTACAAAAATTTAATTTTTATGGAAAAAAATTGTGTTTTTTATTAAAAAAATATTTTTTTATTACAAAAATAACTTTTTTATTTAAAAAATTATATATTAAATAAGAAGAAAAAATATAGCTTTAGAAATACGTTTTATAATGATGCCAACATCAAAAATTTATTTTTCAGCCTAACAAATAAATACACCGTTTTTATACCCTACACCACACTGTGGTACAGGACATGAGTCGTCCGTCTGTCCATGAAAAGTTGTTCGTCGACTACAGGTTGCAATTTCACTCCGATCGTTCTGAAATTTTGCAGTTTAGAGTATTTCGCGGCTATTAAGATCGCTATTGAATTATGAACCGCTATGAAATCGGTTCAGATTTAGATATAGCTCCCATATATATCTATCGTCCGATTTGGCTCTTTAGTCCTATAGAAGCTGTATTTTACATCCAATCGTTTTGAAATTTGGAATGGTAGAGTTTCTTGATCCATGAACCAACATTGCCGAATTTGAAGAAAATCGGTTAAGATTTAGCTATAGCTCCCGTATATATGTTTCGTCCGATTTGGCACTTTAGTCCTATAGAAGCTGTATTTTACATCCGATCGTTTTGAAATTTAGAATGGTAGAGTTTCTTGATCCATGAACCAACACTACCGAATTTGAAGAAAATCGGTTAAGATTTAGCTATAGCTCCCATATATATGTTTCGTCCGATTTGGCCATTTAGTCCTATAAAAGCTGTATTTTACATCCAATCGTTTTGAAATTTAGAATGGTAGAGTTTCTTGATCCATGAACCAACATTTGAAGAAAATCGGTTAAGATTTAGCTTAGCTCCCATATATATGTTTCGTCCGATTTTGCTCTTTAGTCCTGAAGAAGCTGTATTTTACATCCAATCACTTTGAAATTTAGAATGGTAGAGTTTCTTGATCCATGAACAAACACTACCGAATTTGAAGAAAATCGGTTAAGATTTAGCTATAGCTCCCATATATATGTTTCGTCCGATTTGGCCCTTTAGTTCTATAGAAGCTATATTTTACATCCAATCGTTTTGAAATTTAGAATGGTAGAGTTTCTTGATCCATGAACCAGCACTACCGAATTTGAAGAAAATCGGTTAATATATAGGTATAGCTCCCATATATATGTTTCGTCCGATTTGGCCCTTTAGTTCTATAGAAGCTATATTTTACATCCAATCGTTTTGAAATTTAGAATGGTAGAGTTTCTTGATCCTTGAACCAACATTGCCGAATTTAAAGAAAATCGGTTAAGAATTAGATATAGCTCCCATATATATGTTTCATCCGATTTGGCTCTTTATATCCAATCGTTTTTATATCCTACACCACACTGTGGTACAGGGTATTATTTAAGTATAAAATGTCCCAAAAGTAAATTTATGTAAACAATTTATACATGAATTACAAAATTTATATATCAGAGTTATTCAATATTACGAGAGTGGTGTAGGGTATTATATGGTCGGCTCCGCCCGACTTTAGTCTTTCCTTACTGGTTTCTATTAAAATCGACTAGAAATAGCACCATTTTTATGACAGCGCCATCTAGCGTGAGTTGTAAGTAAAAATAAATTTCAAAAATTAATTCCTCGACCCCAAAAACAGTAAGATACCACAACTTTACATAATAATAAAATAATAAGCATTATTTTATCAAATGTGCAATTATCTTTTCTTGTTAGCCAGCGTTCCAAAATCACCAACTTCAAATGCGCGTAAAAAAAAGCTCGCACTGAACTGAAAAAAACCATTGAAGGTATTGTTTATTAAAAAGGTTTTAATTATTAAAAATATTTTTAAAACGTGTAACATGACTCAGACCTTAACAACGAATTTATCAAATCCTATTTTATTGCATTAATTTCTATTATTTTAACTAACTACCAACTAACTAACTAATAACTTAAATTTTTAATCAGCTGTTTATGAATGTCCGGAAATGTACCGTCCAAATCAAATCTCGTGAAGGTTCTTCCGTCTTCGTTTTCGTCTTCTTTGCGTTTGCATTCGTTGGTATCAGCAGATTCGTTACGCTACGATTACGTTTGACTAACCAAACCCTAAGACTTGATTATATTGCTCACTCACTTCAAGAGTGACAAAACTCAAAATTGAAAATTGCCAGGATGTGTAACTTTAAGTCCACATTAAAAGAAAAGTAAAATGAAATAAAATAAAAATAATAAATAATAATAATTTAAATATGCTTTAATAATCCGAAATATGGTTGTTTACTTATAGAACAAATTTCCCTGAGATAAATTAATGGACATTTTCAAAATTCGCATTTTTGTAAGGTAATCTCAAAAATTTCAAATTTTGAGTTATGTCACTCTTGAAGTGAGTGGTGAGCAATATTGAATCAACTGGTCGAACCTGACTAATGAAAATCATAATTATCGATTACCCATACGAAGCGTTGCTTTAACAGAAGTGAAGGATAGAGTAATATTTGATTTGAACTCTACGTGTACGTATCACTTGAGAACAGCTGATTAAAAAGTGAGCTTATGGAAATATTAAATTGGCCAATGGAAATATTAAAATACATAATATCTAAAATAAGAAGCAAAAATCGAAAATGTGACAAATTATTAAAAAAAATAGAAAAAAAAAATAGAGTTGGTAGCGTACTCGCCTATGAGTTTGGGGGTCGTGGGTTCGATTCCCACCAGAGGCTCTGGTCTGTCGCTGCAAAATTCAGCCATATGGTCTTTGTAACCCGGCCTTTCCCTGGACCTTAAAATTAGAATATAAATTTACTTTGTATTGTAATTCATATAAATAAATAAATAAATAAGACATGTTTATTACATTTAGGGTGATTGTCTGAATCATATGACCTATAGAAAGTGAGCTAAATGCTCATACGGAACAGCGTTACGGTAACGCTAAAATTACGCGTTATGCGTGTTTATGTCAAAACAATTAAATTAGGATTTAATATTTTTCAATTTGAAACAAATTTCTTTAACTTTAAAATATTTATTAGTTTTATTGATGAAAATAACCTACAAGCTAACAAAAATTACCATTTCTAGATTATAAAGTAGTTTATTACCACTTGTCTATCTCACTGCCCAGGAAGGTTTGAATGATATTGTTTTCCCGGTAATTCCAGAAAAGCATTCGTTTTCGTAAAATCGAAAAAAGGATTTTTTTTAATTACGCAAATATATATTAAAATAGTTTCTTATTGTTATCCTTTGTAAAATCAAAGATGGACTACGTTGGTGCGCTCCTTCGAGTATCTCCCTCACGAAGGGTCAACATTTAGTGAAATATTGGTTATCCCATAACTTGTATACGAGTACTTTTACCCAGAATCTTTCTCAGTTCCACACATAGTATTAGTTTATTTATCGCTATCACCTTTTGGTACCTCCAATGCAAATGGACCATTTTGCACAAAAAGTTAACAGCTTATAACTTTGATTCCTGCACATACAAACACTTGAAATTTTGTACAGTGTTGTGTTGTTATGGTATATTTAAAAATGGGCGTTATTGCCACACCCCTTTTGGTACCTCCCAAACAAAATTGCATAATAAACCAGTAAGGAAAGGCTAAAGACGGGCGGTGCCGACTATATAATACCCTACACCACTCTCGTAATATTGCATAAATCTGATATATAAATTTTGTAATTCATGTATAAATTGTTTACATACATTTACTTTTGGGACATTTTATACTTAAATAATACCCTGTACCACAGTGTGTTGAGGGTATAAAAACGATTGGATCTAAAGAGCCAAATCGGATGAAACATATATATGGGAGCTATAGCTAAATCTTTACCGATTTTCTTCAAATTCGGTAGTGTTGGTTCATGGATCAAGAAACTCTACCATTCTAAATTTCAAAACGATTGGATGTAAAATACAGCTTTTATAGGACTAAAGGGCCAAATCGGACGAAACATATACATGGGAGCTATTGCTAAATCTTAACCGATTTTCTTCAAATTCGGTAGTGTTGGTTCATGGATCAAGAAACTCTACCATTCTAAATTTCAAAACGATTGGATGTAAAATACAGCTTCTATAGAACTAAAGGGCCAAATCGGACGACACATATATATGGGAGCTATAGCTAAATCTTAACCGATTTCCTTCAAATTCGGTAGTGTTGGTTCATGGATCAAGAAACTCTACCATTCTAAATTTCAAAATGATTGGATGTATAATACAGCTTCTTCAGGACTAAAGAGCAAAATCGGACGAAACATATATATGGGAGCTATAGCTAAATCTTAACCGATTTTCTTCAAATTCGGGAATGTTGGTTCATGGATCAAGAAACTCCACCATTCCAAATTTCAAAACGATTGGATGTAAAATACAGCTTTTATAGAACTAAATGGCCAAATCGGACGAAACATATATATGGGAGCTATAGCTAAATCTTACCCGATTTTCTTCAAATTCGGTGGTGTTGGTTCATGGATCAAGAAACTCTACCATTCTAAATTTCAAAATGATTGGATGTAAAATACAGCTTCTACAGGACTAAAAAGCAAAATCGGACGAAACATATATATGGGAGCTATAGCTAAATCTTAACCGATTTTCTTCAAATTCGGCAATGTTGGTTCATGGATCAAGAAACTCTACCATTCTAAATTTCAAAACGATCGGATGTAAAATACAGCTTCTATAAGACTAAATGGCCAAATCGGACATATATATGGGAGCTATAGCTAAATCTTAACCGATTTTCTTCAAATTCGGCAATGTTGGTTCATGGATCAAGAAACTCTACCGTTCTAAATTTCAAAACGATCGGATGTAAAATACAGCTTCTATAGAACTAAAGGACCAAATCGGACGAAAGATATATATGGGAGCTATATCTAAATCTGAACCGATTTTATTCAAATTCGGCAATGTTGGTTCATGGATCAAGAAACTCTACAATTCTAAATTTCAAAACGATCGGATGTAAAATACAGCTTCTATAGGACTAAAGGGCCAAATCGGACGAAAGATATATATGGGAGCTATATCTAAATCTGAACCGATTTCAACCAAATTCAATAGCGATCTTAACAGCCGCGAAATACTCTAAACTGCAAAATTTCAGAACGATCGGAGTGAAATTGCGACCTGTAGTCGACGAACAACTTTACATGAACAGACGGACGGACGGACAGACATCGTGAAATCGATTCAGCTAGTGATGCTGAGTCGATCGGTATACTTTAAGGTGGGTCTAGCTGTGTTATTTTCAGGTGTTACAAACATCTGCCGTGAAACAAACTTATAATACCCTGTAAAACAAACTTATAATAATTTGTAAACGTTGTTCTTGCGTATGATGAAATTTTAAACACTACTGAATACAATGAAAAACAAATGACAGATCATGACATATTACAAATGGCCGAAACGTCACTTCAAAATCATATCATACCTATTGGAAAACGCTTTACCTCAAAATATATGGTCCAAATACGAAAGGTAGCTTCCATGAAAATTGGAATTTAAGTAAACAATTTGTTTAGAAAAGTTGACCATAACAAAATTTGGTTTTGTTTTCATAAAATGGTATGCCTCAATCTGTACAAAAAAAGTTTTTAGGTCCCGGACATAAAAAAATAGAGTATGTTTGACGAACATGTCAAAATGCAACAGCCTCTAACTCGGACAGTTCCTAACCGATCTTGTTGAAATTGTGTGTCATAACTACTATCCAACAGGAATAAACTTGGTGCATCACTTTACATGAAATCCCCCTCATATTTACCAAGTTTATATATGATCCTACTTCGGCTGCTGAAGCTGAATTTCTAATCAATCTTCTGAAATTTCATTCTCTCATTAGATGTAGTCTACATCTGGGCTAATTAATTTAGCGATTTTTAATTTCCACCATAGGTTGGGGTATACTATCTTTGTAATTCTGTTTGCACCACCTTGAAATATTGATCTGCGACCACATAAAGTATATACACCCAAGAAAATAATTGGTTGGAATTCGATTGTAACAATAAAAAAATAGTACTAGCAACAAAAAGTATATTGCCTACACCGTCTGTCGGTTGTATTTATAAATAATTAGTTGGAACAACAAAAATAACATGGATACGATCAAATGAAAATGCTTGCAACTAAATCGATGGTTATATCAATCGAATTAAGATTGTTTTTTTCATTGACACTCGGTTAGTTGTGATAACCAATTTTAAATTTTCATTATAGTAATATATGATCGATTTTTGGTTGTGACAACCAATGTTTTATTCTTGACAACAGAAATTGTATAAATAGACCAAAGATTGTTATTGCAACTAATAATTGGTTACTACAACAGAAAATATATTACTAAATAATCGTTTATTGGTTATCCCAATCATTTCCCAAATACAACCGAAAGATTGGTTGCTGTTCTTTTGCTGATACATGACAAACAAAAAATAAAATTATTCGTCATAAAAAAATCTTCAATATTTTGTTCAAGAATGGTATAGGTAATCAAAGATAATCTCGTGTGGATAATAATGTGTGCAATTCAGAATATGTGGAGCAAAAATGTTTTACATAAATAAAAAATAAAAGCAACAATCATGAAATTGAAAGCACAGGTTTAAGCGATATTTGCATAAAAGTTTTGTGTTTTTTTCGTGTACTAAAATGTTTGTCAAATATTTCCACATCTCATATAGTGATGAATTTGTAATATGGGATGTTTAATTTTGTTATGAATTGTTTTGTTTTTTGTTCAATAAATAAAATAAATATTAATGAAAACGTTTTTAATTAATTGTCGGTAGTATATGACTGACAAATTGTCAGAACATCCAATTTTTTAAAACAGTTGGTTGTGGCAACTACAGCAGATAATTTAAGACGCCATTTTCGTAGTTGGCGCAACCAAATATGATTGTTGTCAACATGGAACCAAAATATTGGTTGTCCTGATGGAATCGCATGATAGTAGACAGAACAACAAAATTCGGTTGGCAAATAATTCGGTTGAGGCAACCAAACTGTATTCTGTGTGTATATACATATATTCATAATCGTCGTGAAATTCTAAGACGATTTAGCCATGTCCGTCTGTCTGTTGAAATCACAGTCCGTAATAATAGAGCTAGGTTGATCGAATTTGGTAGAAATACTTCTTATAGTTGCAGGTCGTTTGGGATTGCAAACAGGCCATGGTCAATGTTTTGATATAGCTCCGCTCTAGAGGTCGCTCCAAAATACGGGTTTTGAGCCATAGATACCACATTTTTAAAGCAATTTTGCTGAAACTTTGCTGTTTGTATTCTATTTTGATTAGAATTCATGACAGTAAAAATTTTGTAAATGAGTTCATATTTTGTTATAGTCGCTCTAAGAGGTCGCTCCAAAATAGACTTATTTAATTCATAAATACCACATTTTCTGTTTTATTATACCCTACACCACACTGTGGTACAGGGTATTATAAGTTTGTTTCACGGCAGATGTTTGTAACACCTGAAAATAACACAGCTAGACCCACCTTAAAGTATACCGATCGACTCAGAATCACTAGCTGAGTCGATTTAACGATGTCTGTATTTCGCGGCTGTTAAGATCGCTATTGAATTTGGTTGAAATCGGTTCAGATTTAGATATAGCTCCCATATATATCTTTCGTCCGATTTGGCCCTTTAGTCCTATAGAAGCTGTATTTTACATCCAATCATTTTGAAATTTAGAATGGTAGAGTTTCTTGATCCATGAACCAACACTACCGAATTTGAAGAAAATCGGTTAAGATTTAGCTATAGCTCCCATATATATGTTTCGTCCGATTTGGCCCTTTAGTTGTATAGAAGCTATATTTTATATCCTATCGTTTTGAAATTTAGAATGGTAGAGTTTCTTGATCCATGAACCAACATTGCCGAATTTAAACAAAATCGGTAAAGATTTAGCTATAGCTCCCATATATATGTTTCGTCCGATTTGGCCCTTTAGTCCTATAAAAGCTGTATTTTACATCCAATCGTTTTGAAATTTAGAATCGTAGAGTTTCGTGATCCATGAACCAACATTGCCGAATTTGAAGAAAATCGGTTAAGATTTAGCTATAGGTCCCATATATATGTTTCGTCCGATTTTGCTCTTTAGTCCTGAAAAAGCTGTATTTTACATCCAATCGTTTTGAAATTTAGAATGGTAGAGTTTCGTGATCCATGAACCAACATTGCCGAATTTGAAGGAAATCGGTTAAGATTTAGCTATAGCTCCCATATATATGTTTCGTCCGATTTTGCTCTTTAGTCCTGAAAAAGCTGTATTTTACATCCGATCGTTTTGAAATTTAGAATGGTAGAGTTTCTTGATCCATGAACTAACACTGCCGAATTTGAAGAAAATCGGTTAAGATTTAGCTATAGTTCCCATATATATGTTTCGTCCGATTTAGGCCTTTAGTCCTATAAAAGCTGTATTTTACATCCAATCGTTTTGAAATTTAGAATGGTAGAGTTTCTTGATCCACGAACCAACACTACCGAATTTGAAGAAAATCGGATAAGATTTAGCTATAGCTCCCATATATATGTTTCGTCCGATTTGGCTCTTTAGATCCAATCGTTTTTATACCCTACACCACACTGTGGTACAGGGTATTATTTAAGTATAAAATGTCCCAAAAGTAAATTTATGTAAACAATTTATACATGAATTACAAAATTTATATATCAGAGTTATTCAATATTACGAGAGTGGTGTAGGGTATTATATAGTCGGCCCCTCCCGACTTTAGCCTTTCCTTACTGGTTTTTTTAATATTTTCTTCAACATAAAGGATGGTTCGAAGATTTGCTCCATATCCAAAGATTTTTCCAGTAGTAGAATTGAATTCAATCCATGGTGGAGGGTATATAGGATTCGGCATGGCCGAACTGTTAGTTGTTATTATTAAAATCGATCAAAACGTTCATTAGTTATTGTTAAATTTGTAAATGAAGCCAATTTTAATAAAAAAAAGGGTTTTTTGGTAATAATATACATATATTACACATTAAGACTTATTGCTAGAGATGTTTTGTAACTTATCGCTAAAGTTCAATATACCTGGCGTAGCATAGACTATTGTCATATGTATAGATTAGTTGCCAATCACTCTTTGGCGGAAACTGAACAAATACAAATACAGTGAATGCAGAAATACGAGTATATAAGTACTAAGTATCTTCATCAGTTTAATAGTTGTAAAATTTCTTCGTATTGTTTTGTATTACTTGAGAGCAAAAGTTAAAGTTTTGCTGAAAAAAAAATTTGTATTTAAATAAAAATTTTAATATTTTTCATATTTTCATATAGTACGAGTATTTTCGTAATGAATTAAAAATGAAACAATCAATGTGCACTTTATTTTGGCTCTCATCGTATGAAAGGAAATGAAGAAAACGTAGGTGAATTGTTCCATACATTGTTTAAATATTTTCTGCAAAAAAGTATTTGAATATAATACATGAAAGATTTCCTTATTGCTAGCTAAAGAAGATATTGACAGACAATCTTTTGATCGACCAACGAAATCGAATGGAATGGCTCATTATCTAAGGAAAAAATATGTATGTATATAAAAAATGTAAGCAATTGCGAATAATTGCAGACAATTTTTTTCAATTCATAAATATCTACAGTTGTATGAATCATAATAATAATTAAAAGTATGTACCCTATTCAGCTGATTTCATTCTTAAATTTTTTTATTCCTATAGATTATTTTCATTCAAAGAAAACAGAAATTTGTTTTTTTGTCTTAATTTTTTCTATAACAAATTTATTACACTCTGTCATGTTTATGTTATTGTTTTTCTTGTAGTTTCCTTGTTTCTTTTCATTTTCATTTGGTTACGGTATTTAGCATTTTTTGCTGCTGTGCAATGGATGCCCTATAAATTCAATCAAATTAATTGTCTGATGTCTATTTTAGTTTATACAACCAAATGCAATATACAGACGTACGATATAAGCAAACAACCCACCATATCCCATCTGAGTCAGACAAGGCAATATGTATGTATATATCATATCAATCTATGTATTGATGAATGAAAATAATGAAATATGTACACACTTTCCTTCAAACTAATTTGTAACTGTCAATTTGCGTTTTAACAAAAATTTGATCGATTTATGAGTTCAAATCCGTAACATAAACAAAGTCCTCATATCAACGCATTGAGTTATGCGAATACATAAATCATCCCTAACGAATTAATGTTGAAATGCGGGAAATTTTCTTTTAATTAAACATATTTCGTGGATCTTTCAAAATATGTACATTTAATGATTTGTTAACAAGCTACAAATTACAGTGTGAACTTAAAATCTGAAACACAGGGAATGAACCCTTTTCAATCTTAATTAGTGAAATTTTTAAATCCTATCAGGAAATCAAATCATTCACTTTTTATGGGGGCAGAGATGAAAGTAATCAATCAAATCAAATCAGTTTTTGAATATGTCGGGTGATGAAAGGGGAAGCTTATTGTATAGAAAAATCCCAGCCTTAAAGTTCTGGGGGTTTATTAAACAAATCTCTTCATTAGGAAACCAGCAGTAGATGTACATATATCTAATTCTTTCGGATCAAAAACCCAGTAATAATAAATAAAGTAATTTATTCAAAATATAAAATGGTCAGCAATCCTATGTTTTTAATATTTGGTTAAGAAATTAAACTTAATGAAATTTAGCATTGTTTATTTTCGTTTCAGAAACTCTTTAATGTTTAATTTCATTTTTATGGGGATTTTGACTATTGAAAATATCTCAACGTTACTTTAGAAGGTTTTACGATTCTAAAGGAAATTGTGAAATTTTTAGACTTTAAGTTTTAGATTTTTAAGTTATTTTTTCATTCAGTTTAAGACCATACGTTTCAGTTACTTTCTGTCTATTGTCTATTCTATCGGGCGGTGCCGACTATATAATACCCTACACCACTCTCGTAATATTGAATAACTCTGATATATAAATTTTGTAATTCATGTATAAATTGTTTACATAAATTTACTTTTGGGACATTTTATACTTAAATAATACCCTGTACCACAGTGTGGTTTAGGGTATAAAAACGATTGGATCTAAAGAGCCAAATCGGATGAAACATATATATGGGAGCTATAGCTAACTCTTTGCCGATTTTCTTCAAATTCGGCAATGTTGGTTCATGAATCAAGAAACTCTACCATTCTAAATTTCAAAACGATTGGATGTAAAATAGCGCTTCTATAGAACTAAAGGGCCAAATCGGACGAAACATATATATGGGAGCTATAGCTAAATCTTAACCGATTTTCTTCAAATTCGGTAGTGTTGGTTCATGGATCAAAAAACTCTACCATTCTAAATTTCAAAATGATTGGATGTAAAATACAGCTTCTTCAAGACTAAAGAGCAATATCGGACGAAACATATATATGGGAGCTATAGCTAAATCTTAACCGATTTTCTTCAAATTCGGCAATGTTGGTTCATGGATCAAGAAACTCTACCATTCTAAATTTCAAAACGATTGGATGGAAAATACAGCTTCTATAGGACTAAAGGGCCAAATCGGACGAAACATGTATATGGGAGTTATAGCTAAATCTTAACCGATTTTCTTCAAATTCGGTAGTGTTGGTTCATGGATCAAGAAACTCTACCATTCTAAATTTCAAAATGATTGGATGCAAAATACAGCTTCTTCAGGACTAAAGAGCAAAATCGGACGAAACATATATATGGGAGCTATAGCTAAATCTTAACCGATTTTCTTCAAATTCGGTAGTGTTGGTTCATGGATCAAAAAACTCTACCATTCTAAATTTCAAAATGATTGGATGTAAAATACAGCTTCTTCAAGACTAAAGAGCAATATCGGACGAAACATATATATGGGAGCTATAGCTAAATCTTAACCGATTTTCTTCAAATTCGGCAATGTTGGTTCATGGATCAAGAAACTCTACCATTCTAAATTTCAAAACGATTGGATGGAAAATACAGCTTCTATAGGACTAAAGGGCCAAATCGGACGAAACATGTATATGGGAGTTATAGCTAAATCTTAACCGATTTTCTTCAAATTCGGTAGTGTTGGTTCATGGATCAAGAAACTCTACCATTCTAAATTTCAAAATGATTGGATGCAAAATACAGCTTCTTCAGGACTAAAGAGCAAAATCGGACGAAACATATATATGGGAGCTATAGCTAAATCTTAACCGATTTTCTTCAAATTCGGTAGTGTTGGTTCATGGATCAAAAAACTCTACCATTCTAAATTTCAAAATGATTGGATGTAAAATACAGCTTCTTCAAGACTAAAGAGCAATATCGGACGAAACATATATATGGGAGCTATAGCTAAATCTTAACCGATTTTCTTCAAATTCGGCAATGTTGGTTCATGGATCAAGAAACTCTACCATTCTAAATTTCAAAACGATTGGATGGAAAATACAGCTTCTATAGGACTAAAGGGCCAAATCGGACGAAACATGTATATGGGAGTTATAGCTAAATCTTAACCGATTTTCTTCAAATTCGGTAGTGTTGGTTCATGGATCAAGAAACTCTACCATTCTAAATTTCAAAATGATTGGATGCAAAATACAGCTTCTTCAGGACTAAAGAGCAAAATCGGACGAAACATATATATGGGAGCTATAGCTAAATCTTAACCGATTTTCTTCAAATTCGGCAATGTTGGTTCATGGATCAAGAAACTCTACCATTCTAAATTTCAAAACGATTGGATGGAAAATACAGCTTCTATAGGACTAAAGGGCCAAATCGGACGAAAGATATATATGGGAGCTATATCTAAATCTGAACCGATTTCAACCAAATTCAATAGCGATCTTAACAGCCGCGAAATACTCTAAACTGCAAAATTTCAGAACGATCGGAGTGAAATTGCGACCTGTAGTCGACGAACAACTTTACATGGACAGACGGACGGACGGACGGACATCGTTAAATCGACTCAGCTAGTGATTCTGAGTCGATCGGTATACTTTAAGGTGGGTCTAGCTGTGTTATTTTCAGGTGTTACAAACATCTGCCGTGAAACAAACTTATAATACCCTGTACCACAGTGTGGTGTAGGGTATAAAAATGGTAGAGAGTTTTAATTGCTTGGTAGAATTGACTGCAGTTTCGATAGACACCACTCTATCATCTTCAGAATTCAATATTGAATGTCTTTAACTTAAATCAGCTCCCTAAGAAAAAAAATCGCTTCTGTAGTATATTTGGTGGAAACATATTATTTTCGGGAAAATTAACTATTTTTCTATAAGTCGGAAGAAAATTCCTGTAACTTATCTAAGTATTTCCCCGTTTTTTAAGATTATTTGAACCGAAATCCCGAATAAAATAATGTTGATAAAAGAGATATTCAAACATATTTATAGGTATGTAAATATCAAATATTTGCACAAAAATATATCTTTATCTTTATATATAAAATCCTTTGTACGTTTGTTAGTAACGCATGATCTCCGAAACCATAAAACCGAACGGGCTGAAAAATGAACAATATATTCAGTTTGGGGTCATTTGTGTTTTAGAACTATTTTCACCTCGATAAATTGCGAAGTGGTCAAGTTATTAGCAAAATTCGAATTTCCAGAGCGATTGTGCTGAAATTTAAAATGTATGTGTGGTTTGTCTTGATAACAGTTTGTATGTATAATTTTAACCGCTAGAAGGCGCTGTAGTGGACATATGGTCAATATAATTTTTTTTGATGATTTTTGATTGAAATATCAATGAATAACAAACCAATATATCCCAAAATGACGGGCAGGACAACGTCTGCTGCACTGATAGAAAAAGCTTCGTCATTCGTCAAAAGTCAGCTAATGTACGGATAATCCTATCTATGAATTTGTTCGTCGCCATGACGAATCTCTGTTTAATCTCTGGAAACTGGAAACTAATTTGTATAGATTTTATTGTGATGAATTCTTGCCAAAATAGAATACAAGCAGCTAAGATTCAGCGAAATTGCTTAGAAAATGTGGTGTTTATGGCTTAAACAAGACTTTTTGGGAGCGACATCTATAGGTGGACCATAACAAAATATGAACTGATTTAAAAAAAATTTTACTGCGATGAATTTGTCTAAATAAAATACAAACTACAAAGATTCGCTTAAAATGCTTAGAAAATGTGGTATTTATGGCTTATATAAGACTATTCACCCTCTACAGGGTGACTATAACAAAATATCAACCGATTTGTAAACTTTTTACTGTGATGAATTCTTGTCAAAATAGAATACAAACTGCAAAGTTTCACCAAAATTGTTTTAAAAATGTGGTATCTATGGCTCAATAACCGTATTTTGGAGCGACCTCTATAGGGGAGCTATATCAAAACATTTACCAATATGGCCCATTTGCAATCCCAAACTACCTTCAACCAAATTTGATAAAGCTAGCTCTATTATTACGGACTGTAGCGTGATTTCAACAGACAGACGGACTTGGCTAAATCGTCTTAGAAATTCGCGACAATCAAGAATATATATACTCTATGGGGCGCAGATAAATATTTCAAGGTGTTGCAAACGGAATGACAAAGTTAGTATACCCCCCATGCTATGGTGAAGGGTATAAAAACAATGCAATAAAGTAAAGAGTATAAAACAAAACAATGCATAAAATCAATGTAAACAAAAATCTCTTGAACTCGGTCTCGAAGAATCATTCTACCTAATTTGATCAATATATGGATAGACAAACGGACATGCCTAAATCATTTATGACAATGAAAAATATATACCTATACTTTATAGGTTCTCAGATCAATTTACGAGGGTGTTCCCAAAATTACCTGACCTAACAAAGAAAACACAACAAATTTGGGAAAATTTTTCTTTATTTCTCAACATAATCTCCTTTTAGATCGCTACAGCTTTTCCAGCTATTTTCATTAACTTGTTTATGGTAAGAACAGTCTTGCTCCTGTAAATTGCCATCAACCTCTTCATTGCTGGCAAATCTTTTTCCGCCGAGCCATTTTTTCACATTCTGGAAACAAAAAATAATCCGAGATAGGTAAATCTGGAGAATAAGGGGCGTGCTGAAACACTTCAATGATTTTGGCCATCTCAATAGTGGATGTGCATTGTCTTGATTGTGAGCAAACGCGGCACCTATCTTGCGCACAACGTTGTAATAATTGAGAAATTGAGTTTTTCCAGAAAATTTTCTTCGTTAGCTTTTAATAAATTCAGCGACCTTTAAACCGGGCAGTGGCAACGAATCAGGCGTCATCGTCATTTAAACGACTCATCGATCTATAATCCGTTCAGTGAACCTCAATCAGCTCATTGACCATTAAAATATATATTCCTCGCCAGAAATCGCATATTGTCCGAAAATTTGATGATGCGAAAGCTGTGGGCAATATGGGTGCCGCGTTTGCGCACAACCAAGACAATGAGCCAGTTCACACATTCACTATAGAGAGGACCAAAATCAATGAATTAAAGTTCCAATTGTTTCAGCACGCACCTTATTGACCTTATTATTTAGCTTCATCGGATTATTTTTTGTTTCCAAACTTAAACAAATTGCTCGGCGGAAAAAGATTTGCCAGCAATGAAGAGGTGGATGTTGCGGTTTATGGCTATTTGCAGGAGCCAGACAATTCTTACTATAAACAGGATATAAAATCCATTGAAAATCGCCGGAAAAAGTGTATCGAACTAGAAGGAGATTATGTTAAGAAATAAAGAAAATGTTTCCAAAATTTGTTGTGTTCACTTTGTTAGGTTGGAAAATCTTGGGACCGTCTTCGTAGGTTTTAATTATAAAAATCAGCGTTTTTTTTTCCCAACATTGCATCTGATCTGCTACGCTACATCAACAAATTTCTTCTAAAGTCTTCGCTCTTAAACAAATTTATGAATCAATGAAGGTATTTGTTTTCAACGCAAAACCTTCAAAAGATGCACTGCCTCTAATGACATTTAGACTAGAGATCCGAGTGTTTGCAGTTATGTGGTATAAAATGGCTATCTCTGAGTCTGCCAATTTAAATGAGGGATATAATATACAGACTCATTCGTACGTACATGAGAGTGGGTGATCTTCAATCATTGAGCGTAGTTTGGACAACTTTTCGTTGCAACTTGGAAATGAAATCGTAATTAAAAAACTTCAAAGTTCTTATAAATTTCATTTATTACATATAAGATTTAAACTTAACTCATAACGCAATTAACTTAAGAGATGGGAAAGCGACTATTGTTTTGTAATAAATTTTTTTATAGACCCTCTCTAATGTTTGTTTCATAAAAGCATGCAGCCATTGTCGTTTGAATTAGTGTATGTATCATTTCCGTTTCATTACATTTTGATTGCAAATAAAGAAGACGCGATGCAGAAAAAAAATGCACTGAATTCATACCTAATTTATTGTGAACAGTTGCATTTTCAATTTGCATTCATTTTCATTCTTCTGCGATTTTATTTGCCGCAAAGCCTTTTTTCCACCAACTCAACTCGTTTGCGCATCTATTTTCCGATCTAAATTTCAGCTATTTTTATAATGTCTCCTTATGGGATTTATGCCGCCATGAAATCCTATGACACCCGTTTCAGGCGATAATTATTTTAAAGAGGCATAAAACTCCAGTTTTTCCCTTTGTTGCTCTCTCTATGTCTATGTCTGAGTGTCTGATGATTAAATAGTTCACTTACGCCATTAACACATTCGCCCAAAGGAAAAAGCCAAACGGCAGACAGACAGACATTCAGTTGGGGACAGACACGCAGACTGATAGGATAATAAAAAAACGGAGCTGAAATTAGCTTTGAAGTCACACATTTTTCCAGTTGAGTTCTTATATTCGTTTTATTTTTTGGGTAATTTGATGATAATGTTTTTGGCTGGCGGTGGCGTGTCTGGTTTTCTAGTTGTTCTTCTTTTGCTCAATAAAAAATAATGTTGTCATAATTTTAAAGATGAAGGAGATTAGACTTTTTGGGATGGCAAATAATGAAACAAGAAACTGAAAAGATGTGGCTGATGTCTCCAAAATGAAAGTATTCAAATTACTTTAGGGTAATGTATGATGCATATCATTAAAAGCATTTAGTTTTATTTTTAATTAATAATAAAACATATTTTGTTTTTGTACTCAGGCTCAAGATCGTTATTGTTGTTTTCAGTATATGAAAACAACTTTGTTAAAAATTAAATTGTCTTTTTTTTGAAGATATGCGCTTTTAGCAAACAGTTCTCGTTTAATGATACTTGGCTGTGCGTATATATTTAATAATTTCGACTGAAGTAATCGTTGTAATAAGGATATTGATAATGGGAGTTTGGTGGCTCCCGAAACAGATCTGTCTATCCAACCATTACAACCGCCCCCAATACATGTCACTTGCTTCTTCTTTAATTTTTAACAAAGTTGTTTTCATATACTGAAAACAACAATAACGATCTTGAGCCTGAGTACAAAAACAAAATATGTACTATGAAAGCAGATCGAATAAAACAAAAAAACAAGAATAATAAAACAATTTTAAGTGTCCTTTTTGTAAAATTTGACTGTTCAATTTAAACGAATTCTATGTTATTAAAAATTTAACTATAAATCTTCCAAAAAAGGCGACCTCGAGTAGGAATACAGGAAGATAATAAAATAAGATTAATCTTACATAGACAAAAAACTACAAAATAAATTTTGGGGAGCCAACAATTACCCTTAAACGAACTTAGATCTCTGATATAGGGTTTTCCAACAAGAGGTGTTATTTTGGTATTCAAAGAAAAATGTAATTTTTTGAGATAAATGATCGCATGTTTATTTCATAATAAAGAGGAAGGTATGCCGTTAATAACGAACAACTTTTTGGAAGTGATGGGAAAATAAAAAATCTAAGCTGCAAAGAATGTTTAGAAAATTCGATATCTGTAGCTTAGGCAACAATTTATTTAACGGCGACATCTACATATATGACAACTAAGGTGTCCATATACAGGGGTTTCCAATAATAGCGATATGATTTCTTTGAGAAAAAAACACACTTCTTGTTAAGGAAGTGCAAAAGTTTTTTATTTAATGTGAAGTACAATCGATACAATTAAGTTCTAAATAAAACGTCATTCAAATGGCCTCCACGACTTCTTCTGCAGGAACGAATACGATTAACCCAATTTTCGAGCACCTTTTCCTCTAAATCAAGTCGTATGTCATGAATGGCACGTTCAATATTGACTTGAAAGCTTGAAGAGAGTCTGGTTTATTTCGAAAGACCAATGAGAAATAGTCTAATGGTGTTAAATCACAATCTTGAAGGCAATTCAATATCACAATTTCTTGAAATAATCGAATCTCCAAACTTTTCTCGCAACAATTCAATTGTTTCATTTGCTGTGTGGCAGGTAGCCACAATTGGGTAATGGCAAAAAGATAGCTCTTAACGAGAGCTCCTGGGTGTCAAGGTCGTAGGTCGACAGGAAAGTGTTTTTTGGATTTTAAAAAAATTTACTTAGTGGACGAAAAGTTGCAATTGGAGAACGATTATTTTGATAATAAAACTGAATAATTTGTAAACGTTGTTCTTGCGTAAATCTCTCCATGATAAAATTGTAAACAATACTAAATACAATGAAAAACAAATGACAGATCAAATCATATCAACCCTATTGGAAAACCCGTTATAAAGTATATACCAATATGGTACATTTACGTTGTGGATTAACAGTCGATGACCCCGATTAAAGGTCAACCACGATCAAACTTCAATAACCGCGAATTAACGACCAATGTTCCCGATTTATGTACAGTGACCCAGATTAAAGGTCATTAATTCAGATTAATGGTCAATGACCCCGATTAAAGGTCAATGACCCCGATTAAAGGTTAATGACCCCGATTAAAGGTTAATAACTCCAATTAAATGTTAATGATCCTTTTTATATGATCCCCGGATTAAAGTTGTGTGGGTCCGATTAATTGTCATTGACCCCGAGTAGAGATCATTGGCCCAGGAATAATTACCCCGATTACAGGCCAATGACTGCAGACTTAAGGTCAATGACTTCGGAATAAAGGTCAATATCCCAAATTAAATGTCGATTAAAGGTTATTGATCCCGATTAAAGGTTATTGACCCATACAAATGCCATTGACCCCTATGAAAGGTAAGTGACACATATTAAAAGTCATTGATCCCGATTAAAGGTCCGAGTAGAGGTCATTGGACCAAGAATAAATGTCATTGACCCCTATTAAATATCAATTACCCCGATTAGGGGTCATTGACAGCGGACTTTGGTCAATGACTCCGGAATTAAGGTCAATGACGGCAGGTTAAAGGTCAATGACTCGAGATTTAATGTCCAAGACTCCTATTAAAGGTCAATGAGCCCGAATTAAGGTTATTTATCCCGGATTAAAGATTATTGATCCCAATTAAAAGTCAATGACACCGAATAAAAGTCAATGACAACGATGATGAATGATCCCTGGATCAAAGGTCATTGACCCCGCATTAACAAAATTGATCCCGAGTAGAGGACATTGGCCCAGGAATAAAGGTCAATGACCCATGTTAGAGGTCAATGACGGCGGACTAAAGGTCAATGACAGATAAAAAGTGACTGTCATTGACCAAATGACACCCGGATTAAATGTCCTTTCTAACAAATATGTGTTTCCACACTAATGTTTTTATTTGGTACTATTATTTTCGGCATAAGTATTTTATTTGCATTTAAATTCACAAAAAATGCTTGTATATAGACACGGGTACCTTAACCGTAACATAAGTTTTTCAGTAACCCAATGTTATTTTTTTTTCAATTTTAAATTTTCGTAAAATTTCTCCATAATATCACTTGTATTATTTAGAAACAAAAAATTAATGCTTGAAAACAAATGTTATATACACATCGTCACCATTTTTGAAAATGTTCCAGGATAAGCAAAAAAACGAAATATAATGAAAATTTCTCTGGATAGAAAGGGCGTATTTTCAGGATAGTGATACATACATTTATTAACCTAAACATGATTTTGTAACTTGTTTTCGCAAATTGTGTGAAATAAGCATTTTTAACTATGAACAAATAAATAATTTGTTATCAGACTATGCCATTAATAAAAAATAATAGGCCGCCACAAATTTGTCTGGATGTGTATTTTCAAGCTATGAACATTTATCTATCAATAACTCAATGTTGAATTTTGTTGGTTGATTCGCCATTTTTCATTTCTGATGACGATATGACATTTAAACTTTAATTAAAACTGAAATTTTAACAAATCATGAATTTGTAATATGGCATTTTTAATTTTTTTACGAATAGTTTGTTTTTTTTTCAATAAATAAAATAAAAATTAATGAAAACTGTTTTAATTAATTGTCGGTATTATATGACTGACATATGGTATCGCATGATAGTAGACAGAACTACCAAAATTCGGTTGAGGCAACCAACTGTTTTCTGTGTGTATTTTGAAAAAAAGACTTGGGGAATTTAGAATGGCACAGTACACAATAGAAGAACGTGCCAAAAAATCTCCATTAATATACCGTATTTAAAAAAATAGTAATTATGTCTTAAATAAAAACTTATAATGAAGTCAGCCCACTTCGATCATTTTGGGCCACCATGCATTTGGAGTACAGTAGAAAATGTTATAGTTATTTTAATATTTTGCATCCGATGTCCGTTGAATTTCGCATGATAATCTTGGCATCTTATTTAAAAGCGTTTCAAATATGTTAATTTTTGATAAGTTATAATTTTTTCCAAAAATAATACCATATCGAATTTAAAATATAGATATTTCCAAACTTACAAATTTGTCGATATTCATCCAAAATTTTGATAGACTTACCTAAAATAAAAAGAAAAAAATTAATTGTTAGTAATGTGTGTTACAATAAATACATTAAAAATGAGTATTTTTTATTATTTTATAACTCTTTCGAATCTAATAAAATAAAATTGTTTTTCAAACGTCATAGGTATCAAATTCAGGTATTTCATGAGTTTTGGATATACTCGTATCACAAGATATAGGACGGTGCTTTCATTATATACAAATATATTTTGTGTCCTCATTTTGAATTACATTTTGTATGAATACTTTTTATACCCTACACCACACTGTGGTACAGGGTATTATAAGTTTGTTTCACGGCAGATGTTTGTAACACCTTAAAATAACACAGCTAGACCCACCTTAAAGTATACCGATCGACTCAGAATCACTAGCTGAGTCGATTTAACGATGTCTGTCCGTCCGTCCGTCCGTCTGTCCATGTAAAGTTGTTCGTCGACTACAGGTCGCAATTTCACTCCGGTCGTTCTGAAATTTTGCAGTTTAGAGTATTTTGCGGCTGTTAAGATCGCTATTGAATTTGGTTGAAATCGGTTCAGATTTAGATATAGCTCCCATATATATCTTTCGTCCGATTTGGTCCTTTAGTCCTATAGAAGCTGTATTTTACATCCGATCGTTTTGAAATTTAGAATGGTAGAGTTTTTTGATCCATGAACCAACATTGCCAAATTTGAAGAAAATCGGTTAAGATTTAGCTATAGCTCCCATATATATGTTTCGTCCGATTTGGCCCTTTAGTCCTATAGAAGCTGTATTTTACATCCGATCGTTTTGAAATTTAGAATGGTAGAGTTTCTTGATCCATGAACCAACATTGCCGAATTTGAAGAAAATCGGTTAAAATTTAGCTATAGCTCCCATATATATGTTTCGTCCGATTTGGCCCTTTAGTCCTATAAAAGCTGTATTTTACATCCAATCGTGTTGAAATTTAGAATGGTAGAGTTTCTTGATCCATGAACCAACATTGCCGAATTTGAAGAAAATCGGTTAAGATTTAGCTATAGCTCCCATATATATGTTTCATCCGATTTGGCTCTTTAGATCCAATCGTTTTTATACCCTACACCACACTGTGGTACAGGGTATTATTTAAGTATAAAATGTCCCAAAAGTAAATTTATGTAAACAATTTATACATGAATTACAAAATTTATATATCAGAGTTATTCAATATTACGAGAGTGGTGTAGGGTATTATATAGTCGGCACCGCCCGACTTTAGCCTTTCCTTACTGGTTTTAGTTTCAATATTTTAAGGACAATTTGTATACCATCGATAATAGGACGGGGGCGTACCACCTTTGTATTCCGTTTGCAACACCTTCAAATATTGAGCTCAGACCCTATAAAATTATACACTCTTAAATTCTAAGACGATATAGCCACGTCCGTCAGTCTATGTGTTAAGGGGATTTCAAAAGAATCGGTGCAGTTTTTGGTTTATGAGGGGCACCAACTTTGAAAACGTCGGTTGTGGGAAAAACGCTTTAAAGTTTTTCAGTTGCACTAATTTGCTCAAATTTGGCTGCAACATTTCTTATAGTCAGTCCTCATTTGGGTCTGAAAATTAGCTGTATTTGTCAAGCCCTTCCTGGCATCTCAGATTCACTAATAACTTATTATTTTACTGCTATTTGTATTGGACCATATTTAATTAGTGGGGACATTGCATCCACGTATACATACTTGTATATGCACATAAATTTACATATCACCATCGATGGTGGTCTAAATTGTAAAACATATTTTATTCGCATAATTATTTTCAACAATTTATTTATGAATCTCCTTCATCCACGCTACAAGTGGATGGGCTGCTGTCCGTCCCATTGCATTTCCAATCTCTGATATGTTCGTTCATATTCAGCATTGTTCCGCTTTTGATGATTGTCTTTCTGTTTTATTGCCCTGAGGAAAAAAACACAGCTCTTTTGTGTTATGTAAAATTTTTACGACACAGCCTTTTAATGGACTCTCCGTTTTTCCCAATGGTGTTTAACAACTTTAACATGGTGTGAAAATATGTCAAAAATTTCTGACAGAACAACAAATTTTTATTCACTCGTTTCGAATGAAAAAAGAAAATCAATAAAAACCAAAAAAAGACACACAACACGCCACTGTTGGTGTTGATGATGGAATCCCCCCAAAAAGGGACTTTGACTTTTGCAAAAAGGAAAAAAATAAATAAAAAAATTCTTTGTAATATTCTCCTCCATTAAACCCTCAAAAACGGCAGACTTGAGAGAGAGAGAGAGAACATAACATAAAAAGTTGCACAATTTTACATGAACTCAAAATGTCAGAACACAATGTTGGCAGTAGTGCCAGGCAACACAACTGTGGATTGCCTCTGGAGCGGACAGAGGCTTCTCTTATTTAACACATTAACACACGAAGACAAGAAAAACCAATTAAATTAACTCAAGTGTAGTTCCTCACAAGAATGTCATCAAGATAAAATAAAGCCCCCACAGGCATATACACAAATATATCTGCGATGAATAACAAAACAGGTGAGACTCGGACAACTTGTACAAAGCGGAATGAATGGTTCGGTTGTGATGACCGAATTGTTTGACAACTGAACTTATGTGGTTGGCAGAACCAGCATATTAATAGCAGTGAGCATTAATAAATTCTTCGATTGGTTGTTAGGTCATTTCGCCGTTCCACACATCAAGTATTGATTAAACCTTCAAATGAAATAGTGGTAACAACTGAAGATATTCAGTTGCAAATGTTGTCTACTCAATTTTTGTATTAATCACTTCTATACTCTATTCTGTAAAATGATTACGATAACCATTTTACATTAGTTCTGATCGATTAATGGTCAGAGATATCAAAATGACAGTATTGTCAACAACGAAAGTTATTATTATTAAGGCATGTTTTCTCACATTGGTATTTAAACTTAGCCTACATTACAAAGATTGTCTGTGTATAATTTCCATTGCTGTCGGTCTAGTGCAATATATCGTAATTCGTTAAACGATTTGGACGTCTCTTTCAGAATTGATCTTCGACATGTCATTTTCGGTCTGCCTCTACTCCTTATTCCTTGTGGATTCCATTCCAGCGCAGTATGGTTAATATCTGCAGTTTCCTTCCGTAGTGTGTTATCCAAGCCAGCGATATTTTCTTCTCCTTATTTGTAACCAAGCTTTTCTATCTGCACTGTTTCACTGCTCTGCAGAAATTCATCTTCTGCGCGCTACTAAACAAAGTCCTGCGAATGGTTGCTATGGTGCGTTGAGAACGAAACCGCTAAACCGCTACACATTATAGCCAGGCAAAACGCAGCATGTACTGCCACGAGGGCGGTCCCAAAACTAGCCGAACGGTCATTTAGATGGCGGTAGCAGTTTAAAAAAATTGCTTTCGTGAAAAGTGGCAACCTTCTAAAACATATGTTTTAAGTTTCAAGGCGTTGATTAGTTTTTTTTAGCACTGAAAAGTAAACGATCTCAGTGAATTTGTAAACATGGACCAAATTGGTCTCCGATATGTAAAGGTGGAAGATCTCAGTCTAACCAATATTAAAATGGAGCTAGATTATACTTTGCGTGAGTGTGCTCATTCGTTTACAACTATAAAATATTGGGTGACAGAGTTTAAACGGGGCCGTACGAGCAGCCAAGACGAACACCGCAACAGTCGACAACTAGAGATGTCCACACCAGAATTTATTAAAAAAAATCCCCACAATGGTATTGGATGATCGTGGATTGAAGGTTCCTCAGCAAGCTGAAGTCATAGGTATTTCAAAAAGGGCTATACATCGCATATTAACGGAAAATTTTATAATGGAAACCAGTAAGGAAAGGCTAAAGTCGGGCGGGGCCGACTATATAATACCCTACACCACTCTCGTAATATTGAATAACTCTGATATATAAATTTTGTAATTCATGTATAAATTGTTTACATATATTTACTTTTGGGACATTTTATACTTAAATAATACCCTGTACCACAGTGTGGTGTAGGGTATAAAAACGATTGGATCTAAAGAGCCAAATCGGATGAAACATATATATGGGAGCTATAGCTAAATCTTTACCGAGTTTCTTCAAATTCGGCAATGTTGGTTCATGGATCAAGAAACTCTACCATTCTAAATTTCAAAATGATTGGATGTAAAATACAGCTTCTTCAGGACTAAAGAACAAAATCGGACGAAACATATATATGGGAGCTATAGCTAAATCTTAACCGATATTCTTCAAATTCGGTAGTGTTGGTTCATGGATCAAGAAACTCTACCATTCTAAATTCCAAAATGATTGGATGTAAAATACAGCTTCTTCAGGACTAAAGAACAAAATCGGACGAAACATATATATGGGAGCTATAGCTAAATCTTAACCGATTTTCTTCAAATTCGGCAATGTTGCTAAATCTTAACCGATTTTCTTCAAATTCGGCAATGTTGGTTCATGGATCAGGAAACTCTACCATTCTAAATTTCAAAACGATTGGATGTAAAATACAGCTTTTATAGGACTAAAGGGCCAAATCGGACGAAACATATATATGGTAGCTATAGCTAAATCTCAACCGATTTTCTTCAAATTCGGTAGTGTTGGTTCATGGATCAAGAAACTCTACCATTCTAAATTTCAAAATGAGTGGATGTAAAATACAGCTTCTATAGCACTAAAGGGCCAAATCGGACGAAACATATATATGGGAGCTATAGCTAAATCGTAACCGATTTTCTTCAAATTCGGCACTGTTGGTTCTTGGATCAAGAAACTCTATCATTCTAAATTTCAAAACGATTGGATGTAAAATACAGTTTCTATAGGACTAAAGGGCCAAATCGGACGAACGATATATATGGGAGCTATATCTAGATCTGAACCGATTTCAACCAAATTCAATAGCGATCTTAACAGCTGCGAAGTACTCTAAACTGCAAAATTTCAGAACGATCGGAGTGAAATTGCGACCTGTAGTTGACGAACAACTTTACATGGACAGACGGACGGACGAACGGACAGACATGCTCAGCTAGTGATTCTGAGTCGATCGGTATGCTTTAAGGTGGGTCTAGCTGTGTTATTTTCAGGTGTTACAAACATCTGCCGCGAAACAAACTTATAATACCCTGTACCACAGTGTGGTGTAGGGTATAAAAATGGGTGCCGCGTTTGCTCATCACGCATCCGTTTGCTCAGTTCACACGTCCATTATTGCGAAGTCCAAATTGCACTGGATGCCCTTTTTCGGGTAGGTTTGTTCCGCATTTGTTTTCTCCTATTCAATATCTACAACTTTGCTTCAGACCCAAAAGAGATATTCCGTACGGTATACCGAGAAACAAGTAAGAAAGTTTCAGTCGGGTAAACCGACTAAGGTATACCCTCACTTTGTGGGTAATGTAATATTGAATATTACACAAATTATTCTGTCAATTTTTTTGGGAGGTACCAGAAGGGGTTTAAGAAATACACCTATATTTCGCTGAATAGTAGATACTTTAAATACATTGCACTGTGCCGAATTATAACAGTTTATATGGACTGGTATATTAACGTTGAGATATTAAATTGTGGTATAATTTGGCCATTTTGTGTGGGAGGTACAAAAAGGGGCGTTGTGATAACGCTCATTTTTCCCTGGACTATAGGCATTATAAAAGCATTACACTGTACAAAACTGCAAGTAATTGTAAACACTGATATTAATGTTATAAACTGTTAATTTTTGGTGCAAAATGGTACCTTTGTGGGAGAGGTACCAAAAGGGGCGTGATAATAACGCCCATTTTTCAACGGACTGTTAATGTTATAAGTTTTTAACTTTCAGTGCAAAATGGTGCATTTGTGTGGGAGGTACCAAAAGGGGTGCGGCAATAACGCCCATTTTTCACTGGACTGTAGGCACTATAAAAGCATTACACTGTACAAAATTTCAAGTATTTCTTAACACTGGTATTAATGTTATAAGCTTTTAACTTTCAGTGCAAAATGGTGCATTTGTGTGGGAGGTACCAAAAGGGGCGTGGCAATTTCAACAAACTAATACTATGTGTGGAATTTCAGAAGATTCGAATACGTTTAATAGCAGTTATTAAAGAAACAATATTTCACAACATTTTAACCCTTTGTGGGGGAGGTACCAGAAGGAGTGGACCAATATGGTCCATCTTCGAACTTAGCCGGAGATAGAAAAAAATATTACCACATACGAAATTTGAAGTCAATCGGTTAATCCTTTCGAGAGTTATCGTGCGCACCAGCCAGCAGACAGACAGACAGACAGACAGACAGACGGACATTGCTCATTCGACTTAAAATGACCCAAAACGAATATCTGCCGAACATACTTAGGGTCTCAGATCACTCCTTCGATGTGTTACACTTTTTTTCGTAGCAAATGATATATACCCTCGTCACACTAAAGTGAGGGTATAAAAATATAGAAAAAGTGCTAAAAATCCACCTCGAGCAAAAAAATTCGTATGGCCATTAAATTATTAATTGAGCCAACTTGACTAAACGAATGATGCAGAAGTTCTTATTTTTGGGGCTTTCAGGTCCAATTCATACTTGTTTCTTAATAATGAGGAAGGTATGCCTTTTTTGATCGTTTTGTTTCGCTCGATGATCGTGTACCGTTCTCAACAATAACTCTTGGGGTTTCCGAGCCCCAGATGCGACAATTTAGCTTGTTGATGTAGCACCGAGGTTGAAATGGGCCTCATCAATCCACATGATTTTGTATCGTTCGTATCGTTTTTTGTTCGATCGTTTTGTATCGTTCGATGATCGTGTATCGTTCCATTTTTAGTAATGGCGTAGTTTCTACTTGTCAAATGTCAAAGAATAAAAGCTTCAAAAGTGACAGCTACTGAAATACCAGGTGATTCAAAATAACATCTCTTGTTGGAAAAAACTGTATTTAAAAATTTGTGTTCTAAATATGGGTAGGTCTTTCTCAAGTAAACCTGATACCGCCGAGATAGTCATTTGATTGTCCTGCTTTAATTCCGTAGTTTTAGGTTTAGGTTAGGACGGCAGCCAGCTTTGCCAGCTCACATAGACCAATGTAGGTTCCAAGTGATACCACGGGCTGAAATGCCCCTCATCGAATTCAACCTGTTTCATAAACAAAGGAATATCGGTACCGGAAAGATCTGTCAGACTTCCTAGAAAAACCGACTCCAGCAGGTAAAATGCCTTCAACGTCTTCCTTGTCACCACAGCCTATTCAGAAGTCATGGGCGGGATCGGACCAATGGGCGTGACACCGCAAATATGAGCCTTGATTTGAAATTGATATATCTTCAACGATTTTTTAGTGAGACTGCTGTAAGTTTGTGTACACAGAAAGAAAAAATTGAGTAATCCGTACTCGAATCAAGCCGTAGCGGTGTCAAAAGTACGTTAAGTACGGATTTTCTTAAACCAAGTACAAAATACTTGAATCAAGTACGGATTTTTATGCCCTAAATTCTTAGTATTAGCACTTATTAAGCCTGATTATGCTTGATTTTAAGTAAAAGTAAAAGTTTTGCTGCATTTATTCGACTTAAATATGAAACATATAAGGAATAGCATCAACGAAACGAATAAGAATTATTAACAACTTCAAAAAACCAAAATCATAAAAAATCACGCCAAGTAATGTATTTGCAAACACTGCGTGAACGAGAAACGAATTGGATATGGTCCGCACAAATGTTTATACATATACATCTCGACAATTTATATGCATGTGTGTTTGATGTTGCGTCAGCCAAATCAACCACTTGCATGAGAGTGGTTAAGCATTTTTTACTTGAATTTAGTATGGCATTTTTCTTTCTGTGTATATGTATTTGGCGACAGTCTACGTGATTGGTCCAAAAATGGACGGGATCGGAAATCTAAAATTTGGGGCGACGAATTGGACCGGGTCCAGCTAGTATACATATATTTATAATCACTAACGTAAAAAAATACTTAGGTAATATTTTCAATAAGTATTATTCAAAGACAAAACTATAGTGACTACCCTGTGTGTTTTTGAGTAAAAAATTAACTTCCAAAAATTCAAGTTTAACTTAAATTGAATGGATACTCCGAACTAAAATGTTGGACAAATCTTTAACTACTTTTAACGTTTCTGTATTTCAATTTAAAATTTCTGTATAAATATAAGCATTAATGTTGTAATAAATTGACACGGCGAGGCGAAATTAAAAAATCGTCTAATACTGGGTTAACATCTACTGGAATGTCTAGATGAATATTCGGGGAAGCCAATCCATTTAAACGATTTTCAGTCATGGTTAACCACAAGTAATTTTTCAGCCGACGCAATCCTAAAAAAAAACGTTCGCTTGTGCTGTAGTTACAAGTAACACCACCATCACCGTCAATATTTTGTGAACGTATGGAAATGCATCTATATTACATAAATCAAGAGCTTCCAGGGAATTTCTGACATTCTCCGCTTCAATTCTTCTTCTCCAAAGCTTCACTTCACTAATCCACACTTCAAAAGAACCGCCAGGCAAAATTGATGAATATTTTTCAAATAATTGTTTACAACTTTCTTCATTTAGTATTGTTATTTTATATGCAAGAAGACCTTGGAAATTTGGCAGAATTCCATGGTATTTCAAAAAGCCATCTTTGAGATGAATGATGAACAAATCTAGATATGGAATATTATATTCTTCAATATTTGTTGCATCAATATTGCAAGGGTGACTTTGTTGTGTCTGTTAGGAATGGCGCAAAAGAGAAACAAATTATTTTAATTATTTTTTTTTAATAAAGTCGACATTTTAGAGTCGACGAGTTTTAGGGAAATGTTCATTATCTATATATATAAAATTGTTGTGTGACTGGCTGACTGACTGACTGACTGATTGACTGACTGATCATCGCCCAGACCAAACGGCTGAAGCTAGAATCATGAAATTTGGTGGGAGGGTAGCCCTTGGGATGTAGACGAGCAAAAAGACGGTATTTTTCGAAATTCGTACTATTACCCGCACAATGGGGCAAAAAGCGATAAAGATGGTACCACCGCAAAATCTAAACGAAATGAGCTAGAATCGTGAAATTTTGTGTGAGGGTAGCCCTTATGAGGTAGACTCAGAAATTTACAGGATTTTTCGAAATTCGAACATTTACGTATACAGTGCGGTAAAAAGGGAAAAATGGGATAAATGTAGCACAACAGCCAAATTCAAATGGCAAGAGCTAGAATAGTGAAATTTGGTGTGAGGGTAGCCCTAAGAGATAGACTCAGAAATTGACAGGATTTTTCAAAATTCGAACATTAACGTACACAGTGGGGTAAACAGGGAAAAATGTGGTACAAAAGCCAAATCCAAATGCCAAGACCTAGAATCGTGAAATTTTGGTGTGAGACTAGGTCTTGGGACGTAAACTAGAACAAGGAGCGATTTTTTGAAAAAATTAGGGGCACAGTGGGACAGAAAGGGATAAATAAGGTACCAGCGCCAAATTTGAAGCCTAAAATTTCAATGGTGAAAATTGAAGCGAGGGATGTCTTTAGGACAACGGATCAGGATAGTCAGTTTTTTTTTGTTCGTAGTTATGTCAAACAAATGTCAAACATGGATCAATGGTCCCAGGGTAACTTTTGGAACATAAACTAGAGATCGGAATTGATTTTTGTAATTCTAACTTTAAGAGGCACAGTGGGACAAGACATGTTAATTATAGAGCATGGGGAAAAATTTAACAATCATGAGATATGTTTTGTAACTTAAGCATGAGATATGAAGAGTTTATTTGGTTTTAGGAGCACAGTGGTCAAAACCGGTTAGATAGTGCACAGTGGAGAAAGTATGATTAAATATGGTACAGTCGGGGAAAAAGGGTTAACGATGCTAGCGTGCATACACATTTTAAATACTGTACAGTAAGACCAAAATTTGTTAAATATGGTACAGTGTGGCAAAAATTTTGTACAATCAGATAAAGAGTTGAATGGGGCACAGTTGTGTAAAAAGGGTTAACTATGGTACAGTGGGGCAAAAAACTTTAACTATGGAACAGTGGGGCAAAAATTTATTTACTATGATACGGTGGGGCAAAAAGGGTTAAATATGGTACAGTGTACCAAAAAAGGTTAACTATACAGTACAGTGGATCAAAGAGTGTTAAAGATTAATATGGTACTGTGAGACAAAGGGTTTAATTTGACACAGTGGGGCAAAGAGGTTTAACTATGGTACAGTGGGGTACAATTATTTGAATATGATAACGTGGGACAAAATGGGTTAAAAATGGTACAGTGGGGCAAAAAGCTTTAACTATGGAACAGTGGGACAAAAATGTGTTAACTATGATACAGTGGGACACAAATGGTTTAATATGGTACAGTATGACAAATATGGTTAGAGTGGCCACAAATAGTAAAATATAGTACCGTGGAACAAAATGGGTTAAGTATGCTACAGTGGGGCAAAAATGTGTTAACTATGGAACAGTGGGGCAAAAATGGTTAAATATAGTGGACAAAAAGTTGTTAAATATGATTCAGTGGACCCAAAAGGGTAAAATATGGTACAATGGGTCAAACAGCGTACATTTAGTACAGTGGGCAAAAATATGGATGCAGGGAGAGAGGGTAACTTAAATATGAAATAAGAATGTCTTTTTTTTCAAAATGTATGCTTTTAGTAGCACTGTGGTGCAAAAAGGTTAAAATTATGATGATGTTGGGGCAAGCAAAAGTTGTTCTATATGTTACAGAGGGGCGAAAATGTGTTAATTATTGTTTAGTGGAGCAAAAAGGGTTAAATATGGTACGGAGAAGCAAAAAAGTTAAATACGGCAAAAAAGTGAAAAAATGAAACTATAGTCCAAGATATGTATAAAAATTAGTACTTTAGAAGCACAGTGTAATAAAAAGTGTTTAATATGGAACAGTGGTGCATAAAGTGTTGAGTGAAAGTTAGAGTGATCCCAGAGCTAAGAAATGAAAAACAAGTTAAATAAATGGCACATATAGGGGACAAAAATGTTGAAATACGGCCTAAGGTTGCGAATTTGGATCTTGAAATATCAATTATGATTTTTAAATATTATACAATCGTGCAAAATTGGTTAATTATGACACACACAGGGTTAAATGTGGCACAATAAAGCGATTCACTTTAGCTTTTTAAATTCGTACCTTTATATGTAGATACAGTAGAACAAACATGGTTTTATATTGTACCAGGGTTTGAATGTAGCTAAATAAACTAGGGGAAAGTTGCTAACGTATGATCCTAAAAATAGTTTTTCAACGTTCAGAGGTACAGTGTGGAAAGGGATAAATATTGTATCATAATGCCAGGGCAACTCTTGTAACACATATTAGAAATGTAACGAGGGTTCGTATTTTAGGTAAGGTAATCAAATCTTCTTCATTTTGCACCATATATATGTCATTTTGAAAGAAAGAGGTGTAACTATTTTACAGTACCCTAAACAGAAAATAAATAAAAGATGGGGGCTGCGAAGCTAGTTTATAATAAAGAACATATTTATTGTGAGGTGGATGTGGTTTCTGTTTCCTTGTATTCTACCAACCTATTCCTCTCTGGCAGATATGTTAGTGGTAAAGTTCCGCTCGAAGGTGTACACCGCGATATCAATTGGTAGTAGGTGGAGTAGAACTTGTACAGACTCAGTCGCTGTGTTCTCTGAACCTTTCATAATTGGTTTGTAATGGATAGTTTAATAGATTTATTATCAGCCAAAATAAAGAAATTCTCGCACTTGTGAAATCAATTACACCAGTTCCCTTATTTGTATTTATTAATGTATTTTATGCCTTTGAGGCATACCTGTGCACTCTCCCCGAGGAATACATGAGCCACAAGTAGAGCCTAAGGAATTGTTGTAGTTTAGTTAGTTTGTGCCCATCAACAGACGTAATGAAACATTTAACTTCAACTTTAAATGATGATAATTTATGAACGCAGAACAAAAAGGAACAGTCGTTACAACCGAAAATTCTAAAAAAAAATGCAAACACTGGGAAATGCAAACGATATGCACAGTGGACCCAAAACGGGGAATAGGAAAGCTAGTTAGTTAATATGAAGATGTTGCTAAGTAGTATGAATGGGTATTAAATTGAATGCTAATATGCAAAGTTTTCTCTAAATCAAAAGATGGTAAACTCCGTCCAAGGAAAGACAAGCAATGTTAATGATGCTCTTAAACACTGTGAATATCTCTTTGGCTAAAGGGGAAATTTTGGCTTGAAAAACTGAGTTATCCCAAACTTGAGCCATTAATTTCAGATATATTTAAAGTGCCTTTAAAATATTTACGCTTCAACATCAGTGATGAAATGGCCAACGTTTTCGATATGAAAATTATGGCGGATATGAAAATTATGGATATGGAATTATGGATATTTTGGATATGAAAATTATGGCGATTTCGTTTCTGCAAAAAAGACCAGCATCTTCGTTGCCCTTTATCTGAAAACTGGAATTTTTAAATAGAAGCTAAGCTTAATTCGAGGACTACATCAGATCCACCTGAAAAGAGCAAATATTTTTCAGAATTTAGCGCCGACGGGTCAAAATTTTTTCTAGAATCAAAATAACCATTAATTAAGTTGCATAATTCAGCTAAAAATTATTAAATTATCACCCCAAAATTCGTTCACCCTTTTCGCCACATAAATTACAGCTCAAATTATGTCATTTTCCTGAGCCTTGGCCTCCGCCATAGATTAGCCCTTTTGCGAGCGTACTTCTTTTCGTTAAACCCTCCTTAAAAATTAACTCGAAATATGAATACTCCCCCTTTAGGAAAAGAACGCAATAAAGGGAATGGATGGGATGAATTGATGGTTGGTTGGTTGAATAAGACGCATGCATGGATGGCCTCTTTTCGGCTGGCATTGTTACAAAATGTGTCATGTAATGGTATGTGCCCTGATGTCCATCCACATTCTCCTGTTGCCTCTTCTCCGCTCGGAATTCATTTAAACAAATGACTTCGTTTTAGGGTTATTCTCATTCATTGTGACTGTTATCCGGATGAGTTTGGGACCGAAAAAAGTACAGTACCCGTCCAAAGATGGCACAGTCAGTATTCGCATATCAATAGTGGTTGTTGGTGCTGGCGGCGGCATTTCCTTTTAGTTTCAATTGTCCCTTTTTTTCTAAAAATTGATTTATGAAGAAAAATCCCATCGCCTTGAATGGTTAATATATTGCACTGGAGTTGTGTTCTTTTTATGACTCTTCTTTTTGTAGTCGTTTGTCGTTTTTTCCCTTCAGCTCAGTTCGGACAAATTTTGCCTTTTTCGCATAATATAATCCCTTTAAGAAATGCGATTGCATGCGTTTAGTTTTTTATTGGCGTTTTTTTTTTTGTTCTGCCATATTTTCCAGACTTAGGCTAGGGGTTAATCGTATTCGCCGCCACTGTCTTCTGAGACTCGTCCACATGTATTAATTCAAATACCACAAAGTCAACAAGTCATCGCCATGGACGAGTGGATAGATGAATGGTAGAGGAGTAGGTTTCAACACCCCGTAGTCCCGGGTACATTCGAGCACATAATCATGATGATGGTATAGGATTTTCAATGAATGTATGAAGAAAAAGTGAATTATTATTATTACGGCTGGTGTTTGTAATTTATATTAGAAGCGTTTTATCGGTGGCATTTTAATACTGGAAGTGGGAGTTTTACATTTGGCTTTTTTGTCATATATTGTACACTGAGAGATATTTAAAATGTGGACGAGGGAAATAATTTGCTAGAATTCTATAAAAACATTGAAAATTTTGCAATGTACAATTATATTTATAGAAGCTTTAAAGCACAAAGCAAAATGTTATGATATTAAAGTAAATTTCATAAGATTTTATGAAATTTACTTTTTATAACATAACATAAGGTGCTCTTTTTTCGGGTAGGTTTGTTCCTCATTTTTTCTCCTATTCTCTGTATACCATGAAAAAAATTTAGAAAAATTGTAAAAAATCCACCTCGAGCAAAAAAAAATCGTATGGTCATTAAATTATTGATTGAGCCAACTTGACTAAAAAATTTCAAAAGTTTCGAGTAAGCAGTATAGAAGTTATTAAAGAATAAGTATTTCACTAAATGTTAACCCTTTGTGGGGGAGGTACTAGAAAGAGTGGACCAATATGGCTCATCTCCGAACTTAGTCGGAGATAGAGAAAAGTATTACCGTATACCAAATTTGAAGTCAATCGGTTACTCCTTTCGAGAGTTATCATGTGCACCAGCCAGCAGACAGACAGACAGACGGACGGACATTTTTCACTCGACTTAAAATGACCCAAAACGGATTTCCGAGGAACATACTTCGGGTCTTAGGTCACTCCTTCGATGTGTTACACTTTTTGTCCGTAGCAAATGAAATACCCTCGTCACACTAAAGTGAGAGCATAAAAACGGGGGTTATTGCCACCCCTCTTTTGGAATCGTGATATTTTTGATGGATCACACTTGTACATTTATCCACAGATTTTTTCACGTTGGAATTGTTTTTAAAAAATGGAATAAAATTCTATTTTTTCTATTTCTGTTGTTTTCTTGCATTTTTCCTTTTTTTAATATTTTCAGCAATCATTAATTTAACTATAAGTCGGCTCTACCGGCATTACAGCCTGTTTCTGTAACTTGAAAATTTGCTTTCGTTCGCCTGCCAGACGACAAGCAGCTGATTTGGGTTTCACTAACTACCATCACAACGAGAAGTCGTACGATAATGAACTCGTACGAAACCGTAATCATTTCAGTGCAAATTTTGGTTTCTCTATCTCTCTTTGCTGTCATCTCGGCGAACACAAATGTCAGATCGAGTCACACTATTTTATTTGTCCACTGATAGGAACAATGACAAAATAAACATTATTAAAAGCGAAAAATAAGTAGAAAATAATAATATTAATATCTACATATTTTTTGCTTTTATTTATATTTATTTATAGTATTTAGGTGGTATTTAGTATTTATGTATTTATTTATATTTATTTATATTTATTTATATGTATTATTTATATTTATTTATTTGTATTTATTTAAATTTATTTATATTTATTTTTATATTTATTTATATTCATTAATATTTATTTATATTTATTAATATTTATTTATATTTATTTTTATTTAATTATATTTATTTATTTTTATTTATATTTATTTATATTTCCTTATAACAATTTATATTTATTTATATTCATTTATATTCACTTATATTTCTTTATAATAATTTATATTTATTTATATTTATATTTATTTTTATTTATATTTCTTTATAATTATTTATACATATTTTGTTTTTATATTTTTTATATTCATTTATAATTATTTATATTTCTATATAATTATTTATACGAATATTTATTTACATTTATTTGTATTTATTTATATTCATTTATATTTACTTATATTTTTTTATATATATTTCTTTATAATTATTTATATTTATTTATACATATTTTGTTTTCATTTTTATTTATACTTATTTATATTTTTTTATATTTATTTATATTCATTTATATTTATTTTATTTCTTTATAATTATTTATATTTAATAACATTTATTTATATTTATATTTATTTTTATTTATATTTCTTTATAATTATTTATACATATTTTGTTTTTATATTTATTTATATTTTTTATATTCATTTATAATTATTTATATTTCTATATAATTATTTATACGAATATTTATTTACATTTATTTGTATTTATTTATATTCATTTATATTTGCTTATATTTTTTTATATATATTTCCTTATAATTATTTATATTTATTGATATTCATTTATATTTATTAATATTTCTTTATAATTATTTATATTTATTTATACATATTTTGTTTTCATTTTTATTTATACTTATTTATATTTTTTTATGTTTATTTATATTCATTTATATTTATTTTATTTCTTTATAATTATTTATATTTAATAATATTTATTTATATTTACTTATATTTATTTATTTTTCATTTATATATATTTATGTTTCTTTATAATTATTTATATTTCTTTATAATTATTTATATTTATTTATATTCATTTATATTTATTTTTTTATATTTATTTAAATTCATTTATATTTATTTATATTTCTTTATAATTATTTATATTTATTTATACATATTTTGTTTTTATATTTATTTATACTTATTTATATTTTCTATATTTATTTATATTTATTTATATTCATTTATATTTGTTTATATTTATTTATATTTATTTATAGTTATTTACATTTATCTATATTCATTTATATTTATTTTTATTTATTTATATTCATTTATATTTATTTATGTTTATTTATATTTATTTATATTCATTTATCTTCACTTATATTTGCTTATATTTATTTACATTTATTTTTATTTATTTATAATTATTTATATTTATATAAATTCATTTATATTTATTTATATTCATTTATAGTTTTTTATATTTATTTATATTCATTTATATTTGTTTATATTCATTTATATTTATTTATGTTTATTTATATTTATTTATATTCATTTATCTTTACTTATATTTATTTATATTTATTTTTATTTATTTATAATTATTTATATTTATATAAATTCATTTATATTTCTTTATAATTGTTTATAGTTATTTATTTTTACTTATATTTATTTATTTTTATTTATATTCATTTATATTTTTTAATATTTATTTTTATTTATATTTCTTTATAATTGTTTATATTTATTTATATACATTTGTATTTATTTATATTTCTTTATAATTATTTATATTTATTTATTTATATTCATTTATATTTATTTATGTTTATTTACATTTATTTATATTCATTTATCTTTACTTATATTTACTTATATTTATTTATATTTATTTTTATTTATTTGTAATTATTTATATTTATATAAATTCATTTATATTTATTTATACTCATTTATATTTATTTATAGTTATTTATATTTATTTATGTTCATTTATATTTATTTTTATTTATTTATATTCATTTATATTTATTTATGTTTATTTATATTTATTTATATTCATTTATCTTTACTTATATTTATTTATATATATTTTTATTTATTCATAATTATTTATATTTATATAAAATCATTTATATTTCTTTATAATTATTTATAGTTATTTATTTTTACTTATACATATTTATTTATTTTTATTTATATTAATTTTTTAATATTTATTTTTATTTATATTTCTTTATAATTGTTTATATTTATTTATATATATTTGTATTTATTTATATTTCTTTATAATTTTTTATATTTATTTATACTTATTTATATTTTTATATTTATTTATAATTATTTAAATTTATTTATATTTATTTATTTATATTCTTTTATATTTATTTATGTTTATATATATTTATGTATTTATATTCATTTATATTTATCTATTTTTATATTCATTTATATTTCTTTATAATTATTTATATTTATTTATATTCATTTATATTTATTTATGTTTATTTATATTTATTTATATTCATTACATTTATTTCTATTTATTTGTATATTTATTTATATGTATTTATATTTGTTTATATTTATTTTTGATATTTATTTATATATTTTTTATGTTTATTTATATTTATTTATATGTAATTATATTTATTTATATTTACAGTTATTTACATTTGTTTATATTTATTTATATTCATTTATATTTCTTTATATTCATTTATATTTATTTAAATTTATTTATATTTATTTTTTATATTTATTTATATTACTTATATTATTTATTTATTTATTTATTTATTTATTTGAATTACAATACAAAGTAAATTTATATTCTAATTTTAAGGTCCAGGGAAAGGCCGGGTTACAAAGACTATATGGCTAAATGTTTGCAGCGACAGACCAGAGCCTCTGGTGGGAATCGAACCCACGACCCCCAAACTCATAGGCGAGTACGCTACCAACTCGCCTACTGGGGCGCTCAATTATTTATTTATATTTATTTACATTTATTTATATTATTTATCTATATTTAATTACATTTATTTATATTCATTTAAATTTATTTATTATTTATTTATATTTATTTATGTTTATTTATATTTATTTATAGTTATTTACATTTATTTCTATTTATTAGCATTTATTTTTAATATTTATGGATATTTTTTATATTTATTTATTTAAGCCATAAATACCACTTTTTTCAGTCGATTGTTTGTTTTTAATTTAGTTTAAAATTCTGCACAAAGAAATTTTATAATATCGTTCAACGTTTTGCTGTAGTCCCCATACAGAGGTCGTCCAATAGATGCCACACTTTCTAAAAAATTTGGCTGAAACTTTTTCCACAACAAATACTTTTCCTGTTATTTGAGGCGTATATAATATTCTGCAGAACTTACTGCCGTTTTTACTAGTTTTAAGTTATTTTCTTTAAAAAAAAACGCATTGATACTTCAAAAATAAAGCTACTAAATTGTTATGGAAGCCAATCGAAAACAAAATCCATTAGGGAAAATTTTTTGACAAATTTTGATTTGCAACTAGGATATTCTCCTGGGTCAAGATCATTTAGACTCTATAATACTATAGAAGGAAAATTTTTCCTAATTTTTTTTAAATTAGTAACTTTCTTAAGACCAAAAAATTATGAAAATCTAAAAAAAAGTTACTTTTAAATATAAAGAAACATTAATTTGAATTAAAGATCGAAGACCTTTTTTATTTGCTTTAATGACCAGCAGTTGTTCAGTTTCCAGATGAATTGAACTGGATTTCATTTCAATACATTAATATGATTTAAACTTCTCATTTTGTTTCTGAAAGATTACTTCCTGGAATTTTTTTTAAGTGCATTTGATTTTTTTCTCTTCATTCACGACAATAAAATCGCACAATGAAATGTTAACGCACTTCTTGATCTCTGACAAATATGCTCCAAGTACGAATAAATACGGCTCGTTTTGCAGATTCTTTTTGGTTTTGATTTGCTTTGCATATGCGATAATGGTCTGGGGCCCCAGAGTTAGTGGAAGTCAGTGGATTTCCAATGATACTCGTAAGTATCAAGTGTATGAGATGCAAAAATGCACCACCAACTTTGTCGTCGCCTTAGCCGGCAGATGACGTCAGTTGGGAAGTCGAAAGCAGAGAGCAAAAAAAAATGAAACCATAAACAAGTCTCATAGACAGAGGCAATGCGAAAGGACAGACAGGCAGACGGACGGACTGCATTGAAAGCGAAATTGTATTTTTGAGGGAAACTGGAGACAGACCAGACACATTCATGGACAGAAGATTTCAAGAAAAAAGGGAAATCTTTTGCTTTTGAAATTTTCCCGAACGAGGACAAAGAGCTGAAAGTCGAGCCAGGAAAATATGGAAATTTTTTAACAAACAAAATTTATTTATTTATTTTCGCTTATTTGCTAAAAGAGTAAACAAAAGATGCCATCGAATGTGATTGTGATGAGAAAAGGTCATTCAACTGCCATTTAACCCCTTTTTTCGATGGTTGATGACCCGGTCGTTCTATTGTCACACGAAACATTTCTATCATTGTCGTTTTGAAGTTATCGTTACCGTTATCATTATCATTATCAAATATTAATTCATATCTTTGTTGTCTGACAATTTAACGCTTTTTTAATTTTCATAATTTAATAAACAAATTTTTTGTTCGCCTTTTCCCATTCAGAATTCCTAATGAGTTCGGTTGAAGTGTTCTCCCCCCTCACCTCTTACCACTGAAACCCTTATCTTTGTCCGGGTTTCCTTTTTGTTATTTGTTGAGAGTTGTAGCACCAAAAATAGGGGTGTTTTCTCCCGCTCCACTGACTTTGACGAGTGGCATTTTTGGGTTATTATTAATTATTGATTCATTTGAGGATAAACCCTCAAAATGAAATTGGGCCTAACGCGTCCCTCGGCGGCGGATACGCCTGTTAATACATTAAAATGCATTTCATTTAAATTTTAGTTCCTCGGAGGAGCACCAACCGAAAAAAACGCGACGAATACCTTTAGGGCTTTCAGGTTCAAATGACAAATTGCTTTTCCATTTTCTAACATTTTCCACTTCCTCCCCGTGAAAGAAACATGGAACACTAATATCCACAACTGATTGAGTGAAGTGGTTTAACGATGAATTTATTTTTGTGCCTCAGTCGTGGTGATGTTGATAGTCAATCCAAAAGAGTGAAGTGCGGTGATCTATTTTTATCTTCAGCCTTTTTGGAAAAAAGTGTCATTTTTGTTTGGGGCGGGGGAAGAAAAGTGTCAATCGGTATGGGCGGCTGTCTGCGCGTGTATGTGACTTTTTCACTGGGAAAAGGATCAATATTTATTTAGGTGTTTACTTTTCGAACTCTATCTAGTTATGAACGAACTCAAGCGCAAGTGATTGTATTCATAAATTAAGGGATTTGAGGCAGCAAACAATACATCTGCTGACATTATTTATGTTTACTTTTAATAGATACATGTCCGTCCATCCATCTGTCTAAACATACAGCGAGGGTCAGCTAAAGCAAACTGAAAGAACACATGAAAAGCAGCAAACTAGTTTGCAGCTGAATGTTTATAGTTGTCTTTACTAACCTACCAGTAGTTGTGACCAATAGTTGGTTTGCAGAACTGTAAAATTATTACGATAATTATTAAATTTTGCTGTTCCAACAATCAATTGATCCGATGTAACAGAAACTAAAATAATTATTCTGTGAACAACAAAAATTCGTGGCAGAAATTTCGGTTGGCTTTTATATACAATAATAACATTATTGCTCTAATTAAGTAATTGTTTATCGAAAAATGCGATTTAAGTTAACAATCACTTATAATTATTGAATGTAATAATAACACTCTACTATAGATTAAGGGTCGATTAACGATAGTAGAATTAATGACTTCTAATCAAATAGAGGACCATGATAGTTTTGAACCGATAACCACGGATTAAAGGTCGATGTACGGATTAAAGATCATATTAAAGGTCTATGACCGGATTAAGGTCTATAACCACTGATTAGAAGACCCTAAAGAAGGGATCGATACACTCATACAAAAACATACAAAATGAATTATGAATTATTATATACTCATTCAATGTGTGAGAGAAGAGAACCGCCCATGGGCGCTGTTTTGCCGATCTCTGCCCTAAAGGGATAAAAAGGTTGTTACCCAAATATTTTGTATAAAAAAAAATTTCGTCAACATTTTCTGGAAACATGCAATATTAATTTTTTTTTTGGAAAAATACAATTTCCAAGAAGTTTTGAAGTAAAACCCTTTTTTAACGAAAAATTAAATTTCAACAAAATTTTCTAGAAAAATGCATTTTTCAAGAAATTTTCTTTAAAAATTAATAATTTCGAGAAAAATGAAAGAAAAATACAATTTTAAGAAAATTTTTCAAGAAAAATAAAATTGTAATGACAATTTGTAGAAATATGCAATTTCAGGGAAATTTTCAAGAAAAATGTAATTTCGACGAAATTTTATAGAAAAATGCGATTTCGACGAAGTTCTTAGAATAATGTAATTGATGTTGATGATTGATTAATAATGGAATTTTCTCTAAAATTGAAATTTTCATTAGATTTTCTAGAAAAATTTATTTTTAGCGAAATTTTGAAGAAAATAGCCTTCGTTCTATTTTTTATAGAAATACAATTTCGTCGAAATGTTGTAGAAAAATGTAAATTTGAAGAAATTTTTAGAACAATTCAATTTCAACAAAATTTGTTAGAAAAAGTAAAATTTGAAAAATGTTCTAGAAAATGTAATTTTGAAGAAATTTTATAAAAGAAATGAAATTTTAATGTTTTTTCTAGAAAAATTTAATTTTAACCGAATTTTGTAGAAAAATTTTAATTTCGACGAAGATTTTAGAATTATGTAATTGATGTTGATGATTGATAAATACGGAATTTTTTTTAAAAATTCAAATATTCATTATATTTTCTAGAAAAATTTAATTGTAGCGAAATTTTGTAGAAAATTGTTTTACATTATATTTTTTTAGAGAAATAAAATGTTATCGAAATTTTGTGGAAAAATTAAATTCAATCAATAATCAACAAAATTTTCTACAAAATTAATTTTCAACAAAATATTCTAGAAAATATAATTGAAGAAATTTTCTAAAACAAATAATTTCGATACATTTTACAGAAAAACACAATTTTAAGAAATTTTACAAAAATTTGCAGAAAAATGCGATTTCATCAAACATTTCAAAAAAATGGAATATCGATGAAATTTTCTAGAAAAATCTTATTTTAACGAAGTTTTTGCAAAAATGTTTTGAATGTTCTTATAGAATTTCCTGTACAACTGTAACTCTCATTCGATTTTCTAGAAAAATGAAATTTCACCGTCTGTTTTCTTACTTATTCAGATAACTACATTTCAAATTAAATTCAACTTCAACATAATTTTGTAGAATAATTAAATTACAACAGAATTTTCTAGAAACAAATTATTTCGAAAAACACAATTTTAACGAAATTTTTTAGAAAAATGTAATTTCATCAAACATTTCAAGAAAATGCAATTTCGACGAAATTTTCTAAAAGAAAATCATGGATTATGATGGAATTTTCTATACAATTGCAATTTTCATTATATTTTCTAGAAAAATAGAATTTCAGCCAAATTGTGCAAAAAAATTAAATGCCAATACAATTTTTTAGAAAAATTAAATTTTTTTGAAGAAATTTTCGAAAACAAATGTCTTCCAAAAACACAATTTTAACAAATTTTTCTAGAGATATTAAATTTTAATAATTTTTATAGAAAAAATGAGATTTTACTGAAATTTTGTAGAAAAATGCAATTTCATCAAACATTTCAAGAAAATGCAATTTCGACGAAATTTTCTAGAAGAAAATCATGGATTATGATGGAATTTTCTATACAATTGCAATTTTCATTAGATTTTCTAGAAAAATAAAATTTCAGCCAAATTGTGCAGAAAAATTAAATGCCAATACAATTTTTTAGAAAAATTAAATTTTTTTGAAGAAATTTTCTAAAACAAATATCTTCGAAAAACACAATTTTAACAAATTTTTCTAGAGAAATTAAATTTTAATAATTTTTCTAGAAAAATGAGATTTTAATGAAATTTTGTAGAAAAATGCAATTTCATCAAACTTTTCAAGAAAATGCAATTTAGACGAAATTTTCTAGAAAAGATCAATTTTAACGAAGTTTTTAGAACAATGAAAGTTTTTAGAATAAGAAATTTCGCAGAAAAATTCAAATTCGAAAAATTAAATTTCAATTAAATTTTATAGAAGAATAAAATTTCAATGAAATTTTATAGAAAAATAAAAATTTCAATGAAATTTTATAGAAAAATAAAATTTCAATGAAATTTTATAGAAAAATAAAATTTCAATGAAATTTTATAGAAAAATAAAATTTCAATGAAATTTTATAGAAAAATAAAATGTCAATGAAATATTATAGAAAAATAAAATGTCAATGAAATTTTATAGATAAATAAAATTTCAATGAAATTTTATAGAAAAATAAAATTTCAATGAAATTTTATAGAAAAATAAAATTTTATAAAAAAATTTAATTCAATGAAATTTTATAGAAAAATTGAATTTCAATGAAATTTTATAGAAAAATTGAATTTCAATGAAATTTTATAGAAAAATTAAATTTCCAAAAAAATGTATAAAAACAATTAAAAAGAACAATTTTGTAGAAATTTTCAAAAAAACGAGAAATTTTTGCAGTAAAATCTAAATATTAAAGTTTTTCTAGAAAAATTCGACCTTTTTTTCCAAACAAATTCAATTTAAACGAACATGCTAGACATGCTTATGTAATTTCGATGAAATTTTTAGAAAAATTTATTTTTAGCGAAGTTTTTTGAATAATGTTATTATGATGGAATAGAAAAATTTAATTTTATCGAAATTTTGCAGAAAATTGCGTTACATTCTATTTTTTTAAGAGAAATACAATTTTGTTTAAAAATTAAATTTTGCACACATTTTCTAGAACAATTCAATGTCAACAAAATTTTCTAGAAAATTTAATTTCAACAAAATATTCTAGAAAATATAATTGAACCCATTTTCTAAAACAAATAAAATTTTTTTAAAAAAATTTTGCAGAGAAAATTAATTTCAATAATTTTTCTGGAAAAATTAAATTTTTACAAAAAATGCAATTTCATCAAAAATTTCAAGAAAATTTAATTTCGACAAAATTTTCTAGAAAAATTAAATTTTAACGATGTTTTTAGAATAATAATATAGTTATGATGGAATTTTTTGTACAATTGTAATTTTCATTCGATTTTCCAGAAAAATAAATTGCAGTCAAATTTTGCACAAAAAGGAAATTCCAATCCTTTAGAGAAATAAAGTTTCATTGAAATTTTGTAGAAAAATTTATTGTTGAAAAAAAAATTCTAATTAAATTTCCACGATGAGGATCGAAATATTGAAAAATATATAAAATGCAATAAAATAAAAACTCTTTGGGCTCGAGCTCAATTAATAAAATAATCAAAGTATTATTAAATAAAAAGGTCGAATAATAAAACAAAAATTATATCAAAATTTCAATGAGATTTTATAGAAAAATTTCATTTCAATGAAATTTTATAGAATTTTTTACATAATTAAATTTAAATGAAATTGTAGAGGAAAATTAAATTTCAAAGACATTTTTGGTTGCGTTGGTTGATAGAAAATTCAATTTCAATGGAATTATAAATTACAATAACTAAATTACAATAACATTTTCTAGAAAAAAATAATTTTGAAGATATTTTCTAAAAAAATTAATTTTTAAAAAACACAATTTTAACAAATTTTTCTAGAGAAATTAAAATTCAATGATTTTTTGAAGAATTTATAGAGAAATACAATTTCGTCGAAATTTTGATGGAATTTTCTAGAACGATTCAAATTCTACAAAATTTTGTAGAATAACTAAATTACAACAAAATTTTCTAGAAAATTTAATTTTGAAGAAATTTTCTGAAACAAATAATTTCGAAAAACGCAATTTTAATAAAATTTTCTAGAGAAATGAAATTTTAATAATTTTTCTAGAAAATGCGATTTTAATGAAATTTTGTAGAAAAATGCAATTTCATCAAACATTTCAAGAAAATGCAATTTAGACGAAATTTTCTAGAAAAGATCCATTTTAACGAAGTTTTTAGAACAATGAAAGTTTTTAGAATAAGAAATTTCGCAGAAAAATTCAAATTCGAAAAAATAAAATTATAGAAAAATAAAATTCAATGAAATATTATAGAAAAATAAAATTCAATAAAATTTTATAGAAAAATAAAATTTCAATGAAATTTTATAGAAAAATAAAATTTCAATGAAATTTTATATAGAATAATGTAATTTGATGGAATTTTCTGTACAATCGTAATTTTCATTAGATTGCAGAAAATAGAAATTCCGACTTTCCAAATTTTATAGAAAAATTAAATTTCACTAAAATTTTATAGAAAAATGTAATTTCAATAAAAATTTTCTAGAAAAATTAAATTTCAACAAAATTTTATAGAAAAATTTTAATTTTGAAGAAATTTTCTAAAAAGAAAAAATTGAGAAATTTTGCTGAAAATTCAATTTTAACAAAATTTTCTTGAGTAATAACATTTCGAAGGTTTTTCTAAAAAATTAAATTTCTACGATTTTTTTAGAAAAAGTTTAATTTTAGCAATCTTTTCAAGAAAAACGCAATTTCGATGATATTTTCAAGACAAATTCTATTTCGACGAAAATTTCTAGACAAATGTAATATCGATACAATTTTTTAGAAAATTATTCTAACGAAGTAAATGTAATTCGATACAATTTTTTAGAAAATTATTCTAACGAAGTTTTTAGAATAATGTAATTATGATGAAATTTTCTGTAAAATTTCAACTTGTAATTAGATTTTCTAGAAAAATTAAATGTCAGTGAAATTGTTGAGAAAAATGCAAATCCAACGTAATTATTTAGAAAAACACTTGGAAATTTTGTAAATGTCATTTTGAAGAAATTTTCTTTAAAAAATAATTACGAGAAAAATTACAAAAAAATGCAATTTTAATAAAATTTTCTAGAAAATGTAATTTTGAAGAATTTTTCAAAAACAAATAATTTCGATACATTTTACAGAAAAACACAATTTGAACAAAATTTTATAGAGAAATGAAATTTCACTGACTTTAGGAAAATTCAATTTTAAAGATTTAATCTAAATTTTGTAGAAAATTTTAATAGTGAAAATTTTTTTTTAAAGAAAATACGACGATAAACGTTTCATAAAAATTTTACAAAATTTTTAATGTGAAAAAATATTCTTTAATGAATATAATTACCAGAAATTTAACAGAAAAATGCAATTTTAATCAAGTTTTCTAGAGAAATCATTTCCAGAATTTTTCAAGAAAAATGCAATTTCAGAAAACTTCAAGAAAAATTCAATTTAGAAAAAATTTCTAGAAAATGCAATTTTAACGAAGTTTTTTCAATAATAATGATTGATTATGATAGAATTTTCTGTAGAATTGCAATTTTCATTCGAATTTTAAAATGACATAACAGTCGCATTTTGTAGAAAAACGAAATTCCAACGAATTTTTTTAGAGAAATAAAATTTCATTGAAATTTTGAAGTAATTTTCGAAAACAATTCGAATTTAAAAAAATTTTGTAAATAAAAATAAATTTCAACAACATTTCCTGAAAAAGTGGCATTTTGTAGAAATTTTTAAAAAAGAAAATAATTTCGCAAACTTTACAGACCAAAAATTTCAGATTTTTGTACAAAAATCCAATTTCAACAAAATTTTGTAGAAAAATGCAATTTATATAAATTTTTCAAGAAAAGTGCAACATCGATGAATTTTCCTTCATCGAATATTTTTTATTATTTCATTTTCTGAATCGAGAACCTTTCAAAAATGTGTGTGAAAATTTTAAATGAATCGGAGTAAAACTAACGAAGATGCAACAATCAACCGCGCCTACGTGACTCAGTAAAGCTTTAAAGCGTTTTTCCAACAACCCACGTTTTCAAAGTCGGTGCCCATCATAAACTTAAAAACTACCGTTTTGAAATTTTGGAAACTATTTCTGTACGTAATTTACGAGGTAACGCTGGAGAGGGTTTTTTTAATAATTTTTATTTAACAATAATAGATTAGCCGACTTTTTTCGTTCCCAAAAATTGGAAAATAGAAATTTCGAAAAACCCTCCCAGTGTTACATGGAGAAAACGATTATCTAAAGAAATAATATTAATTTCAGATGATCCATCACCGATTTAAAAAAAAAATAAATAGTTTTAGCGACAGTTACTAAATTTCTCTTTCTGTACTAAAGGCACCTTCCGAAAAAATCGAAATTTTAAAGAAAAATTTACCATAAACAGTTTTTGTAAACTAGTGTAATTTATTTGTCCAAATACAAAATTTTGTTAATATTTATATTTGTTAATATTTATATTTTTTCTGACCTCAAAAAGCCTCTAGCTAAACAATTTCTTGCATTTATTAATTAAGTTTTTTAAATGCAATTAAAATTTCACTAATTGCTACTGTCAGTTCGCGTTTTTTTCTGCTGACGGTTAGAAGAAGTCTCAGAAACTCTAATTTGTCTAAAATTTGCATGTTTCTTGACTACGCAGTTTGTTTTCTTTTCATGGCGATTTTCTCTTTTTTCGGATTCTGCATTTTGGTCTTTCTTTTTCTAAGACAAATGTGTTGAAAGATGAAAATTTGTGGTTGTAATATGGTGATTTCCATTTCCATAAGGATTTTAAATGTGTCCAAGGAAAGGACTTTAGTATTTTGACTTAATTTTTTGAAGTATAAGCCAGGCTACAAAGGTTGGAAACATCTCTTTATAATTAATTATGGGTCCATTTCTTCTCCTTTTGGGTGTAAAAAACACCAAAACGAAAATATTGTTTTGAAATGTTAAGAAACATTTTTGCCATAAAATGGCATCATTCAGTTACGTTTTTGCGGACCTGCAAAACAACCCTTATATTTCGTCATATATGCTCGTATTCTCAATTGCTTTCCATGGAATACCCCACAATGGGATAAATTCTCGAGTGGCAAACAATCATGTCCTCTGCCTTTTCTACGCCTATGCGGCTCTGAGTATGTGTCGTTGTTGTTGTTGCATCTTTAATTAACACGTGTCCACAAAAATTTAAATAAAAATTTACACTGCAATAATAATTACAATGACGCATACAGTCTGGTGCAAAAATGAACACCGCCTCCTCCTTGTAATATCCACAATTAAAATCCTCAACATAAAATTCTGATGGAAAAGACCAACAAAATAAACAGAAAACCAAATGACAATCTTTGGATATTTTTAGTTTTGTCCGCCGCGTTCTTATTTTTAATTTCGGCAACGCTGAAATTATGGCATTTTTCAAATGCGACTCCTCATTTAACCAAAAATACTCGTAATAAACCATCAGCCCCATCACCACCATCATCATCAGATCCAGCCCCCACTTCGGGGAACAACAACTGCAAAGTTAAAGGAACCTTGCCTTAAGCATTTCTATGAATGTCATTTTGTTGGTTTGGTTGCATGTATGGGAGGGGGGAAATTCGGGGCGGAGAAGTTGAAATGATGGAATTCTAGAAAAACAAAATTAATGATATCTGGAATAGAAAAAAATGTGTCTATCATGGCAAGGTTCTGCTGCAGAGGAGTAGCGGGAGAAGTAAAAGGTGAAAGCGGATGGAGTGAAGTGGAGTGGAGCTGGCCTGACATTAATAAGGGGGCAGGATTGGAGGAAGAGTCAGTCCCTTTGCGAACATTAAAGCGAACGAATGTAAACAAAAACGAATCAGACATCCACAGACGACTGAATTTGGCATTAAAGTTGTTGCACATAAATATAGAAGCATTTTGTCTAGGCTTTTGGGACAGTGGATACAAAAATATTGTATGGGAGACCTATATTATATTTGAAAATAGGTGCAAGCCATAGTTTATAACAAAAATCTATAGTTTATGGAACTGAATTTTAACACTATCTAAACCCCACTATTTGTCAAACGATACATTCGGAGGAATATGTCGCGACTTTATAGGAATAATAGGAATTGTCGGAAACATCGGTAAAAAAAAAAGTAGCATCTTCACCGCCAAGATTTCAATTTTGTCTCGGACCTTCATACGGAAATATGTGTTTTTAAAGCCTCAAGAAGTGACATCGATGGGGGCCTTTATATGGGGCTTAGGGCGGGTCGATTTAAAAATCGCCCATTTAAAAATCCCGATTGGAGCACTCTAAATGGGTCAAAGTGGGATTTTTTCCGGGACATCAGAATTCGTTTTAGAGGTATGGTTCCTTCGGCAAAGTTTCTTATTTTGATCCCTAGAATACGATTTTCACTGAGCAATGGCGACTTTTTTGCCTCCCCACAAATCGACCCGGCCTAATAGGGCTATACCAAAATATGGACCAATATGACCCATTTATACCAAGGACGATAAAGTGCAATAGGGAGAAGAATTTTCGAGTTCAAACGTTGCAAGAAGCTTAAATTTCAAAAATGTGTTCTCTAGATCAGGCCTTCCCATCATAGCCGTGGCATCCAAGGGGGCCGAAGCGATCTTTCAGGGGAGTCTTGAGTATATTTAGAAAATATTTGTCTCACATTTTTCTGGGCTAAGTCCTGTTGTAGAAAAGTTCGACGAAATATGATATTATTGAAAATTTCATAGAAATTGAAATTTTATTGAAAATTTCATAGAAATTGAAATTTTATTGAAAATTTCATAGAAATTGAAATTTTATTGAAAATTTCATAGAAATTGTAAAAATTTCCACGAAAAACGACATTTTTAATAAAAATGTACGTTCGACAAATTTTTTAAAAAATTTAATTTTGAAAAATTTATTAAAAATACCAATTTGGAAGAAATTTGCAAGGAAATATTATAATACAATTTCGCCAATTTTGAAAGACAATATATAATTGCAATTTATAAATTAAATTTTCTATAAAAATTCGATGAAGAAAATTTTCAAGAAATAATAAATTTCACTGAAATTTTCTAGCATAACAATTTCAACGAAATTTTCTAGAAACGAAAACATTTAATTTTTGACGAAATTTTTAGGATTTTTATAGAAACATGCAATTTTCATCGAATTTTTAAAAAACAATCAATAAAAATTCGATGAAGGAAATTTTCAATAAAAATTTATTTTGACAAAATTTTCACAAAAAAAACAAATTTGGCGAAATTTTCTATTAAAATTGTATGAGGACATTTTGTGGAAAAATTCAATTTCGAATAAATTTTAAAGAGAAATTAAATTTCTATGAAATTTTCTAGAAAAATTAAATTTTGAAGAAATATTCTAGAAAAATCAAATTCAACGAATTTTTTTAAAAACATTGAATATTGACATAATTTTCTAGAAAAAATTAAATAGAGAAATTACATTTTCAACATTTTCTATAAAAATGCGATGAAGAAGATTTTCTGAAAAAATTTAATTCAATAAAGAAAAATGTGATTTTCATAAAATTTTCTAAAAAAGTTAAATTTCAATGAAATTTTCTAGAAAAAACTTTCAATAAAAATTTATTTTGATAAAATTTTCAAAAAATCATTTGTGACGAAATTTTTTATAAAAATTCAATGAAGGCTATTTTCTATAAAAATTTAATTTCGAAAAAATTTAAAGAAAAATGGGATATCTATGGATTTATTTTTGAAAAAAAATTAATTTCGAAGAAATTTTCCAGAATTTCTAGAAACAATGAATTTTTACATAATTTCCTAGGAAAAATTAAATTTTCGATAAAAATGTATTTCGACAAAATTTTCAAAAAAATTAATTTAAAAAAAAAATTAATTTTGAAGAAATTTTATTCAAAAATACATTTTTCAACGGATTTTTTTAAAAACAATTGTTTTTGACGACGTTTTTAAAAAATACCAATTGTGACATTTTTTAAAAAAAATCGATTGTATTAAATTGTAAATAAAAATTTAATGTTACTAAAATTTTTTATAAAAATGAAATTTCAGCGAAAAAAAGACATTTTTAATAAAAATGTATGTTGGACAAATTTTTTAAAAATTCAGTTTTGAAAAGTTTATTAAAAATGCCAATTTGGAAGAAATTTGCAAGGAAATATTATAATACAATTTCGCCAATTTTGAAAGACAATTATATAATTGCAATTTCTATAAAATTTCCATTTCAATAAAATTTCATAGCAATTTCAATTTTATTGAAAATTTCATAACAATTTAAATTTTATTGGATATTTCATAGAAGTTGCTTTTTGTTGAAAATCGCATATATTTTGAAATTTATTACAAATTTCAATTTTATTGAAAATTTCATAGAAATTGCAATTTTATTGAAACTTTCACAGATGTTGAAATTGTTTTGACAGTTTATAGACTGTCATCGTATATAGACTTCATCGTTTTTAATAAACTTTGCATTCTATAACACATAATAGAGGCAAAGATGGTCTATAGCCAGAAGAATAACCTAGGGACAAATCAATAATTTCAATTTTATTGAAAATTTCATAGAAATGGAAATTTTATAGAAATTGCAATTATTAATAGTCTTTCAAAATTGGCGAAATTGTATTATAATATTTCCTTGCAAATTTCTACCAAATTGGTATTTTTAACAAATTATTCAAAATTGAATTTTTAAAAAATTTGTCGAACATAAATTTTTATTGAAAATGTCTTTTTTCGCGGAAATTTCATTTTTATTAAAAATTTTTGTAAAATTAAATTTTTATTAAAAATTTAATACAATCGATTTTTTTTTTAAAAATTTTGTCACAATTGGTATTTTTTAAAAACGTCGTCAAAAACAATTGTTTTTAAAAAATTCCGTTGAAAATGTATTTTGGAATAAAATTTCTTCAAAATTAAATTTTTTGAAAATTTTGTCGAAATACATTTTTATCGAAAATTTAATTTTTCCTAGGAAATTATGTAAAAATTCAATGTTTCGAGAAATTCTGGAAAATTTCTTCGAAATTAAATTTTTTTTCAAAAATAAATCCATAGATATCCCATTTTTCTTTAAATTTTTTCGAAATTGAATTTTTATAGAAAATAGCGTTCATTGAATTTTTATAGAAAATTTCGCCACAATAGATTTTTTGAAAAATTTATCAAAATAAATTTTTGTTGAAAGTTTTTTTCTAGAAAATTTCATTGAAATTTAACTTTTTTAGAAAATTTTATGAAAATCACATTTTTCTTTATTGAATTAAATTTTTTCAGAAAATCTTCTTCATCGCATTTTTATAGAAAATGTTGAAAATGTAATTTCTCTATTTAATTTTTTCTAGAAAATTATGTCAATATTCAATGTTTTTCAAAAATTTCGTTGAATTTGATTTTTCTAGAATATTTCTTCAAAATTTAATTTTTCTAGAAATTTTCATATAAATTTAATTTCTCTTTAAAATTTATTCGAAATTGAATTTTTCCACAAAATGTCCTCATACAATTGTTATAGAAAATTTCGCCAAATTTGTTTTTTGTGAACATTTTGTCAAAATAAATTTTTATTGAAAATTTCCTTCATCGAATTTTTATAGAAAATGTTGTCAATATTGGTATTTAAAAAACGGCAAAATTTATCGTTTTTAAAAAAAATCGATGGAAATTGAATTTTTCTATAAAAATTCTAAAAATTTCGTCAAAAATTAAATGTTTTCGTTTCTAGAAAATTTCGTTGAAATTGTTATTCTAGAAAATTTCAGTGAAATTTATTTTTTCTTGAAAATTTTCTTCATCGAATTTTTATAGAAAATTTAATTTATAAATTGCAATTAAATAATTGTCTTTCAAAATTGGCGAAATTGTATTATAATATTTCCTTGCAAATTTCTTCCAAATTGGTATTTTTAATAAATTTTTCAAAATTACATTTTTTAAAAAATTTGTCGTACCTATATTTTTATTAAAAATGTCGTTTTTCGTGGAAATTTTATTTTTATAAAAAAATTTTACTAAAAATTTAATACAATCGATTTTTTTTAGAAAATGTCACAATTGGTATTTTTAAAAAACATCGACAAAATTAATTGTATTTTTAAAAACGTCGTCAAAATTAATTGTTTTTAAAAAAATCCGTTGAAAAATACATTTTTCAATACACTTTCTTCAAAATATTTTTTTCAAAATTAAATCTTTTGAAAATTTTGTCGAAATACATTTTTATTAAAAATTTAATTTTTTCTAGAAAATTATGTCAAAATTCAATGTTTCTAGAAATTTGAAATTGCTATTGCTAGAAAATTTCTTCGAAATTAAATTTTTCTAAAAAAAATCCCAATTTTCTTAAACATTTTTTCGAAATTGAATTTTTCCATTAAATTTATATAGAAAATTTCGTCAAAATTGATTTTTTAAAAATTTTATCAAAATAAATTTTTATCTAAAATTTTTTTCATTTAGAAAATTTCTTTGAAATTTAATTTTTCTAGAAAATTTTATGGAAATCGCATTTTTCTTTATTGAATTAAATTTTTTCAGAAAATCTTCATCATCGCATTTTTATAGAAAATGTTGAAAATTGAATTTCTCTATTTCATTTTTTCTAGAAAATTATGTCAAAATTCAATGTTTCTAAAAAATTTCGTTGAATTTAATTTTTCTAGAATATTTCTTCGTGTAAAATAAATAAGGCAGACACAAAACGTTGTTTCCAGTTCAGAGTTTTATTCAAGAGATAGAGAAATAATTTGTGTAAAACATAAACACACAAAATGAAAAGCAAAGCCTACTAACTAGAAATATTTGGTTTGAACAGCAAGTGTACAATAAGCAAGAATATTTTCAACACTCCTCCTCAAACCTAATATCATAATTACACAAATTATTTCAAATTCATTAAATCTACAAATTTCTTATGTTTATTCCTTTGTAAACTCTTCGTACAAATATCCGCAATCATATCGTTAGTGTTAAGATATTTGAGTTCGATTTCCTTCTTGTTGATGACTTCTCGAATGTGATGGTACCTAATGTCAATGTGCTTACTGCGGTTGTGGAATACAGGATTCGTTGCTAACTTCATAGCACCTTGATTATCAACATTGAGAATCACTGCCCTTTCTTCAGCACCTCCGAGTTCTCGTAGCAATCTTTTCAAATACACTGCTTCTCTGGCGGCATTCGATATTGACATGTACTCCGCCTCCGTACTGCTCAATGCTACTACACTCTGCTTCTTGGATTCCCATGAAATTAAACAATTTCCATAGTAGAACAAGAATCCCGTATACGATTTTCTATTAATGGGATTTCCTCCCCAATCAGCGTCCGCGTAGCCAACTAATTCCATTTCACTTTGTTTGTATTCGAGCTTCAAGTCCATAGTACCAGACAAGTATCTTATAATTTTCTTTCCTGCATTCAAATGCTCCATATGGGGATCGCTATTCCTCTGTGATAGCTTTGCAACTGCATGTAAGATATCGGGTCGAGTTGTAATGGCTAAATACATAAGCTCGCCCATTAACGTTTGATATGACGAAATATCAGCCTTAACACATTCTTCGGAACATGCTACTTGAAATCCAGGGTCAAGTGGAGTTGATACTTTCTTACATATTGTATTTTTTCAACATATTCTTAATATATTGCACATTACTCACGGTTACATTTCCGGTTTCGTCTTCTCTATTGATTTCCATGCCAAGGAAATGTTGGACAGGTCCTTTATCACTGATGTCAAATTCGGTGGATATCTCACGCTTCACTTGCTGCAATAATGACTTATTTGCGCACCCAATGAGAATATCGTCGACATATACTGCTGCTATAACCATTTCGTTATTAATTTTCATCTTATATAGGCAGGGTTCATTGTCGCAACTTGCAAATCCTATTCTCTTCAAACAAGCGTCCAATTTCGCGTTCCATTCTCTGCCCGATTGCTTAAGACCGTAGAGAGATTTTTTCAACCGTAGTACCTTCTTGGGAAATTTGCTGTTCACGAACATTGCTGGTTGCTGCATATAAATCTCATCATGAAGATCGCCATTCAAATATGCGCTTACTACGTCCAGCTGATGCAAATGCATTTTGTTCTGTACAGCTATACTCAAAAACAATCTTATGTTGGAGTATCTTATTACTGGCGAAAAAGTTTCCTTATAATTCACGCCATATTGTTGACTGCAGCCCTTAGCTACGAGTCTAGCCTTATATCTTTCGATATCTCCATCTTTATTCGTCTTAATGGCATACACCCATTTGCAGCCAATAGCTTTCTTTCCAGCCGGTAAATCAACCAATGTCCAAGTTTTATTTTTCTTTAGTGCGTCGTATTCAGCCTGCATCGCTTTCTTCCATTCACTTGATTTCTCGCAGGTCATAGCTTCATTTGGTGTTTGAGGTATAAATTCCACTTCGGCAGATAAACCACTTACCATATTGTACTGTTTTCTAGGCCTACCTCTATTACCTTCTCGTAATATTCTTGGTCTTCCAGGTCCTCTTCTAGGCTCTTGTTGAATTGGAATTTCTTCATCTTCGGTACCATTATTGTCCTCGGCGACTTGCTGAATGGTAACATCATCCTCTTCTGTATCACCAACACTATCTTCGGAATCTTCACCTTCGGCTGTATTGAAACCATCTTCTTGGTCTTCATTGTCTTCTTCCGAATTTTGACGAACTTCCGCCGATTCCGAATTTTCATTGTTTTCGTTACTTAAAATCACAAAGAATACGTCACTGTTGCCGGGTTTTGCTTCGTTGTGGCCTTTGTTGGAATTTTGCATACAATTCTCATCAAAAACAACATCGCGTCTTTCTATGACGCTTTGGGTAGATTTGTCGTATAAACGATACGCCTTCGCAACCAGGGAATAACCAATCATGATATATTGTTTTCCTTTTGGATCAAATTTCGCCTTATGCCTTTTATTCAAAGCTACCGCACACGAACCAAAAACTTTGAGATGACTAACCTTGGGTTTTCTTCCGAACCAGATTTCGTATGGAGTTTTCTCACATAAAACCTTAGTAGGAGCTCGATTTCGCAAATATACTGCCGTCAACACAGCTTCAGCCCACAGATTTTGCGTTAGATTTGCGTGTATTAACATGGAACGTGCCATCTCCACAAGAGTACGGTTTGCCCGTTCGGCAACGCCATTTTGTTGTGGTGTATAGGCCACCGTCAATTGTCTCACAATACCATTTTCCTGTAGGTACGAATCAAATTGATTATTTATGTACTCACGTCCATTATCGCTCCGTAGAATCTTGATCTTCTTGCCCGTTTGCCGTTCGACTTGTTGTTTGAATGCCTTAAATTTCTCAAATACTTCGCTTTTTGATTTCATGAAGTACACAAAAATTCGTCGGGACTTGTCATCAATAAAAGTGACGAAATATCTGGAACCACCAACTGAATTTACGTTCATCGGACCACACACGTCCGAATGAATCAGTTCCAGTAATTCTTTCGAATGATGTTCGGTTGCGTTTGGGAATGGAGCTACATGAATTTTGCTTACCATACATGTCTTGCATTTATGTTCCTTCGCTTGCTTCGATACTTGCATACCATTCACCAAACCTTTATTGCTCATATCAGCCAGATCCTTAAAATTCAGATGTCCATATCTGTTGTGCCATAAAATATCCTTGGCATTTGCTGTATACAATCGATGATTAGCCTTTCCGGTTACAACAAACAAACTGTCTTCTTTCTTGGCTTTTATTGTAACGTAACCATCTTTGTCCTTTATTTTGACACCAACAGAATTGAATATTGCTGTAAATCCGTTTTCCACAGCCTTGCTAATTGAAATAAAGTTTCCTTGTAGATCGGGTGAATATAAACAACTTTTAAGACGGACTTCACATTCTGCTTTTATCACAACTTCACCTTTTCCAATAGCAGTTATAAAATTTTCTCCGGCGAGGAAAATTTTCTCGTTACATTCTTCAAAATTTGTAAATAGATCTCGGTTATTGCACATGTGGGATGTTGCCCCACTGTCGATGTACCACAAATTAGATCTAAAACCGCTTGCTGCTGCCAACATTGCACTTGAACGTTGCTCCTCCACATTCTTGTCACGGCAATCTCGTGCAAAATGTCCTTTTCGACCGCATACATAACACTTACCAGAGTAATTCTTCTTCGGTTTTGAACTCTTCTCGATGGTTGAACTCTTCTTGATGGTCTTCTCCTTGTGGTGAGAACGTGCCGCAAAAGCTTGTTGTGACCCACTTGCCTCCAAACTATTGTTGACATTACCTCGGCGCTCACCTTCTTCCAACAGCTTCAATTTCAATACGTGGAATGACGGCAACTGGTCCCGAGTCTCCATTGCAACTATGAAACTCTCAAAACTTTGTGGCAAACTTGACAGAAGAATAATTACCAGCAATTCGTCTTGGAGCTCTATGCCTACATCGGCCAATTTCTCGATAACATCTTCAAATTTGTTCAAATATTGTGCCATGTCTTCATTGTCAGCCATTTTGAAATTCATCAATTTCTTGTACAGCATTACCTTCTGAACTGGACCTTTCGGCTTGTAGACTTCAGCTAATTTGTTCCAAGCCTCTGCAGATTTGGTACATTTCTTTATATGGTTCAGCTGACTGCCCTTGACGCTGAGAACTATCATTGCTAATGCTTTCTCATCACGGCTTTCCCATTCGGCCTTTTGTTCAGCTGTCCAACTTGAATCCAACTTATATATCCCATTAGCGTATTTCCATAACTCATTGTGTACCACAACGCTTTTCATATGCACATGCCAGGAATCATAATTCCCTTCATCCAACTTCTCGATTTGTAGGAACGGCGATGTCATCTTGGAACTGTGTTCTCCTTTTGTTAATTCAATTACACACACACGGAAAATTCAGAAAAACGATTTCTGGGCTCATAACCAATGTAAAATAAATAAGGCAGACACAAAACGTTGTTTCCAGTTCAGAGTTTTATTCAAGAGATAGAGAAATAATTTGTGTAAAACATAAACACACAAAATGAAAAGCAAAGCCTACTAACTAGAAATATTTGGTTTGAACAGCAAGTGTACAATAAGCAAGAATATTTTCAACACTTCGAAATTAAATTTTTCTAGAAAATTTCATACAAATTTAATTTCTCTTTAAAATTTATTCGAAATTGAATTTTTCCACAAAATTTCCTCATACAATTTTTATTGAAAATTTCGCCAAATTTGTTTTTTTTTGTGAAAATTTTGTCAAAACAAATTTTTATTGAAAATTTCCATCATCGAATTTTTATAGAAAATGTTGTCAAAATTGGTATTTAAAAAAAGGCAAAATTGATTGTTTTTTAATAATTCGATGAAAATTGAATTTTTCTATAAAAATTCTATAAATTTCGTCAAAAATTAAATGTTATCGTTTTTTCTAGAAAATTATGTCAAAATTCAATGTTTCTAGAAAATTCCGTTGAAATTGCTATTCTAGAAAATTTCGGTGAAATTTATTTTTTCTTGAAAATTTTCTTCAACGAATTTTTATAGAAAATTTCGTCAAAATTGATTTTCTGAAAACTTTTTTTTTTTAGAAAATTTTGTCAAAATTCAATGTTTCTAGAAAATTTCGCTGAAATTTGCTATTTCTAGAAAATTTTTTGGAAATTTATTTTTGCTAGAAAATTTCATTCATCGAATTTTTATAGAAAATGTCAAAATTATTTGTTTAAAAAAAACGTTGTTTTTTCTATAAAATGATGTCAAAATAAAACGTTTCCATAAAATTTCGTTGAATATTTGTTGCTACTGAATTCTGAAGATGATAGAGTGGTGTCTATTTATTTATTTATCAAAATAAATTTTTATTGAAAGTTTTTTTCTAGAAAATTTCATTGAAATTTAACTTTTTAGAAATTTTTATGAAAATCACATTTTTCTTTATTGAATTAATTTTTTTCAGAAAATCTTCATCGCATTTTTATGAAAAATGTTGAAAATATAATTTCCCTATTTAATTTTTTCTAGAAAATTATGTCAATATTCAATGTTTCTAAAAAATTTCGTTGAATTTGATTTTTCTAGAATATTTCTTCGAAATTTAATTTTTCTACAAAATTTCATAGAAAATTAATTTCTCTTTAAAATTTCTCCGAAATTGAATTTTTCCACAAAATGTCCTCATACAATTTTTATAGAAAATTTCGCCAAATTTGTTTTTTGTGAAAATGTTGTCAAAATAAATTTTTATTGAAAATTTCCTTCATCGAATTTTTATAGAAAATATTGTCAAAATTGGTATTTAAAAACGGCAAAATTGATTGTTTTTTTTAAAAAATCGATGAAAATTGCATTTTTCTATCAAAATCCTAATAATTTCGTCAAAAATTAAATGTTTTCGTTTCTAGAAAATTTCGTTGAAATGTTATTCTAGAAAATTTCAGTGAAATTTATTTTTTCTTGAAAATTTTCTTCGTCGAATTTTTATTGAAAATTTAATTTATAAATTGCAATAATATTATTGTCTTTCAAAATTGGCGAAATTGTATTATAATATTTCCTTGCAAATTTCTTCCAAATTGGTATTTTTAATAAATTTTTCAAAATTGAATTTTTTATGTCAATATTCAATTTTTTCGAATTTTTATAGAAAATGTTGTCAAAATTGGTATTTAAAAAAAGGCAAAATTGATTGTTTTTTAATAATTCGATGAAAATTGAATTTTTCTATAAAAATTCTAAAAATTTCGTCAAAAATTAAATGTTTTCGTTTTTTCTAGAAAATTGTGTCAAAATTCAATGTTTCTAGAAAATTCCGTTGAAATTGCTATTCCAGAAAATTTCGGTGAAATTTATTTTTTCTTGAAAATTTTCTTCAACGAATTTTTTTAGAAAATTTTGTCAAAATTCAATGTTTCTAGAAAATTTCGCTGAAATTTGCTATTTCTAGAAAATTTTTTTGAAATTTATTTTTGCTAGAAAATTTCATTCATCGCATTTTTATAGAAAATGTTGCTAAATTATTTGTTTAAAAAAAACGTTGTTTTTTTCTATAAAATGATGTCAAAAAAAATGTTTCCATAAAATTTCGTTGAATATTTATTGCTACTGAATTCTGAAGATGATAGAGTGGTGTCTATCGAAACTGCAGTCAATTCTACCAATCAATTAAAACTCTCTACCAATTTTTGTATTTGTTTCTATTACTTTTTTGCAATAGACAGAAAGTAAATGAAACATATGGTCTCAAACCAAAATAAATTCTGACTGAATAACAAAAGCACAGACCAACAATTTATTTTTTCGTCAATATTGATTTTTTTTAATATTTTGTCGAAATAAATTTTAATTGAAAATTCCGTCTTTTCTAGAAAAATTGCTGTTTCTACAAAATTTTTTTTTAATTTTTTCGCAATTTTCTTTAAAATTTCTTCGAAATTAAATTTTTCCAGAAATTTTTATAGAAAATTTTGTCAAAATTTATTGTTTTAAAAAAAAATCGTTGAAAACTTTATTTTTCTATAAGTTTTCTCCAAAATTTATTTTCTCTAGAAAACTTCGTCAAAATTTTTTTTTTTTTTAAATTTTGTCGAATAACATTTTTATTGATTGATTTTTTGTTGAAAATTATGTTAAAATTAAATTTTTCTAGAAAATTTCGTTGAAAGTTCTAGTTTAGAATTTCTTCAAAATTTAATTTTTCTAGAAAATTTCATAGAAATAGAATTTTTCTTTAAAATTTCTTCGAAATTGAATTTTTCCAGAAAATGTCCATTATTGTTTTTTTATAGAAAATTTCGTCAAAATTGATTTTTTGAAAATTTCATTAAAATAAATTTTTATTGAAAATTTATTTTTTCCTAAAAAATTTTGTTAAAATTCAAAATTTCGTTGAAATTGCTATTTCTAGAAATTGAATTTTTCTAGAAAATTTTATAGAAATCGCATTTTTCTTCATTGAATTGAATTCCCTTCATCTTTTTTTAATTGTTTTTAAAAAAACGTTGAAAATTGTATTTTTCTATGGAATGTTGTCAAAATTAAGTTTCAAAAAATTTGGTTCACATTTTTTTTCTATAAAATTTCTTAAAAATTAAATTGTTTGGAGAATATTTTGACAAAATTCAATTTTTTTAAAATTTTGTCCAGACACTTTTTATTGAAAATTTCATTTTTTTGTAGAATATTATGTCGAAATTCAATTTTTCTAAAAAATTGAAATTGTTATTTCTATTTCTGTTGTAAAAAAATTCGAAAAAATTTGATTTTAATGAAAATTTTATAAAAATTTAAATTTTATTGGAAAAAATGATTTTATTGGAAGATTCATAGTAGTTGCATTTTAATGAAATTTAATAAAAATTTCAATTATTTTGAAAATTTCATAGAAGTTGCAATTTTATTGAAAATTTCATAGAAATTTCAATTTCATTGAAAATTTCATAGAAATTGAAATTTTTATTGAAAATTTCATAGATTTTGAAATTTTATAGACATTTCTATTTCATAGAATGTCATAGGTATTGCAATTTTTCACGAAAATCTTGCTTAAATTATTTATTTCTTGCACATTTCTTCAAAAATGGCATTTTTAATAAATTTAGTCAAAATTGAATTTTAAAAAATATTTCGAATATATATACATATATTTATTGAAAATTAAGTTTTTTTTCGTGGAAATTTCATAGAAACCTCATTTTTTTAAATTTCTTTAACATTTTATTTTTCTTGACAAAATCCTTAAATTTTTACAGAAAATTTCGTTAAAATTTTTTGAAAATTTTATTGAAATAAATTTTTATTGAAATTGTCTTTTTTTGTCTAGAAAATTTTGTCAAAATTCAATGTTTCTAAAAAATTTCGTTAACTTGCTATTTCTAGAAAATATCTTTGAAATTTAATTTTTCTAGAATATTTTATAGAAATCGCATTTTTCTTTATTTTGAATTTTTCTAGAAAACTTCCTTCATCATTTTTAATTGTTTTAAAAAAATAGCTATTTCTACTGTAGAAAAGTTCGACAAAATGTGATTTTATTGAACATTTCATAGAAATTTCAATTCTATTGGCAAAAATTATTTTATTGGAAATTTCATAGAAGTTGAAATTTAAATAAAATTTTTATTGAAAATTTCATAGATATTAAAATTGTATTGAAATTTTATAGACATTTAATTTTTTGAATATGTCATAGAAATTGCACATTCAAGATTTTCAAGAAAATCTTGCCTTAATTAATATTTTCTTGCAAATTTCTTTAAAATTGGTATTTTTTATAAATATCGTCAAAATTGAATTTTTTTAAAAAAAAATTCAAATTTAAATTTTTATTAAAAATTCGTTTTTTTGTGTATAGAATTTGTATAGAAAATTGCAGTAAAATTTAATAATTATAAAAAATGTAATAGAATCTAATTTTTATAGAAATTTGTTTACAGTTGGTATTTTGAAACAACGTCGTCAAAATTAATTAGTTATAAAAAATCCGTTGAAAAATGCATTTTTCAATAAAATTTCCTCCAAATTAAATTTGTCCCGAAAATTTCGTCAAATTTTTTTCAAAAGTTTGTTGAAATAAATTGTTAATGAAAATTTACTTCTTTTATAGAAAATTATGTCAAAATTCAATGTTTCTAGAAAATTTCGTTGAGATTGCTGTTATTTCTTCGAAATTTAATTTTGCTAGAAAATTTCATTGAAATTGAATTTTTCTTTAAAATTTCATAGAAATTTCCAAAAAACTAAATTTGAACGAAATTTGGTAGAAAAATTAGATTTCAACATTTTGTAGAAAAATTTGAAATATTTATAAATACCGATTTTTTGGTTGAAAGGTTTGGGAAGCCCTGCTCTGCGAGTAGATCGTCAAGAAGTAATATCAGAGGGGACAGTTATATGGAGGATATATGAAAATATGACCCATTTTCAATAAGGAAAATGGGTCATATTTTCATTAGTCTAAGCAATGGATCTGTACCACTTTTCGTAAAGATGGCTTCAGAAATATTTGCGTGTTCAAGAAATGCTTCAGTGCTAATTTTCGTTAAGATCGTTTCCTTTCACAGATTGCAGCCTTTCACAGAAATGTATCCAAAAATATGGGATAAGCTAGTATATATTTCAAATTAATAAACAACTTACATGCTTAATAGTTGCAATCAATGTTATTCCAAATTTTCGGTTAACTTACCTAAAATGAAAAAAGAAAATTTAAATTAATAAACATTACAAGATAAAATTTCAGTTAGGTTTTGCATGACAAACTATTAATATTTTAATTTGAAAATCAAATTAAAATTCGGCAATAAAATGATCTACTACCCTACGTAACAAACAACAAATCATCTGATTCAATCTAAGTAAGGTAAGATTACGTGCGTTGGCCTTATTTATTTTTCATTCTTAACTTAATTAATTTCGTGATTGAATAAATGTTTATTTACTTCTGTTCTAGTCAATTTAGTCCCACTGTGCAGCATTGTTAACTGCAGCAACAGTCTCTCCCTATCAAATCGAGCGGTATTAGTGACATTCTGATTGTTGTTGTTATGACATTTAAATTGTCGATGTCGTTGTGGTGTTGTTGTTATTCTAGGGCTGCTCCAGCTCCTGCTGCTGCGGATGATGATGATGATGATTAGTGTTTGTGTTGGTTGCCTGCCTGCCTGTCTCCTCTCTCTCTTTATTTGTGTTGTTAATGATGCTTCTTCAGCTTGTTTTTGTGGGCCTGACGATATGGTTGCTGCAGCAACTGCTCCGACTCCCGGCTGATGATGGTGCCGATGACGTTTCCCGCATTCTCAGGCAATTGCTTTTGCAGTTGTTCCTGTTGGTTGGCTTCGTCCGTCCCTCGGTTGCTCCAATGATGCAGATTGGGATGGAGGGCTCGTATGTTTTGCCTATGAAATCGTGCACTTGGGTAGCATTTCGAGCATTATTATTGTTGTTATTATTTTTTATTATTACTTATGGTACGAGTACATGACGAAGAAAGATTTGTGCTGCAACTGATGTTTGATGTTGGTGGCCTGTGATGTTGCTGTTGCGGCTGCTGCTGATGCTGCAGCAACCAAACCAAACCGCTCGTCAAAGTGTTTGTTTATTTGATTTTTGTTGTGAACAACAACCCACCAAATTCATCTAAACATTCATATTTTGTTGCCACAAAATATTATTCTCTGCGAATGGTGTGAAGCAAATGTTCTGATTTCATTTGCAGATGTGTATTAGGGTGGTAATGGGTATAATACCCATTACCACCCATTGAAAATGTAGTATTTAATGCAGCAATATTGGATATTATCTATCAATCTCTTCCTCTTACTAATTTGCTTGGAGCTTGACAAATATTGTGAATCAAGTGAACTCATCAAGTGGTACTTGGTACTATATAAGATTGAAAATCTTGTTTTTACCGCAGCAATAATGGATGCTATATATCAGGATCTTCGTTTAAAGAACGATGACTTCTGATAATGGCCAGATTAAATGAAGGTGTATAAAGGACTTTTTCTTCAAAAATTCAATTTAAACCAAATTTTTAGAAAAAAATCAATTTTGATAAGATTTTTTTAGAAAACCACATTTTTTAATTAGGGAAGATTTTCTAGAAAAATAAAATTTCATCAATTTTGAAGAAAATTTCAATAAAATTCAATTTTGAGATAAATTGCTATAAAAGTGAAATTCGCAGTAATTTCTACGAAATTGAAATTTCTTTCAATAAATTTCATTACTTATTTTCAAAATCCGCATAAAAACTATCAATTAAAATATTTTAAATGTAACATTCACAATTTGACTAAAAATATGGATTTTCGCAACTTTTTTTAGAAAAATATAAATTTTCAATAAAAAATTAAATATTGACGAAATTTCGAAGACATTTGCATGGAAAAATAAAGCTGTTTTGTTTTTAAAAAATACAATTTTCGCAAAATATTGTAAAATTGACAATTTTGAAAAAATTTTTAGGAAAAAGGTAAATTCAAAGAAATGTTAAAGAAAAATGCAATTTCAATGAAATTTTCTACAAAAACTCGATTTCAAGGTAATTTGCTATAAAGGTGCAATTCGATGAAGTTGTCTATAAAATTGTAATTTTTATATTTATTTTATTATTTTTCTTTACTTTTTGAAGGCTTTTTTGCGAAATCCCCATAAAAACTATCAATTAAAATATATTTCATATAAAAAAATTAAAATATATAATTTTTCTTTAGAAAAATAAAAATTTTCAATAAAACATGCTATTTATATTTTTTTATATTTTTAGAAAAATAAAATGTTAACCAATTTTTTTTAAATACCAACTTTGATAAAATTTTTTCTTTCTATTACATATTACATATTAATAAAGACAGATGAAAACTATTTTCTGGAAAAAACAATTTCAAACAAAATTTTCAGACAAATGCAATCACGAAAAAATGTTCAAAGAAATTTTCTAGAGATATGGAATGTTGACCACATTTTTTAATAAAAATTTATTTTCGTTAGAATTATCAACAAAATAAAACTTCTTGTTTTTCGGCGAATTTCGACGAAATTTTCTAGAAAAATAAAACTAAAAGGTAAAAATCAAGACATTTTTTAGAAAAACGAAACGTTCACAAATTTTTTTTAGAAAAAAAAAACTATTTTGACCAAAATTATAAAAAATATCTTGAATGCAAATTCAATTTGACGTTGTCTGCACTAAATTCCAATAAAATTTTCAGGAAAAAAGAAAATTCGAAGAAATTTTAAACAAAATGCAATTTCAATGACAATTTATAGAAAATTTTAATTTCAAAGAAATATGAAATTTTCTAAAAAAACAACATTTTCAATAAAAAGGTATTCGTCGACAAAATGTTCAAAAAATTAAATTATGACACAATTTCCAAAAAATTTTATTTCGACGATATTTTCTATTAAAATGTAATTTCGAATAAATTTTTTAGAAAAATGCAATTCTGACCAAATTTAAAAACCAAATTAGCAAACATTTTTTAAAACTTAGCTTTCTATTCAATAAAGATGCATTCAATTGCAAATGTTGTAATTTTTTTCTTTATAAAAATTAAGTTTTCAGGAAAACAGCAAATTCGAAGAAATTTAAAAAAACAATTTCAATTAAATTTTGTACAAAATTTTAATTTCAAACAAATTTTCTAGAAATATGGAATTTTGACAATATTTTCGATAAAATTTTCAACAAAACTAAATTTTAAGGACATGTTTTAAAAAATTTTTGAAGAAATTATTATAGAAATATAGATTTTTATACACCAAAACGATTTTTTTAAAGAAATTTATTTTCGACAAAATTTTAAAAATGTAATTTTGACAAAATTTAAAAAAAACTTAAATTTCTACGATATTTTCTAGGGAAACGTAACTACGAAGAAGTTTTTTAAGAAAAATGCAATTTTTAAAAAAATACAAATTTTGACAAAACAAATTTATATTCAAAAACGCTTACTATTCAATAAAGATGCATTTCAATATAAATGAAATTTTGTGAAAATTTCTAAAAAAATATTTCCACCAAAATGTACAATAAACATATAATTCTCATAAAATTTGCAAGAAATATTAATCTAGAAAACATTTTCTGAAAAATAAAACTTCGTCAATTTTGAGGAAAATTTTCAACAGAATTCATTTTCAAAATAATTCATTTTCAAAATTCTTAATAGAGCTTTTCGATGCAATTTTCTATAAAAGTACAATTCGATGCAATTTACTATAAAATTGCAATTTTATAGAAATTTCTATTTCTCTGAAATTTTCAATAAAATCTAGAGCCCAGGAAAATATGAGACAAAATAATCGAATTAAATAGCACACAAAAAGTTTTTTGAAATTAACAAAAAAACTTAAAAAAATGGGAGAATATTTAAAAAGAGTTTAAAAACTAAAAACTATTTCGAAGTTTTCAGGAAAACAGCAAATTCGAAGAAATTTAAAAAAACAATTTCAATTAAATTTTGTACAAAATTTTAATTTCAAACAAATTTTCTAGAAATATGGAATTTTGACAATATTTTCGATAAAATTTTCAACAACACTAAATTTTAAGGACATGTTTTAAAAAATTTTTGAAGAAATTATTATAGAATATTATTTATACACCAAAACGATATTTTTAAAGAAATTTATTTTCGACAAAATTTTAAAAATGTAATTTTGACAAAATTTAAAAAGAAACTTAAATTTCTACGATATTTTCTAGGAAAACGTAACTTCGAAGAAGTTTTTTAAGAAAAATGCAATTTTTAAAAAATACAAATTTTGACAAAAAAAAAATGTATATTCAAAAACGCTTACTATTCAATAAAGATGAATTTCAATACAAATGAAATTTTGTGAAAATTTCTAAAAAAAATATTTCCACCAAAATGTACAATAAACATATAATTCTGATAAAATTTGCAAGAAATATTAATCTAGAAAACATTTTCTGAAAAATAAAACTTCGTCAATTTTGAGGAAAATTTTCAACATAATTAATTTTCAAAATAATTCATTTTCAAAATAATTCATTTTCAAAATTTTTAATAGAGCTTTTCGATGCAATTTTCTATAGAAGTACAATTCGATGCAATTTACTATAAAATTGCAATTTTATAGAAATTTTCAATAAAATCTAGAGCCCAGAAAAATATGAGACAAAATAATCGAATTAAATAGCACACAAAAAGTTTAAAAAAATGGGAGAATATTTAAAAAAAGTTTAAAAACTAAAAACTATATCGAAGAAATCTATAAAAAAATGCTCTATCAAGCAAATTTTCTAGAAACATTTACATAGTTTCAAAGAATTTTTCCTAAAACAAAATTTCAATTACAATGTATTTTCGACAAAAATTTTCCTAAAAATTTCGACGGTATTTTCTATTTAAATGTAATTTCGAAGATATTTTTTAGAAAAATACAATTTTAACCAAATTTAAAAAAAAAATTAACAAGTAATTTCTTTAAAAATTTGCTTTCTACTCAATAAAGATGTTTTTCCGTGAAAATGTTGTAATTTTTTTTATAAAAATTAAGTGTTGTTTATCGGGAAAAAAGCAAATTCGAGGAAATTTAAAAATGCAATTTCAACGAAATATTCCAGAAAAATTTAATTTCAAAAAAACTTTCTGGAAATATGGAATTTTGACAAAATTTTCAATAATTTTTTTTTGATAAAAGTTTCAACTAAATTAAATTTCAAGGACATATTCTAAAAAAATCGAAAACATTTTTATGGAAATATGGATTAAAAACCAAATTCTCGATAAAAATATATATTCGAATTTTGCCAAAATTTTCAAAAAACTTAAATTTCTACGGTATTTTCTAGGAAAATGTAATTTCCAAGAAATTTTTTAAAAATGTTATTGTGACCAAATTTGCAAAAAATAAAAATTTTGATATAATTCTTTATATTTAAAAGCTTTCTATTCAATAAAAATGAATTTCATAAAATGAAATATTGTGAAAATTTCTAAAAAAAATAATTTCCACTAAAATTTACAATAAACATATAATTTTGACGGAATTTTTCAAGATAATATTAATCTAGAAGAAATCTTCGAAGACATTTTAAAGAAAAATGCAGTACAAAGCAAATTTTTTAGAAACAATTAATTTCAAAGAATTTTTCTAGAAATACGTAATTTTCTAGAAAACTGAAAATTTGACTATATTTTGTAGAAAAATGCAATTTCGAAGATAATTATTAGAAAAATGAAATTTTGAGCCAACTTTTTAAAAATATCGATTTTAAAAACTTCTTTACTCTTCCTATTCAATAAAAATGCATTTCAATGAAAATTTTAATTTTTCAAATTTCTAAACAAAAACATATAATTTTGATGAAATTTGCAAGTGAATATTAATTAAGGCAAAATGTTCTAAAAAATACAATTTCGTCAATTTTGATGAAATTTTCAATAAATTTTAAGAACATTTTCTCTAAAAGTGCAATTCGATGCACTGAAAGTGTGTTTCAAAAGGAAATGTAGTATAAGTATAAATTTATAGAAAAATTAATTTAAGTATGAAAAAGTATTGGCAAAACACATTTGATGTGTTTTGCCAATAACAAATGATTATTGCTTATTTCCGCATAAAAACGCACAGACGACTAAAAGAAAATTCACAAAAACCGCATTTAAAAATTGAAAATTAATTATGGAGTATGGCAAAAATTACACCTCAGGTGTGTTGAAAAGTTTATAAATGAATGCAAAGTTCACTCTTGTAAACAAAGGCCAGACAATTTCCATAAAAAGTCTGTAAGATATTGACGACTTTTAGTAAGTAGATAAATTTATTTTTCGTCCCACCCTTATGTTTATGTGAGCCTACAGCGTAATACTAAAGGTTGCTGCTAGCATTAATGCTTCTTGCATTTTCAATTGCTTGTACAATCCAAGTGAGTCTGGAAAGAGAGAGGGACGTCGGGTTTTGATGTGGTGTTGATGAAATCTTGTCCTCCCCAAAGGATTCACAACATTTGTCGATGCTGCCGTTAAAATGAAATGGGGTTTTTCACTTCTGCTTTCATTTAAATTTTCAGTTTATGCTGTTTATTGCATTTAGGGGTAAATGGTAAATGTTTTTTCCATTCTACACACCCGATACATCCTCCCAGCTCCCAATTCCTTAAGCCCTTTTCACAATTCCCTTCTCGTCAAAGCAGATGTTTAAAGCATTTTCTTTGGCTGACGTTTGACTTTCATTTAATGCATATATATTTATGTACATACATTCATATGTATGTTTACAAATATTTTTAATTTTTGTGGCTGTTTAATTTTGACTTTTTTTCATGTTTCATTATTATGGCCATCGAGTTCATGTTCTTGCACTCAACTGATGACTTTATGATGTGTGAAAAATGCCACAAATATTGAAAATTCTTTGTTTTTTCCCCAATTCAAACCTGAAAAATTACATTCACAGGGATTTAATGGCTGTTGTGGTTGTGATTCCTTGTACATGTTCGTCTTAATGTTTTGTTTACACCAAATGGTGGCCAAAGGTTTTTCCCACTTTTCACATTTGACATTTATGATGGCTGATGGCTGGCGTTGTTCAGCTTGTTCCTGGAATCGTTTCCCAGAATTTTTTTACATAAATATTGAATTTCTTTTTCGTTAATTTCCCCCAGAATTTTTAACATTGGCCTTAAATAAAGATATAATGTTATTACTTCGATTTTAACACAAAGGAAAAGTAGAATTTATTGGTAAGGGTAAAATGGGAATGATTTTTTTTCTGAATCATTTTCATGGTTTCACGAAGATCTTGTGAAAAGTATAGGAATTAAAAAGAAGATATGTATGTACATATATGGCTTCAGTGAATAGGTTAAACCGAGTCTGCTGTTTTGTCTTTTTAGATTTTTCCAAGATATTATGATTCGAGGTAGTTCAAAAATTTTTAAAGAATTTATACATAAATTTATGATTTAGGATTTAAAGTCATGTGAGTGTATTTTTAAAAAGAGTGTCTTCTAATCGGATTGGAACTTGCACAAAGTTTAGTACTATGGGATAGTAGTTATGACACAAAATTTCAACGAGATCGGTTAAGGACTGTCCGAGTTTGGGGGTTTTGCATTTTGATGTTTCGGGCAAACGGCCCTCCTTTTGCCCCATCTATATACCTAATAACCTATTGTTTGCTTTTTCTGCAATCTTTTTAAGAAAATAAAAAAATCGGAAACATATTTTTGGTGATATTTTTTTTGGGAAGTTAAAACATTTTTGTAAAATCCATATTTTTATACCCTACACCACACTGTGGTACAGGGTATTATAAGTTTGTTTCACGGCAGATGTTTGTAACACCTGAAAATAACACAGCTAGACCCAACTTAAAGTATACCGATCGACTCAGAATCACTAGCTGAGTCGATTTAAGCATGTCTGTCTGTCCGTCCGTCCGTCCGTCTGTCCATGTAAAGTTGTTCGTCGACTACAGGTCGCAATTTCACTCCGATCGTTCTGAAATTTTGCAGTTTAGAGTATTTCGCAGCTGTTAAGATCGCTATTGAATTTCGTTGAAATTGGTTCAGATTTAGATATAGCTCCCATATATATATTTCGTCCGATTTGGCCCTTTAGTCCTATAGAAGCTGTATTTTACATCCAATCGTTTTGAAATTTAGAATGGTAGAGTTTCTTGATACATGAACCAACATTGCCGAATTTAAAAAAAATCGGTTAAGATTTAGCTATAGCTCCCATATATATGTTTCGTCCGGTTTGGCCCTTTAGTCCTATAGAAGCTGTATTTTACATCCAATCGTTTTGAAATTTAGAACGGTAGAATTTCTTGATCCATGAACCAACATTGCTGAATTTGAAGAAAATCGGTTAAGATTTATCTATAGCTCCCATATATATGTTTCGTCCGATTTGGCCCTTTAGTCCTATAAAAGCTGTATTTTACATCCAATCGTTTTGAAATTTAGAATGGTAGAGTTTCTTGATCCATGAACCAACATTGCCGAATTTGAAGAAAATCGGTTAAGATTTAGATATAGCTCCCATATATATCTTTCGTCCGATTTGGCCCTTTAGTCCTATAGAAGCTGTATTTTACATCCAATCGTTTTGAAATTGAGAATGGAAGAGTTTCTTGATCCATGAACCAACATTGCCGAATTTGAAGAAAATCGGTTAAGATTTAGCTATAGCTCCCATATATATGTTTCGTCCGATTTTGCTCCTATAGAAGCTGTATTTTACATCCAATCGTTTTGAAATTTAGAATGGTAGAATTTCTTGATCCATGAACCAACATTGCCGAATTTGAAGAAAATCGGTTAAGATTTAGCTATAGCTCCCATATATATGTTTCGTCCGATTTTGCTCTTTAGTCCTGTAGAAGCTGTATTTTACATCCAATCATTTTCAAATTTGGAATGGTAGAGTTTCTTGATCCATGAACCAACATTGCCGAATTTGAAGAAAATCAGTTAAGATTTAGCTATAGCTCCCATATATATGTTTCATCCGATTTGGCTCTTTAGATCCAATCGTTTTTATACCCTACACCACACTGTGGTACAGGGTATTATTTAAGTATAAAATGTCCCAAAAGTAAATTTATGTAAACAATTTATACATGAATTACAAAATTTATATATCAGAGTTATTCAATATTACGAGAGTGGTGTAGGGTATCATATAGTCGGCCCCGCCCGACTTTAGCCTTTCCTTACTGTCCTTACTGGTTTTTTAATTTTTCTGCTCAAAAGAAAGCCTTGCGGAATATTAGTAGGATGGGACTTGTACTTGAGTGTATATGGGGAATTCCACGACAAATTAAAAAAAATGTCGGTTTTGATTTTTTCCAATGTTTTTATATTTTTTAGTACACCTGAAGAAACGCTTTGTGGAATTTGTTGAGATTTTTCGATAACTAGTTCAGAAGTTATCTATATTGAAAAAATCGTTAATCTATTTTTCGGTACTTTTCAGATGTGTGCGATTTTTAAGTTTTACAATTTAAACACAATTTTTTTTTTAATATTTTTCTAATTTTTTTTCTGAAAAGTACCGAAAAGTACCAACATTTCAAAAAAAGATTTTTCAAATCGGACCATGACAGGAGATTATGATCAAAAAACCAGATACAAAGATTGATATATTTACGATTTTTAAAAATCGATAACTTCTGAACGAGTTATCGGAAAAATCTCAAAAACTTCCAAAAAGCGTTTCTGCGGAGTACTAAAAAATATTAAAAAATGGGAAAAATCAAAACCGAAATTATTTTGAAACCGTCGATTTGTCGAGAAATTCCCTATATATAACAAAGATAAACCTCTAAAAAATTAAGGTTCCACCATATATTTTAGCATAACTGCTATTATATTCATTCAATGGAAATGTTATGAGCTGATGGATCTATTTTCATGATTATTGTATAGTAGATCCCCCACTGCGATCTAATTCTCACAACCATTGCTCAAATTTTTCTACAGCAGCATTTTCAATTATTTATTACTGTAAAATATAGCCAAAATCAATTTTCAAAATACTCTTTACCATAAAAATGTCAACGCACTTCAGAAAAATAAATATTCCCCAAAAATACTTGAAATATTTTCATTTGAATTTAAGAAACCACAAATTAATTACACAAAATATTTTCCCATAAAAATTTGTAGTTTTTCAAAGAATAAGAAGAATAACAAAAGACATTTGTGCCGTTTTAATTGAACAATCAATTCTCGACACAAATAAATATTCCCGTAGTGCGCTGTTTGTTCGTTTCACAGAAGAACAGCTGAAGTCATAACCAAAACGTTGGTTGAGTGGGCGTTGAGGTTTTTCATCCGCCTCCCACTTCACTGTCGCCATTGCCTCCAATGCCTACGTCTCCCTCACGCTGATGGCCTTTCTGGAGCATGAAATAAATAAGAAATTGAACTATTGATCATCTCTAATCGAGCTGAGCCATTCATTGAAAATGTCACAACAATTACTGAATAAAAATGTCAACAAAATCGTAAAAAGCTTCTTGTTCTTCTTCACATTTGAACTGAACGCAATGAAATGAATGAAGAAAATAGAAAAACTGTTTGAGGAAAAACATTAGATTCACAATTGTTCTATGACAGTAACATGATGTTCTATTTGGGATTTCTTTATTGGTTTGTTGTTATTTGACATCGATTGTCAGTGATCTTAAGGGGGGGTAGTTTAATGAGGCAATAATATTCAGTTGAGTTATATACTGCTTATTAGACGGCCAGTTAGGTTATACATACTCGTATACTCCTACGCAGACGACTAGTTGGGTTATGTAAACATTACTAGAGCTCCAGGTGGGTAATCTACTCCTAGTTCAGGACAAATTTGGTATCTACTTCTCAGTAGAGGATCAGTTGGGTTATGTACGCCTTAGATAACGACAAATTGGGCTATATACTCCTAATAGAGATACATTTGAATTATCTATGGCATATTAGACCACAAGTTGGGTTATCTACTCCTTAATATGTGGCCAGTTGGGTTATCTACTCCTTAAAAAACTACTTATATAAGTAGGCTTATCTACTCTTATAAGGTGATCTGTAGCACGATTAAAAAATCAAAGTAGTGAATTAACACTATTTTTTGAGATTTAAGGCCCATAGATACATATAAAGAAATATCTATTTTGGCTACGAATTACATTGATATAATTTTGAGCATTTAACAACTTTTCTTAGAAATTGCGGTATTGGCTTAATATTTGTTGGAAATGTACTGTTTGCAAGTTTGCAATAAAAAAAATATAATTTTGTTCAGAATTGTAATTTTATACAAGTAAGGAAAGGCAGAAAGTCGGGCGGGGCCGACTATATAATACCCTACACCTCCCCAACAATGCTATAAGGGTCATTGCGATAATAATTTGGAAAAATTTGTAAAAAAATAGGTAGGAACATATTATCTAATTCTGAACCCATAATCGCTAATTAAGCAATATTCATTCCTAATTTGAGAAACATCTTTCTGGAAAATTTTAATGATCGGAAGTAAAGTACAACTTCTATAGCGCTTTGATACCAAATCAGGAGGAACATATATATGTAGGTTATATATAGATCTGAACCGATTTTCCCTGAATACTCATGCATGTAAAAATACCTCTTTCAGTCGAATTTCGTACTGATCGGACATAAAATACAGTTTCTACAGCGCTTACATGTCAAATCGGGGGTAACATATATATGGGGGATATATCTAAATCTGAACCGATTTCTTCCAAATTTAATAGTGTTCATCCATATAATAAGAAACCTCTTTCTGCCGAATTTCATACTGATCGGATATAAAATAAAGCTTTTACAGCGCGTACATGTCAAATCGGGGGTAACGTATATATAGGCGCTATATCTAAATCTGAACCGATTTCTTCCAAATGTAAAAGTGTTTATTCATATAATAGAAATCCTCTTTCTGCCGAATTTCATACTGATCGGATATAAAATACAGTTTTTACAGCGCATACATGTCAAATCGGGGGTAACATATATATGGGGGCTATATCTAAATCTGAACCGATTTTCTCCGAATTTGGCAGTATTCCTTCGAGTAATAAGAAACCTCTTTCCGCCGAATTTCATACTGAGCGGATTAAAAATACAATTTCTACAGCGCTAACATGTCAAATCGGGGGTTACATATATATGGGGGCTATATCAAAATCTGAACCGATAATCTTCGAATTTAACAGTGCTCATACACATAATAAGAAACCTCTTTCTGCCGAATTTCATACTGATCAGATATAAAATAAAGTTTTTACGGCGCTTACATGTTAAATCGGGGCTAACATATATATGGGGGCTATATCTAAATCTGAACCGATTTTAACCAAATTCAATAGGGATTGTCCTTAGGCCAAACAAAAGATATATGTAAAGTTTCGTCGAGATCGGACCATAATTGCGACCTGTACTTTGATTACAAGAATACATGCACAGACAGACAGACGGACATAGCTAAATCAACTCACAAAGTGATTCTAAGTCGATCGGTATAATAAACGATGGGTCGATTTCTTCTCCTTTTGGGTGTTACAAACAAATGCACAAAGTTATAATACCCTGTACCACAGTGTGGTGTAGGGTATAATAACAAAATCACGCAGAAAACATATTTTTTAATTTGTAACAATATTGAGAAATGAAGATTAATAAACTATGCAACAAATGAACACTTTTTGAAAAATACACGGCCTTCATAGTATATAAGTAAGTTCGATTCTACTACCAAAGTGTAGTATAGCACTATACTCGGTTTGGCAAAATTGGTGACCATTTTTTTTTGTATGGGCCTCCAAAGTTTCTGAAATTCAGTGGGCCCCTCGAAAAAGGTGTCATCAGTTATTGTCCAAAAACTAATTCAGACTTGGTTATACCGGTTAACTATATTTGGCATAAATTTAGCTTAGAATATACTGAACAAAATTTCTTAACATTTTATGCGAAAAAAATTTTTTTCCGATTTTTTTTTATGAAAAATTGAAGGAAAAAAATATTTTTTCAGCATAACTTTCTGGGACTCGTAATTTTTCACTAACAATATTTGACAAAATTGTAGCCAAGGTAAATCTAAACAAAATTTTGTGAACAAATCAATACAATCTGAACGTGCCTATGCACCCTAAATAGCTCAAAAAGATGAACATTGTACCACAAAATGTTAGTATTTCACAATTATTTACAAAAAATATTTCTTTGCTGTAGGGTATGTTCACCAACTTTATGGAAAACATTAAGGCCAATATTTTTTTGGAGCATATTAAACCTCCAGATCCCCCACATAACTGTAATTTCTGGCCCTATTTTAACAAATTGTACAAAACAGTCCCCGCCCTCACCTTAAAATGGGGATGAAATGTTCTACAAAAATTCGAACACCACGTCGTATGACTAACATTGCTACACGAACAAGCCAAGGACTGTTTTTGACTGAAATTGGATTCTCCTACCTTTTGGTGGCAGAATCAAACCTATACTGTCAAATCCGTTTATTTTTCACTGTTGCACAGTGTAATTAGAACATGTTTATAATGAGTAAATTTTAATAAGATATATAAAGTCATACTGGGAAAATATAAATTAATATTGAGAAAAAATAAATTCAAATTGATAACATTTAATACAGTTGCTGTTTGGAATATGGAACTCAAAAAGAGAATATATATTCTCAAAGTTGTATGTATTCGGAAGTTGTTCAAAATTGGATCATCACGAATGAATTTAAGAAGGGCTTGTTGAGCCATAATGTCATTCTATATAAATTTGCTTTAGTCCTTAGAAAGTAATGCAAATGCTACTTTATGGATGTTCTTAGGATATGTTGAAATCCTGCTCCAAAAAGTGAAAAATACTTTTTCCTTTAAATTAATTTTGAATATAGAAATCGTTTTCTATTTAATTATTCAAAGTAAAATATTTTGGTCTTGTTGTAATTAGAACTAGTAGTATAATTCGAACGAGAGGAGGGTATGTGGGCAAATATCAAAATTTTTTAACACAGGGATAATGTACATATGTTGTTTTACCCTTCTCCCGCTATGTGTACAGATTTCGGTGCAGAAGTTGATGGAATTAGATAAACCACTAACATAAAAGTTTTTTCCCAAAAAAGTTTGTTATTATCTAAAAAACTTTAGAAGTTACAAGCACATACATTTCAAAATTGTGAAAAAAGTCCTAGAAAAGTTCACGTCTGTATCCATTCTTTTATAAGTTGTGGCCAAACTATTTATTCTGAAGTTACTGTTCAGTTACAAAAAACACGAGGGACACATGGAGGAAGAATTTTTCGTGAGCACTGTTCGTGTAGTTACAAGGGCGGTACCAAAATTATCCGACATAACACAACAAATTTGGTTTAACGTTTTCTTATTTCACAACATAATCTGCTTTTAGTTCAATACAATTCCTCTATCTATAATAGAGTCCACGTGCCGAAGCAATTTAAACTTTAATTCATAGTGAAGGTGGTAACTGGTGCATGCTCTTGATTGTGAGCCAACGCGGCACCCATCTTGGGCACTGCTTTCTCATCATAACATTTTCCGTCAAAATGTGTATAGCATATAATTTTATAATTTTGTTTTATTGCTGGGTTTTGTTTCGGCTTTGCAAATTTAAATTGTTTATAATTAGTAATTCGATTTCTACATGTCTTCTATCAAGAAATATATATAGTTTTACACTTCTTATCATACCTCCCTCGTTATCTAAAGACGAATTGCTGAGACATTCATACAAACTTTCTACATTTGAAGTATTTACAATGTTTTACTTATCTAAACTGACAGATAAGGGCATGCAAAGAAGTGCATGAAAAGATGTATCGTTTTTCCAAAGATTCAATATAAACAAATAGCATATGTATGTATGAGTACTATGTGTTATGTGCAAGTATTAATTATACTTCAACTCCTACGCAAAGATCGACTCATACAAGCATTTCTTGGATCCACCATAAAATAGTCAATGAAGTTCGGTGAAGTGTGTGGCAAAGGTCGCCAGATGTCATGTGTTTACACAGGCTCGTACATGACATATTTGAACTCCAGTGTATTCGTATTTATTGTCCATTGTCTCCGTTAAACAAACATCCACACTGAAGTCATAAAAATTGTGTCCTTCGGCTCGACTCGTCTCGGCTCTGATCATTTGAAGACACTTAACATTTATATTAATTGAGATTTTATTTTCTGAAGGGATCCGTTGTTGTGGCATTCCTTCAAGGAAACAACATAAAAAACTCAAAGCCCTTGAGATATAATTTGTTTTTTGTTTATGCTTGAAACGAACGCATAATTCCAGGTTTTAATTACTTTTTGTTATTGTTGCTGTTGTGTTGTGTTCCCCTTGAGAAAATAATTTCCTCATGTTCTCTTTGAAGAGATAATATGTGTGAAGTCCTTTGGAATTCTTTGTTTGACATGGTGATCGTCGGTTATGTCTCAATGTCATGTTCTTTTTTTATTTTTGTTTTAGGGATATGTCTTTAAGGAGTCATAAATATTGAGATAAATTGTTATTTTATTTTATGTTAGTCTGTAGTCTTTCGAATTGTGTACATTTTATGGAGAAAATTCCATTTCAAATTCAATGGAGTAAATAATTATTTTAATGAGAGGATTTGATGGCGCAACAAAGTCAAAATTAAAGAGTCACATTACAGAAGAATAAATGTATTGAAACAAAAATAGTATTGAAACAAAATTTAAGGGATCTGTCGTGACTTTATATGTAAGAAGTATTGTGGGCCTTAATGTTACGTTTGTAGCCCTCTGCAGTCAAAGAAAAACCAACAGAATCTGAAAGTAATGTAACATATATGGTATGATAATTGTCATTGTTGTCCGCAAGGTTGTCAGGCAAAAATTATTTTCAGTTATTCTTAAAGAAAAACCAACAGGCTCTAAATGTAATGTGACATATATGGTATGACAAGAGTCATTATTGAAACCATGACACTTCTTAGGCAAACAAAAAGTAAAGTAATTCTTAAAGGGATTTGATCTACTTTCAAAATATCATTTTCGCTTTTATTGCGGACCGGAAATATTTTTATGTTATGAAAAAAATAAAATATTAAACTTTTGTTTTTGGGACCTTAAAAAACAGTTTAAATGTAGTGTGGTATGAATAGAGTATTTGAATCCATGACACTTCTCCACAAACATACTTAAGAGATTCCTACACGCTGAAAAAAATCGCTTCTGTAGTATATTGTCCCAAACATATTCTGCTTGAAACATATATGTATTCAGGGTACACTCCAAACATATAGTATTTGGTATATACAAAAATTATATATTTGGGAAAATGTCGTTCTAAACAAATCTTTGTTTACATCCCAATATGTTATTATTTGGGACTATTATTTCCGAAACAAATATTTATTTGTATATAAGTATTCGGAAAATACATAAATTGTGTTACAATTTTCAGTAATTCAAAGTTAATTTTTTAGAAATGTTAAATGTTCGTAAAATAATAATAATTGAAATCGTATAATCTTGGATTAAAATAAATTACTTAGAGGATTGACAACTAATGATGGCTTGGAATACTCAGAAAATTTAAATGATTAATTTAAAACGCAAGTTAATAAGGTATCATAACTGGGAGGTCTAATTCGAAAACAAAGAAAAATTAAAACTGAATTTCGAAAAAGTCAGTAAATGTTTTGAAAATTTTTTTAAATAAAATATATTTGGAAAAATTCCTAAACAATAATTTTATTTGTATTTAAACACATATTTTATTTGAGAAATTTAGTTTGCAAATAAATTTTGTTGTAATATATTAATATATGCGTTCCAAATACATTTTATTGATTTTCAAATAAAATTTATTTGCTCAGAAATATATAATATTTAAAAATTTGTGTTCCAAATATATTTTCTTTCGATTCAAACATATCAAAAAAGGTGATTTTTCCCCGTGTAAGGAATAGGATTTTAAGCACTTCCTAGGAAGCAATTTGTGCTTTTTCACTTCTCAAGTCATTTATTTGCAGCGATCATAAAAATTTTATTTTTTTAAAAAATAAAATAATACAAAGTTGTAATAGAAAATGTCATTTGCCATTTTAGTTCTGTGTATGCCATTTGTCATAGTATTGATGTCAAAAGGTTTATATAACACAGTACAATACATGACTTTTGGACTCAATTCTGAAAATTGGACGTGCAAGTAGCCGCAAAAATAAGAACTTCTGCATCATTCGTATAGTCATGTTGACTCAATTAATAATTTAATGGTCATACGATTTTTGCTGTATTTTTTTTGTTTTGGTATACCGTACGGAATATCCCTTTTGTGTCTAAAGCAAATTTGTAGATATTGAATAGGAGAGAAAATGCGGAACAAAACTACCCGAAAAAGGGCATCCAGTGCCTTAAAAATTGCACAAATGCCACGAAGTCATAAAATATCTGTCAGTAAAATATTGAAAAATATACACAGAACAAAACAGAATATAACATTTTGCAATAAAACAGAATAGAAAATTTTTGCAATGTTTAAGGCACCGTATGCACGTTTTTTATGTAGGTTTGTTCCGCATTTGTTTTTCTCCCATTCAATAACTACAAGTTTGCTTTAGACACAAAATAGATATTCCCTACGGTACACCGATATAAAATATGGAAAAAGTTCAAAAAGTCCACCTTTAGCAAAAAAAAATCGTATGGCCATTAAATTATTAATTGGGCAAACTTGACTAAACGAATGATGCAGAAGTTCTTATTTTTGGGGCTACTTTCACGCCCAATTCTCAGAATTGAGTCCCAAATCACTGAGCTAGAAAATGCCGTACTGTGTAATTATACCCTAAACCACACTGTGGTACAGGGTATTATAAGTTTGTTTCACGGCAGATGTTTGTAACACCTGAAAATAACACAGCTAGGCCCACCTTAAAGTATACCGATCGACTCAGAATCACTAGCTGAGTCGATATAACGATGTCCGTCCGCCCGTCCGTCTGTCCATGTAAAGTTGTTCGTCGACTACAGGTCGCAATTTCACTCCGATCGTTCTGAAATTTTGCAGTTTAGAGCATTTCGCGGCTGTTAAGATCGCTATTGAATATGGTTGAAATCGGTTCAGATTTAGATATAGCTCTCATATATATCTTTCGTCCGATTTGGCCCTTTAATCATATAGAAGCTGTATTTTACATCCAATCGTTTTGAAATTTAGAATGGTAGAGTTTCTTGATCCATGAACCAACACTACCGAATTTGAAGAAAATCGGTTCAGATTTAGATATAGCTCTTATATATATCTTTCGTCCGATTTGGCCATTTAGTCCTATAAAAGCTGTATTTTACATCCAATCGTTTTGAAATTTAGAATCGTAGAGTTTCTTCATCCATGAACCAACATTGCCGAATTTGAAGAAAATCGGTTAAGATTTAGCTATAGCTCCCATATATATGTTTCGTCCGATTTGGCCCTTTTGTCCTATAGAAGCTGTATTTTACATCCGATCGTTTTGAAATTTAGAATGGTAGAGTTTCTTGATCCATAAACCAACACTACCGAATTTGAAGAAAATCGGATAAGATTTAGCTATAGCTCCCATATATATGTTTCGTCCGATTTGGCCATTTAGTCCTATAAAAGCTGTATTTTACATCCAATCGTTTTGAAATTTAGAATGGTAGAGTTTCTTGATCCATGAACCAACATCGCCGAATTTGAAGAAAATCGGTTAAGATTTAGCTATAGCTCCCATATATATGTTTCGTCCGATTTGGCCCTTTAGTTCTATAGAAGCTGTATTTTACATCCAATCGTTTTGAAATTTAGAATTGTAGAGTTTATTGATCCATGAACCAACACTACCGAATTTGAAGAAAATCGGTTAAGATTTAGCTATAGCTCCCATATATATGTTTCATCCGATTTGGCTCTTTAGATCCAATCGTTTTTATACCCTACACCACACTGTGGTACAGGGTATTATTTAAGTATAAAATGTCCCAAAAGTAAATTTATGTAAACAATTTATACATGAATTACAAAATTTATATATCAGAGTTATTCAATATTACGAGAGTGGTGTAGGGTATTATATAGTCGGCCCGCCCGACTTTAGCCTTTCCTTACTGGTTAATCTATGTGATGAAGATTTTTTTCTTTAAGGGCATACAGGAGTGGATATTCCTAATAAATATGAAAAATATTAATATCTAGAATATATTCCAAAAATTGCATTTTCATGTTTTATACAGCCGATTATATTTAGCTCATCTTTTTTTCATTTTCCGCCAAATTATGTCAAAATCGTTAAATGAAAATAGCTCATCATTTCAAGAATGTAGAAATGTACACATCCGTGTACCGACAGAAAAAAATGAACACATTCAAAAATAAGTAGGAAAATGTGAGAAAAAATAAGAGCGGCACAAAAAAAACTCACAAAACATTTTGAGTAATTCCATTTAATTGGGTGACAGTCACCGCAGTAGTCATATATGTGAAATAAATTGTTTTTTTTTTGCTATACAAAACTCAGCGCCAAAATATTTTAAACACCCACTAAAAATGACAAGAACGAGTGCGGAATATTGTGACAATTTTTGTGTGTTTTATTGTCGTTATTTTTTGCTGTTGTTGTTGTTAATTTGGTTGGACGACAATAAACATTTTTTAAATTTAATTAATCATAAATTTTGCTGTAAAAAAAACCAGAAGTGTGACATTTGATATACGACTCTTATGACTAAGGAAAGGTCCTGGAGCACTTTTTGTTGCTGTTTTGTATTGAAAATAATTGACAATAACAAATGAAGAATGTAAATGACTAATAATGAATGATAAGGGCGGATCGCGAAAATTATAAAATTGTTCCTTTAAAACAAGATAGAGAAGAAAGAAAGTTTTAAAATACAAATGTCAACCTACCATTTGATAGATTTTAAGATTTCTGCTTTTATAAAACAATATTTTAAAAAAATAAGAATTATGATTTTCTTACATACCTATGCCGAAGTGTTTCCATAAATCACTAATGCACAGGCTAACTAATGTAAAAAAGGATTCTATTTATCTGGTATCATTACAGATTTCGAGCGTAGCTTTCATCATTCACATTTACCGAGTTAGAAAAAAACCCACAAAATATATATAGCTAGCTACCCTACGCCAAATTGGTCCGGTTCAAAATCAAACTCGTGGTAGATCCACTGATGACAGGGATCGGTTCGCAGACTATTCTTTTATATGAAAACAACCGGTAACTTGAACATGGCTTTCTCATTGCCTTTCTGGTGAATTGCCGCCTTGTGATATATAAAATTTTCAAAGAATTCCTACAGAACCTTAGCCTTTAATATCAGACACAAAATAAGTTACATTAGTAAGCAAATAAATGCTTATTATTTAATGATTGAACTTCGAAAACTTGTCCCAACTGGTCTTCTACCAAAGAGTAGATAACACAACTGACCGCTAACTATGGAGTAAATAACCCATATGTTCATATACTAAGGAAAAGATAAAGCAACTTGTCATATATTAAGGAATAGATAAACCAACTGGTCGTGTCCTAAGCAGTAGGTAGTCGAAATTGTCGTCTACGAGCTGGTCTTTAACTAAGGATTAGACAACCCACCTGACTTCCTACTAAGGAGTAGATATATACCTTACAAATATAAAATTTCACAAGTGGCAATAATTTTCGTTTTTAAGCACAAATTTTTAATTTCTATTTATTCCAAGTCATCATTATTTGTTGTCAAACAATCAAGCACTGTATAATTATCAATTATACCATATAAAAAATTATACCATTTCGATTATAAGGAATTTAAGGAACATTTAAAATTTCTGAAAAAATTAACGTTGAATTACTGTAAAACATAAAATATGTCTTACGATTGAGGTATTGATATATTTTCTGAATATGTAAATGCAAATAAATAATTGTTTCGTAAATAAAAGTATCAAAGTAAACCAGTAAGGAAAGGCAGAAAGTCGGGCGGGGCCGACTATATAATACCCTACACCTCCCTAACAATGCGATAAGGGTAGAAACATATTATCTAATTCTGATCGGAAATAAAATAACATTTTTACAGCCTTTACATGTCAAATCGTGGCTATATCTAAATCTTGACTGATTTCTTCTAAATTTAAAAGTGTATAATAGGAAACCTCTTTCTGCCGAATTTCATACTGATCGGATATAAAATACAGTTTTTACAGCGCTTACATGTCAAATCGGGGGTAACATATATATGGGGGCTATATCGAAATCTGAACTGATTTTCTCCGAATTTGGCAGTATTCCTTCATGTAATAAGAAACCTCTTACTGCCGAATTTCGCACTGATCGGATATAAAATAACATTTTTACAGAGCTTACCTGTCAAATCGGGGGTAACGTATATATGGGGGATATATCTAAATCTGAACCGATTTCTTCCAAATTTAAAAGCGTTCATTCATATAATAGGAAACCCCTTTCTGCCGAATTTTATACTGATCGGATATAAAATACAGTCTTTACAGCGCTTACATATCAAATCGGGGGTAACATATATATGGGGGCTATCTCTAAATCTGAACCGATTTTCTCTGAATTTGGCAGTATTCCTTCATGTAATAAGTAACCTCTTTCTGCCGAATTTCATACTGATCGGTTATAAAATAAAGTTTTTACAGCACTTACATATCAAATCGGGGCTAACATATATATGGGGGCTATATCTAAATCTGAACCGATTCTAACCAAATTCAATAGGGATCGTCCTTGGGCCAAACAAAAGATATGTGTAAAGTTTCGTCGAGATCGGACCATAATTGCGACCTGTACTTTGATTACAAGAATACATGGACAGACGGACGGACAGACAGACAGACAGACGGACAGACAGAGAGACAGACAGACGGACATGGCTAAAATGACTCAAAAATTGTTTCTATGACGATCGGTATAATAAACTATGGTTCTATTTCTTCTCTTTTTTGGCGTTACAAACAAATGCACAAAGTCATAATACCCTGTACCACAGTGTGGTGTAGGGTATAAAAATATTAAGACGGAAACGAAGACTTGTAAGAACAACATATTCTCAATATATAATATAAATATTATTTATATGTGCCAAATATAAAATATTTAGAGTGTATCCTAAACATTTATATATTTCAGGCAGAATATATTTAGGACAATATACTACTGAAGCGATTTTCAGCGTGTAGCGCTCTGCACCCCCAACGGTATCGCGTTCATCAATGCTAATTTCTAGTTAGTACACGGTTTTCCAATAAGAGTGATATGATTTCTTTGAAAAAAACACACACTTATTGTTAAGGAAATTCAAAAGTATTTTATTTAATATGAAGTACAATCGATTCAATTAAGTTCTAAATAAAACGTTATTCAAATGGCCTTCACGATTTCTTCTGCAGGAACGAATTCAATGAACCCAATTTTTCAAGCACTTTGTCCACTAAATCAAGTCGTATGTCATGAATGGCACGTTCAATATTGACTAGTAAAGTTTGAAGAGAGTCTCGTTTATTTCGAAAGACCAATGACTTCAAATAACCCCACAAGTAATAGTCTAATGGTGTTAAATCACAACATCTTGGAGGCCATTCAATATCACAATTTCTTGAAATAATCGAAGAAGAAGAATCTCCAAACTTTTCTCGCAATAATTCAATTGTTTCATTTGCTGTATGGCACGCAGCCACAATCGGTCAATGGCAAAAAGATAGCCCTTAACGAGAGCTAAAATATTGCTCATGGGTGTCAAGGTCGTAAGTCGACTGGATTTAAAAAAAGGACTTAGCATCATTTTCAAATGTGAACTGAAAGTTTATTTTTGCTATAGCTCCTTAAAGTATCGGTCGGATCGGGAATCGGTCAATAGCAAAAAGATAGCTCTTAACGAGAGCTAGAATATTGCTCATGAGTGTAAAGGCCGTAGGTCGACTGGACATTTTTTTGGATTTTAAAAAAAATGAACTTATCGCACGAAAAGTTGCAATTGGAGAACGATTATTTTGATAATAAAACTGAATAATTTGTAAACGTTTTTTTTGCGTATATCTCTCCATGGTGAAATTGTAAACACTATTGACTACAATGAAAAACAAATGACATATCATGACATATTATAAATGACATATTATAATCATATCATCCCTATTGGAAAACCCGTTATAAGTACACTTACAGGGTGGTGTGGCGTATTATATAGTCGGCTCGGTAGACTTTAGTTGTTTACTGATGCAACAGTTTTGTGAGAACTCGTAATATCTTTCTTATATTATGTCATAATATTTAAAATAAGTTCAATTCATACTTAGTAAATTGTCATATATCTATTTGAAATAGTATGATATCTTTTATATCATATCTAACAACTTTGTTTGTTGATCACATAACCTTCTAATATGCGGTTAAATTGCAAAGATAATGACAATGCACATACATAGAACTGACAATATTAATATGAAAATTATTTATATGAAAATCTCCCAAATGCATATCTAAAACTGCTTCCATTATTTTATTAAGACAACGGAATGTAAATGTGTTTGCCTACTATGTGCATGTGTTCCGATATGGTAGAAATAAACACACAATTTATAAGAAAATTTAATTAAATTCTTAATTACGCGTACGAATGCCATAAATTCATTAAATGCAATTCTCACATTGTACATTCTCGTATGTATGTGTAAGTACGTACTCGTACATAATCTCACACTCTGTCCATCCATCCATCCATCCATCTCAGAAGAAAGCAGCAGCACTTTATGCACGCACACTCACTCACCGACACATTCAAAGTCAACCATTAAAACATAATGCGGTCTACGCTAAAACGCAACTATTTGGTGATAACTAAACCGAAGGAACCACACATTTATACACAAACTCACACAGTGTCGAACAATACCCTTAATAAAGAAAACTTGTCTTTTTTACATTTATAACGAAAATTCTTTAACTCTCTCGCTCTGGAGAGCACAGACACACACGACCACTCATCCCTTCATAATAAGGAAGTTGAGAAATATGTGCATTCTTTTTGCTAAATTAAACGGCATTCCTCTCACAACGACTGCGGCTGCGGTTGCTACTGCAACATCAGAGTAGCAGCAGCGGCATCATCTCACTTCTTCTCCCAAATAACACCAGTATATGAACATATCTCCTTTTTCTATTGTTGTTCTTGATTGTAAGCTTCTTGGCTATCATTGACGTTCCAGACAAGAAAGAATCTTCTTTGATTTTTATCAAATGTGCCATTCAATTCTTTGCCCATCACAGGGCTAACTTAACACAGAGACGGGGGCAGTATGTTAAGTCAACCAACATAATAAGAGCATCCACAGAAGTGAAAAGGATCCAAAAAGTCAATTCTAAATAATATCAAATTCTTCGTGTAAATGGGTTGGACAATTACCACAACAGGTTGTTCATCCCAAGACATAAAGTGCAGACTAGACAAGGCAAGACAGACACTTGTCATGATGAACTTCTTGGGGCGTTTCTCCCAACTGTCGACTAACACAAAACTTAGAATCATCAACAACAACGTGAAGTCTGTACAACTTTATGATAGCGAAGCTTGGAATGCTGCACCAAAAGACATAAACAGCATTATGTTTAATTTTTTTGCGAATTCAATCTTGTTTTGACATTTTGCCAAAAAACATATTTTCATTTTGCTCAAACGACAGCTTTGGTCATTTCCCTTAAGAGCTTTGTAGTCTATTAGTGGGATGCAACATGTTTATCTATTAAAATAAATAAATCTATTAAACTTCTAAAAATAGAGGTTGAACCACTCGAGAACCATTTCTACGAATTGGGAAATGGTCCTCGAGTGGTTCGAATTAAAAATTTCATAGAAATTGCAATATTATATATTATATTGCAATTTTATTGAACATTTCAAAGATATTGAAATTTTATTGAAAAATTTATAGAAATTAAAATTTTATTGAAAGTTTTCCAAAAATTGCAATTTTATGGACAATTTAATAGAAATTGCAATTTTATTGAAAATTTCATAGAAATTGTAATTTTATTACTATGAAATTCAGAATTTGCGAAATTTTCGTTTATATTCATTTTTCTTGTAAATTTCTTAAAAATTTAATTTTTATAAAAAAATTAATAGAAATTGAATTTCTATCAGAATTTATTTTTTAAAAATTCGATTAAATTGCCTTTTTTGAAATACTTCGTTGATAACTACATTTTTCCATAAATCTTCTTGAAAATTTAATTTTTCTAGAAAATTTCGTCAATATTAGTTTTTTTAAAATGTTGTCGAAAACACAGTTTTATTAAAAAACTTCGTTTTTTTTAGAAAACTATATCAAATTCAATTTTTTCTAAAATAAATCTAATTTGATTTCTTTGCGCGAAATGCTGTTAAAAATTTCATAGAAATTGCAATTTTATTGAAAAGTTCATAGATATTGGAATTTTATTAAAAATTTCATAGAAATTAAAAATTTTATTGCTATGAATAAAATTGTTTCTAGAAAATCTTAAAAATTAGTATTTTCTAAATTTCAACAATATTCGTTTATGTTAGTTTTTTCAATATTACTTTTTTTAAAATGTTGTCGAAAACACAGTTTTATCAAAAAACTTCGTTTTTTTTAGAAAATTATATCAAATTCAAATTTTTCTAAAATAAATCTAATTTGATTTCTTTGCGCGAAATGCTGTTAAAAATTTCATAGCAATTGCAATTTTATTGAAAAGTTCATAGATATTGGAATTTTATTAAAAATTTCATAGAAATTTAAATTTTATTGTTATGAATAAAATTGTTTTTAGAAAATCTTAAAAATTAGTATCTTCTAAATTTCAATAATATTCGTTTATTCGACCGGTATTTTGATTTAGCCAAATTGTTTGAATGAAACTAAATTCATTCAAACAAATTAGTATTTTAGTATTTCTAAATTAGTATTTTCTTTTAAATTTTATTAAAAATTAAATTTTTACAAAAAAAATTAACGGAAATTGAATTTTTATCATTTTTTTTTAAAAAATTTCGTTTAAATTGCATTTTTCTAAAAAATTTCGTTGAAATTGCAACTTTATTGAAAATTTCATAGATACTTCAATTTTATTGAAAATTTCATAGAAATTGAAAATTTCATAGAAATTGAAAATTCCATAGAAATCGAAAATTTCATAGAAATTGAAAGTTTCATAGAAATTGAAAATTTCATAGAAATTGAAAATTTCATAGAAATTTAAAATATCATAGAAATTTAAAATTTCATAGAAATTGAAAATTTCATAGAAATTGAAAATTTCATAGAAATTGAAAATTTCATAGAAATTGAAAATTTCATAGAAATTGAAAATTTCATAGGAATTGAAAATTTCATAGGAATTGAAAATTTCATAGAAATTGAAAATTTCATAGAAATTGAAAATTTCATAGAAATTGAAAATTTCATGAAAATTGAAAATTTCATGGAAATTGAAAATCTCATAGAAATTGAAAATTTCATAGAAATTGGAAATTTCATAGAAATTGGAAATTTCATAGAAATTGAAAATTTCTTAGAAATTGGAAATTTCATAGAAATTGAAAATTTCATAGAAATTGAAAATTTCATAGAAATTAAAATTTTATGGGAAATTTCATAGAAATTACAATTTTATTGAAAATTTCATAGAAATAACAATTTTATTGAAAATTTCATAGAAATTACAAATTTATTACTGACATTCAGAATTTACGAAATGTTTTTTTCTCGAAAATCTTATAAACTAATATTTTCTTGTACATTTCTTAAAAATTTAATTTTATAAATCTTGTAAAAAAAATTCATTAAATTTGCAATTTTTCTAACAAATGTCATTGAAAATTAAATTTTCCATAAAACTTCTTTTTAAAAATTGCATTTTCCTAGAAAATTTCGTCAAAATTCATTTTTAAAAATGTTGTCGAAAATTCATTTTTATTAAATACATATTTTCTCTTTTTCTAAAAAAATATATCAAATTCAAATTTTTCCAAAAAAAGTTCTTTGAGGATTGTATATTTCTGTACAATTTTTAAAAAATGTTGTCGAAAATAATTTTTTATTAAAAACAAATTTTCTAGGAAATGACATCAAAATACAGTTTTTCTAAATTAAAAATTGAATTTTTCCATAAAACTTCTTCAAAATTAGATTCTTCTAGAAAATGTCGTAAAAATTACATTTTTAAAAATGTTGTCGAAAATACATTATATTATATCAAATTCAAATTGTTGTAAAAATAAAGCTTTTCTATAAAAATTCGTTAAACATTGCATTTTTTTATAAAATTTCTTCAAAAATTGAATTTTTGGACGAAAATTCATTTTTATAGAAAATTTAGTTTTTTTCTACAAAATTATCTCAAAATTATTTTTTTTTTAAATTGCATATTTCTGGAAAATTGCTTCGAAATTTAATTTTTCTGTGTTGTTGTTATTTATTGTTGGTCTGTGCTTTTGTTATTCAGTCAGAATTTATCTTTTGGTTTGAGACCATATGTTCCATTTACTTTCTGTCTATTCTTTCTTAAATATTTTGTCGAAAATACTTTTATTAAAAAGTTTCGTTTTTTCTGAAATATTATATCAAATTAAAATTTTTCTAAAAAATTTCTTTGAAAATTGTGTTTCTATAAAATTTTGTTAAAATTAAATTTTTTAAACATTTGCCGAAAATCATTTCTATTAACATTTTTTTCGAGAAAATGGTATCAAAATATTTTTTTTAAATTTTCGTAAAAATTACATTTTTACGAAAAAATGCATTTTTTGTCGAAAATTCATGTTTATAGAAAATTTTGTATTTTCCACAAAATTATTTCAAAATTGATTTTTTTAATTGCATATTTCTCGAAAATTTCTTCGAAATTTAATTTTTCTTTAAAATTGCGCTGAAAACGCAGTTTTCTTTAAAATTTCTTCGAATTTTCCAGAAAATATTGTTTCTCCGCCTTTAATAAAGTCTACGACCTTTCAGTGGTCATCGTCCTTTAAATGACTCATCGATCTTTAATCCTTTCAGTGGCCTTTAATACGCTCATCGACTTTTGAAATTTCCACAAAAATTGTCGACAATAAATTTATAGAGAAATGCAATTGGAACAAAATGTTGTAGATAAATGTAATTTAACAATTTTTCTTGAAAAATTAAATTTCAACAAACGGCGAAATATTAAAAAAAATCAACGAAATTTTGTATACAAATTAAATTTCAACAAAAATTTTTTAAAAATATATTTCTTTTAAAAAAGTACAATTTTTTTGAAATAGTTTGGTAGAAGTTTTGTAGGCAAACATTAAAAAAATGAAATTTCAAGAATTTTTGTAGAAAAATCTAAAATAAAATTGCAATTTGCATTAACTTTTGTAGAAAAATTTCGTAGAAATTTAAAATTTCATAGAAATTCTACTTTTTTATGAAATTATATTTTTCTAGAAAATCTTATAAATTAATATTTTCTTGTTAATTTCTTAAAAATTTAATTTTTATAAAAAATGATCAGAAAATGCATTTTTATAGAAATTTTTTTTAAATTCGCTAAATTTGCCTTTTTCTAAAAAAAATTCGTAGAAAATTTAATTTTTCCATAAATTGATTTTTTCTAGAAAATATCGTCAAAATGTCGAAAATACATTTTTATTAAAAATTTCGTTTTTTTAGAAAATTATATCAAATTCAAATTATTTAAAAAATCTAATTTGATTACTTTGTTCCACATTTTGTTGCGCAAAATAGAAAATTATATCAAATTTTAATTTTTCTAAAAAATTTCTTTGAAAATTGTGTTTCTATAAAATTTCGTCAAAATTAGATTTTTTGAAAATTTTTCGAAAATAATTTCTATTAAAAAAAATTTTCTAGAAAATGATATCAAAATAAAGTTTTTCTAAAATTCGTTGAAAATTGCAATCGACCTTTGAAATTTCAACACTATTTTCTAGAATAACTTTGTAGAGAAATGCAATTAAAACAAAATGTTCTAGAGAAATTGAATTTTACAATTTTTCTAGCAAAAATTAAATTAAAAAAAACAATTGCAGTAAAATGTAATAACGAAGAAATTTAAAAAAAAATATTACAACAAAATTTTGTATACAATAACAATTTTTTTTAGAAAAATATTTTTTTTTAAAAATAAAAATTTCGTTAAAAAGTCAATTTTGAAAAATGTATATGACATTCAGAATTTACGATTTTCTTTGCTAGAAGATCTTATAAATTAATATTTTCTTGTAAATTTCTTAAAAATTTATTTTTTATAAAATATTAACATAAATCCAGTTCTTATTAGTATTTTTTTTTTAAAGATTCGCTTCAATTTGTCTCTTTCTAAAAACCTTCGTTGAACATTTTATTTTTCCATAAAACTTCTTTAAAATTGAATTTTCCTAGAAAAGTTCGTCAAAATTGCATTTTTTAAAACAAATTTCAACATCACATTTTAAAAAAATCTTTTTTTTTCTAGAAAATGTATTTCTTGCCGTAAATACATTTTTATTGAAAATTTCGTTTTTTTTAGAAAATTTTTTTTCTAGAAAATTTCATTTATTTTTATCAATATTTTTTTTAAAAAGATTCGCTTATATTGTCTTTTTCTAATAAAATTTCGTTGTAGATTACAATTTTCCATAAAACTTCTTCAAAATTGCATTTTTCTAGACAAATTCCTCAAAATTACATTTTTTTTAAAAATCGAAAATACATTTTTATTAAGAAATCTTTTATTTCTAGAAAATGTTTTTTTTTGTTAAAAATTTCTTTTTTTATAGAAAATTACGCCAAAATTTCAAAAGTGACGGTATTATGACGCGGATACAGTTCCAGATGAGACATGTGAGATTTATGTAATTTTATTTAAAATTGGAATTATAATTTTTATAAATCCTACGGAAAAAATTAAAAAAAGGGACTTTCATGGAAACTTATGTATTTCAAAATTCCCCTAAATAATCATTTGATTACTTTACAGCACTTTAATTTAACAAATTCACTTTTTATGTGTTTATAACTATTTTTCTAACATCTCTCATATGTTGAGCATCAAATTAATTTCGAATTCCCATTCCTCATAATTGCATCATCTAAGCAAAACCCACGCATTTTCATTAGAATTTCAAACCATGTTAAGGGTTCTTCTATTCCTCATCCTCGCTCGTCGTTAACCCAAGTTTACTGTTCTCGTGCGGCCATCATTGCACCATTGCGGCGGCGTTACGTCGTACATTCATTGGGTGTCATTTCGAATTTAATTTAAATTTATGGCCATTTATTAGCTTTGGCTTCAGTCACTCTGCCACTCATTCGCATCACTATTTGATTGTTTTTATAGGATTGTTTATGGGGCCCCCCATCCAGTGGTGCTGTAGTGGTGTCTCGAGTCCGAGACAATTTCAAGTGAAGTGAATTGCATTTTAAATTGCATTGCCAGAGGGGCCATTATCCATCCATCCATACATTCGTCCATCCATCTACCCCATCCATCCCATCCATCCCAAAGTATTAACATTTCTATTAATGGACCATTTGTCTGACTGTCATTATTCAGGAAATCTAATTTCCAAACGCTTTATTTGAATGAGTGAATGAAAATGATAGTGAAATTTATTTGTTTGAGATTTGCTTCAATCACAATTTGGACGACTTTTTTAATTTGGATGAAAAAAAGCTTTAAATTAACATGTAACAAATGGGGGAAATTGTGGTGTTCGTTTTTTGAATGTGTTACGCATGCCAAATGCTTTATGATTTAGATTTGACTTTATTAAATTTGTATATGCTTGGTGTCCCTAGTTACTGATATAAAATAAGTAATTTCTATGATTTTGATAAATCTTGTTACACTGGCTACACCATCATTAGAAACATTAAAATATGTAATGTTAAAAAAATATTTTTTTACTAAGGATTTTTTGTAAACATTATCAATAACAAGCCGACAAATGATAATTCAATTATTATGAGGAGATTTTGAAGAATTTATTGGGTATTGCGGGATTGTATTCCAAGTTTCAAAAGAACAGCTCATTTCTTAGGATAAAAGGACACAACATGTGAAGGCTTTGTTTGATCGTGCATATCAGAAGTGATTGGAGGATTGGAAAAAAAAACACTGATACAAGTGTTTATATCTGAGGGAGGCTAATTTGAAGGTGACAACACTGATATTCATGAAAAAGTAAATATGCTTTCAAGAAAAAAATGTTTTTTTGGGAAAACCTTGTATAGGTAAAAGGTTCGACGATATCGAGATATTTTGACTTTTTCAGGTCGAATCGTGGCAAGATTTGTCTAGCTGTCCTACATGTGCCAATTTCTTTCCACATATCATTGGACTACATGACTGCCACTTGCCTAAGCAAAATCTTCCAGAATTTGTAATGTTGTCACTTTCCTCGCAAGTTCATCGGTTTGCTGCGAGTATCTGGTAGTCTGGGAGCCATATAAACACTAATTTCTTTACAGTATAATCCCAAGTCAACCTTCTCTCAAGCTTTGAACCATCTTTGTAGAAGACGACATACTTTATATTTCCATGTATTCTGCCAACACAATCCTCTTTGGCAGGAATATTAGTGTTAAATTTCTCTCGAAGATCTACGCATTTGGTACATAGTCCAATCGTAATATCCTCATGCGGCCGTAGTTCTTGTACCTCCACATTGATGGACTGTTTAATATGAATACCGCCCTGGTTTAAAGTTCTCTAGCCACAATATCAATCGACAGGAGATGAAGTAGGACTTGTAAAGATGATGTGGCTGTTCGCATTATTAGTCCAATTCTAACGAAACTTCGCTTATATCTTTACTTGGTCCAAGGACGATCCCTCTTAAAATTGGTCGAAATCGGTTCAGATACAGATATAGCTCCCATACATATGTATAAGTACATCCTGAATTGATATTTAAGCGGTATATATACTTATATATATACATATGTAAATATTATACCACTTTTGGTAGAAATAAGAGATTTCAGCATAATCCGGTTTTTATACCCTTACTATTGTGAATAAGGGTATATGTATACCAGATGCTGCCAATCAAAAGTGTAACACATAGTTGAAGTGACCTAAAGACCACAAGAATATATGGCGGAAATCCGTTTTGGGCCCTTTTAAGTCGTTTTAGCAATGTCCGTCAGCCAGTCCGTCCGTCTGTCTTGTTAGTGCCCACGATAACTTTCAACAGGCTTAACCGATTGACTAAAATTTTAGTATGTGTCAATATTTTTTCTATCTCAGGCTAAGGTCAAAGATGGACTATGTTGGTCCACTGCTTCGAGTACCTTCCCACTAAGTGTCAAAATTTAGTGAAATATTGATTATCTCATAACTTATATATGTACACGGAAAAAAAACTGGAAACAAAATATGTTTGAGAGCTAAATTTAAATAAAATATCCTTTGGAGCAAATATATTATATTTACATTTATCATTAATATTTTTTTGGGAGTTTTGAGGCAGATTATCTTAAAAAAACTGCGAAATATTTATATAAGTTGCAGAATTTTGTTTCCGACTTTTAGCAAAACAGTTAATTTCCCCAAAAATAATATGTTTCCAGAAAATATACTACAGAAGCGATTTTTTTCCTAGGGTACTACTAGCCAGAATCGTTCACAATTCCACACATAGTATTCGTTTATTAATGGCTATTATCTTTAGAAACTGGGCGAAGTTGCCGCGCCCCCTTTGGAACCACCCATGCAAATGGACCATTTTGCACAAAAAAGAAACGACTTATAACTTGGATTCCTGCACATACAAACACTTGACATTTGGTGAAATGTATTACTTATAGAGTACCTATAGTCCCGTAAAAAATGGGCGTTATTGACACGACCCTTTTGGTATCTCCCAAACCAATGGACCATTTTGCTCAAAAACGGTTAACGGTTTATAACTTCGATTCCTCTCCATAAAAATACTTAAAATTTTGTACAGTGTAATGTTTTTATAACACTCATGGTATACTAAACAATGGGCGTTATTGCCTCACCACGTTTGGTACCTCCCAAACAAAATTGTCAAAATAAACCAGTAAGGAAAGGCAGAAAGTCGGGCGGGGCCGACTATATAATACCCTACACCTCCCTAACAATGCGATACGAGTCATTGCGATAATAATTTGGAGTAATTGGTAAATGGGTAGGAACATATTATTTAATTCTGAACCGATAATCGCTAAATTAAGCAATATTCGTTCCTAAATTGAGAAACATCTGTCTGGAAAATTTGAATGGTCGGAAGTAAAGTACAACTTCTATAGCGCTTCGATACCAAAGCAGGAGGAACATATATATGGAGGTTATATATCTATTTGAACCGATTTTCCCTGAATACTCATTCATGTAAAGAGGCCTCTTTCTGCCGAATTTCGCACTGATCGGATATAAAATGCAGTCTCTACAGCGTTTACATGCCAAATCGGGGTTAACATATATATGGCGGCTATATCTAAATCTGAACCGATTTTCTCCGAATTTGGCAGTATTCCTTCGAGTAATAAGAAACCTCTTTTTGGCATAAACTGTTTACAATCTTCAAAATCACTTAAAAAAATACGAAAAATATTTGGAAGGCCGTTAAAAAAACAATACAAAAGCGTAAAAAATGGTAACAGTAAAAGTAATAACAACTAAAAATGAGAAAAGTGCATCGTTTCCTCGCTAAAACTTTTTAAATTATGCATCGATTTTCTTCGGAATGGTCTCAATTTATTCATAACCTTTCAGAGTTTACGATAAAATCACAAAAATATGACAATTACGAGGCTTTTATTTAAAAATTATTAAAATTTTCTCCAAAAATATGATTTTTTGCAATACTTTGTAAGGTATCGCCAAAACCGCTGAACGGATGGAAAATTGTATTGTGCGAAGTTGAAGGCTACTTAATTCTGAAGTTTGTAAAGCTTACCTGAACCAATTCGGATGAATGGTTCTCTAGTTATGCCATAATAAGTGGTTCAACCTCTCTTTTTTCTTAGCCTAAAGGGTTGTCTCTTTAAATTCTCGCGATAAGCTGTGATATGGAAAGAAATTAGTGGTTGAACCACATACATATAGTGGCATAACTCGAGAACCATTTATCCGATTTGGTTGAGGAAAGTTTTAAAGAATTAAATATGAAGTAGCCTTCAACTTCATATAATACCATTTTCCATCCGTTCAGCGGTTTCGACGATATACGAGTATTACAAAATATTGCAAAAAAATTTGATTTTTTGATAAAATTTTAATATTTTTAAAATAATACACCCATAAAACAATCTAAAAATGAACAAATGTTATATGATATGATTCTATCGTAAAGTCTGTTCGGTCATGAATGAAACGAGCCCATTCCGAAGATAATCGATGCATAATTTAAAAAGTTATAGCTAATTTAGTAAGGTTTTAACTTTAAAACGTTCTTATCGATGTAAAATTTACAAAAACAAACTTTAAAAGCTAAGATTGGAGGTTTTTTGACGTCTAGAATCAGAATCTATGCATTAAAACAGAAACCCAAAAAAAATGTTGTTTTTGTCGACCGGTGTAATATTGGTTGACTTTAAATTTATGATAACCAGATATGGCGAAAATTAAGTTAAAATTACATTTATGATTTCTTATCTATATCTACCTTTTTAGCATGTAGGTTGCAGTGATGGAATGAGTTTGCACAACCGTGTGTGTAAATTTGACTTTATATTGGGTGTGGTAATAAGTAGTACGGTTTTGGCCATTACACAGAACTTATCACGGTATTTGCAAACGATTAACCTAGATATAATAAAGGCTTACGAAATCATAAAATTGGCAACGACTAAATTAAGTGACATGCGTAGAAATTCAGATGCGGAGTTTGATAAACTGTTTGAAGAATCCACACAACTTGCAAGAAGTTTTGGAATAGAAGCTGCACTACCTAGAAGAGTAGGCACTCAAAAGTATAGGGCTAATATTCCTGGTTCAGATGCCAAGGCGTATTTTAGGACAACATTTTTAATACCATATCTGGACGAAGTAATATCACATTTAAATAATAGATTTTCCTAACATGAAGGTATAATTACAAGTCTGTTTAATATCGTTCCGATACGAGTTGTAAATCTAATAAAGGAAGATTTCGAAGAAGTCACACTTTTTTACAAAAACGATTTAAAAAATGCAGCAAAATCTGTTTTAGCTGAAATAAGTATATGGATTGATTATTGGAAGCAGAACAATGATGATAAGCCATCAAATGCATTAGATGCTATTTCTGTTTGTGATGAGGACATGTTTCCAAGCGTTTTTACCCTATTGCAGATACTGGCCACAATACCAGTGACAACGGCATCTGCTGAGAAGTTTCTCGACATTAAGAAGAATAAAAACTTATCTCCGGAACAGAATGGAAGGAGAAAGGCTATCTTATCTGGCTTTGATGTCTGGAGTCAAAATCGATGAAATTATTGATATATTTCTTTCAAATAATCGAAGATTACTTTTTTAACTCTTACGTATTTTATTATAAAAAGTTTTACTGATCTCGTTCTAAAGTACACATTTATATTTAGGAATAAAATTCGAATAAAAAACTAAGGAACTTCACTTTCATTACCTACACAATAAACGCAATTTTTTAATTGTTTATGTTTGTTATGGAAAAAAAGGTTGGCACCATTTTGGCATTGGCGATTTTTTCTACTTTTTATGCTTTTTTTCGTGCCAGCAAAAAACAATTTTTTTATACCCTCTATTATAGAATGGGGGGTATATTCATTTTGTCACTCCGTTGTAACACGTCTAAATACTGATCTGAGACCCCATTAAGCGTCGTACAATTCTAAGACGATTTAGCCATGCCCGTCCGTTCGTCCGTCCGTCTGTTGTAATCACGCTAGGTTGATCAAATTTAGTAGAAATATTTCTTATAGTTGCAGGTTGTTTAGGTTTGGGCCATATCGGTCAATGTTTTGATATAGCTCCCCTTTAGAAGTTGCTCCAAAATATACGTATTTAAGCCATAAATACTATATTTTCTAAGCATTTTAACTGAATCTTTGCAGTTTGTATTTAATTAAGACAAGAATTCATCGAAGTAAAAATTTTGATTTGCTCCATATCCAAAGATTTTTCAGTAATGAAATTGAATGCAATCCATGGTGGAGGGTATATAAGTTTCGGCATGGCCGTACTTAACGCTTTTACTTGTTCTAATTGTTGTAACAACAGTTACTAAACTTCAGTTTCTATATGAAGTGATGTTTTCAGCATTTTTAGGCCTCATAATGTTCTTTAATTTCAATGGTATTTAGGATAATGCTTATGCTTCATACAATAATAGTATGCCTCAATCTATACAAAAAACGTTTTTAGGTCCCGGAAACAAAAAAAAAATTGTTGCATAGTGTAATTAGTTTTGGGGATGGAAACTAATGGACAGTCATTAACTGATTTTGTCGAAATTTTGTGTCAACTACTATCCAATAAGAGTAAACTTGGTTGGTGCAAGTTTCATTCCGATCAGAAGACATCGATCGCTCTTCAAAATTGACTCGCTTGACATGATATTTTTATACCCTACACCACACTGAGGTACAGGGTATTATGACTTTGTGCATTTGTTTGTAACACCCAAAAGGAGAAGTGATAGATCCATTGTTTATTATACCGATCGACTTGTAATCACTTTCTGAGTCGATTTAGCTATGTCCGTCTGTCCGTCTGTAGATGTATTCTTGTAATCAAAGTACATGTCGCAATTATGGCCCGACCTTGACTAAATATATATATATGTTAGCCCCGATTTGACATGTAAGCGCTGAAAAAACTTTATTTTATATCCGATCAGTATAAAATTCAGCAGAAAGTGGAAATTTGGAAGAAATCGGTTTAGATTTAGATATAGCCCCAATATATACGTTACCCCCGATTTCACATGTAAACGCCGTAAAAAATTTATTTTATAACCGATCAGTGTGAAATTCGGCAGAGAGAGGTTTCTTATTACATGAAGGAATACTGCCAAATTCGAAGAAAATCGGTTCAGATTTAGATATAGCCCCCATATATATGTTACCCCCGATTTTACATGTAAGCGCTGTAAAAAGTTTATTTTTAATCCGATCAGTACGAAATTCGGCAGAAAAAGGTTTCTTATTACATGAATTAATACTGACAAATTTGAGGGAAATTGGTTGAGATTTAGATATAGCCCCCATATATATGTTACCCCCGATTTGACATGTAAATGATGTAGAAACTGTATTTTATATCCGATCAGTACGAAATTCTACAGAAAGAGGTATTTTTACAAGAATGAGTATTCGGGGAAAATCGGTTCAGATCTATATATAACCTCCATATATATGTTCCTCCTGATTTGGTATCAAAGCGCTATAGAAGTTGTACTTTACTTCCGATCATTAATATTTTCCGGAAAGATGTTTCTCAATTTAGGAACGAATATTGCTTAATTTAGCGATTATTGGCTCAGAATTAGATAATATGTTCCTGCCTACTTACCAATTATTCCAAATTATTATCGCAATGACCTTTATCGCATTGTTAGGGAGGTGTAGGGTATTATATAGTCGGCACCGCCCGACTTTAGCCTTTCCTTACTGGTTATACTTATTTTTTTGTAAACTACCTTTCGGTTGGTGTCTGTGGAAATTACAAAGATAACTGACAAAACCCGTTGATGTTTTTTAAATATATTCTTAATAGTAATTTTTCGCGAGAAATAAAAATGTCTACGATTTGTATGACTTTTGATATATGATATGTTGATTGCAATTTTTCAATGTAAAGGGATAAGAACAGGGGTCAGCCGATTTCATAGAAATCATTCTACAAGGGTCCTCTCTATTACGAGGCAAGCAATCTCCGAAGCCGTATACATAAACATATCAAAACAATGAGCAAACTTAGAAAAACGGGTTCTGCCTCTAAATTCAGCTTTGTTGAAATAGGTCAACCCTTATGGACTATATTCTGCTACATTTTTAAAGTGCACATTTCGAGCACAGTTTTATTTTTAAAATTATGAATTACAAAATATTTCTTTGTGAAAACTTACCGGATAACATTGGGGCCAATTGCATGGCCCCATTTGTAGAATCGTGTTTATCCTCATTTTTCAAAGCTCCACTGCGGCTGGAAACACAGCTGATGGGTTTCTTCGTTTTCCACAGCTTCATTTTCAATAGATTTCGACAAAATTCTTTTTTTACACAATAAAAATAAACACTTTCACAAACAAAAAAGAAAACTGTGTAAATAGAAAATTCCCTTTTCTAAATTTTTAACATTTTCTTAGGCACTTTTGTGGACACTTATTTTTTGATGAAATTGTTTAGATTTCTTTTAAACGTATCTTTTTCGATTTTTTTTTAATTTTTAAGATATTTTACTTTATTTATTATTTGAATTTTTTATATTTTATTTCATGTAACACAAACTTTCTCGTAGACAGAGAGATGAGACAATTTTGTTGTTGTTTTTGGTTGTTCTATCTAGACATATTTTTATTTCGTTTTTGTTTTTGTTTATAAAAACTGCAGTTATTTATAAATATGTTGTTGTTATTGTTTTGTCGGCTGAGCGACAATCTTGGGGCAGGCAGTAGTGGATGACGAAGATGAGGAGGGAGAATGGGGCTTTTTCGAAGAGGAAAATTCGTCGTTGCTCTAAGGCCTCTCTGTTGTTGTTGCTGGCGATGATGATATTTTGCTGTTGTTGGAAAAGGGGGGTTATCTAGAGGGGGATAAATTTCCCCCTTAAATGAAAATCGCCCAAAAACAGAAGAAAAACACAGACAAACCGTATGAACTCATATGGCGGCGGCGGCTGCAACGGTCGCTGGTCGCTGCGGCGACGAAGACACGAAACACACTTACGCAGTCACTCATTCGAAAGCACTTTGGGTTTGTCTGTCTCTGTCCGTCCGTCCGTTTGTCTGACGGGCACACGCTTTTAGCAATTTTGTCGATACAGAAGTGTTGTTGTGTTCTTTTTTCCCGAGAAACGTAACGAAACGCAAAAGACCGAAAATCTTGAACTAAAAAAATACCAACAAAAATAGGCAAAATTGCGTAGACACCAGAATGACTAAAATCGGAGGCCTACGTTTTCGGTTGGGGCTCCACCGTTTTTGTTTTCCAAGAAATCCGAAAAATAAAACTATGTCGCCGTCGTCTTCTCGACGCTTAGTAACGCAACACTTAGGCGTTCAACGCCACAAACCGTTTCCACTTTTCAACCGTAAAATTCCGGAGGAATCATTTATTTCGATTTTAGATTTCAACGTTAAATTATTTCACTTTTGGCGTTTTTTTCTCGGTTGTTGTGAAGAAGTTTTTCTCCGTTTTTCTTTGAAGTCTGTTACGGTTACGCTCGATTAGTTTAGTTTAACGTCACATAATTTTCCCTACTTTGTTGTTTTCGTATTTCTTTGAGTTCTCTAGCCGTTTCCAATTAGAATTAGTCTTCTTTTTCTTAAAATTCGATCGATTGGTGATCGCCTTGATGGCTCCACGGATACCGTCTTCTTCGTAGTCGCCGTCTTCACGTGCCCACTCGAGATTTCACAATGATTTGAGTTTGCGAGTGAGGCGGCCCCCAAAAAAGAGCGCGCACAAAATGTCCATACGATTTTCCCCACCAACAAAACGAACGAAAGAACTTTGGCGGTTTACGCACACACTTTACACTCGATAATTCACTTTGAATGGATACAAAAAAAATGGGAGAATAAGAGTCTCTTTTGCTTCTCACAAAAACACTTTTCTTTCTACAATATCACCGCAATATCTCAACAACTGTTGCTTGCTGCACACACTTATTTACATCAGGGATGGAAAATTCGATTTTTCAAAAAGTACTAATATGGTACTTTTTTAACTGAAAAGGTATTTTTTCTTTAGTAATATTAATTTAATGAAAATATAATTAAATTGTTGACTTTTTATCGAAAATATTTAGCGATATATTAAAGGATTTTATTTCATAGATATAAAAACTTCTATAATAAGGCCTCTTTACATAGACATTCCACTTATAGCAATTCCCTAAAATCATTTCATAGAATTATAAAATTGTCAAATGCTATACTATTCTGAAGGAAACCTTCATCCGGTTCGCAAAAATTCTAATAACATCTTCAAACTGCATATTCTTCTGATGTAACTAAAAATTTGAAAATTAACCCATTTTCAATAAAAAAAATATATAAAAAGAAAAAATTTATGTATATAGAATATATATATATAATTCACTACTTTGTTGTATATTTTTTAAACTTTAATAACTTCATACGCATACGAAATTCACTTTGATAGATAAAGTACGTGTTGTTTGTGTTTTAAGAAATTAAATATTTTTAGATACTTATAGACTTTAAAATAGGCGTTTCAAATAAATAGAGAGATGGAAATGGTACTGAAATGGCCGTGGGGGTACTTCGGTACTTTTGAAAGTGGAAAAGTACTGAAAAAAGTACTAAAGTACTGACTTTTCCATCCCTGATTTACATACAACTTTCACTCTCTTAGAGTACGAGGAGTACTTGGTCTATTCTTTCCTATTTTCCTTCCATTCATCATATGAACTGCTCAGTTCTGTTTATTTTTTTTACGTTTTCATTCTCTCATTGTTATTATTAGCGGCGTGGTGTAAGTGCGTGAGAGTTTAGCTGGTTTCACACTCGCCAGTTTTTCCGGCAGCACGTTGTTGCTTCTCCGCGGTTTATAACTGAATGCCAGACACGATTTGTCATCGATGTTGCTTGGGTCTCTGCTGTCTCTAGTAACGCTAACGTCACTGCACAGCTCATCGCAACGTCACTGCTATCCTCGGCATGTCTATGGGTGTTTGGGTGCTGTGTGTGTGTGTTGAACTGTTTCCTTTCGTTGTTTGTTTACAATTTTGCAGCATTTTTGTTAAGTATCGGTGAGTGGTGTTGTTACTTCGGGTGTTTTGTTTATGTGTTGCCTGCCCTCGACAGGAAATACCAAACATATTGTCTCGTCGTATGGTATAAACAAATCCATTGGGTGTGTGTCCGCGCTAAGCATGTTGCAGCAACATCTGCCAAATGTTGCTAAGGTAGTTTGGGGTTAAAATATGAAGAAATACAAGATAGATAGTAAAGATATACATTATTGCAAGCAATTACAACTCACTACCAATTTCTGTATGTGTTTCTTTTACATTTTTCCAATAGACAGAATAAGGGGTTTCCAACAAGAGGTGTTATTTTGAAACACCCGGTATTTCGGTAGCTGTCACTTTTGAAGCTTTTATTCTTTGACATTTGACAAGTAGAAACTACGCCATTACTATAAATGGAACAATACACCATCATCGAACGATACAAAACGATCAAAAAACGATCGAACAAAAAAACGATACGAACGATACAAAATCAGCTTGACTGATGAGGCCCATTTCCACCTCGGTGGCTACGTCAACAAGCTAAATTGTCGCATCTCGTCGCTCAGAAAACCCAAGAGTTATTGTTGAGAAGCCTCTCCATTCTCAACGTGTGACTGTTTGGTGCGGTTTATGTTCCGGCGGGGTCATTTGACCTTACTTTTTCGAAAATGAGGTTAGATCAACAAGACGGCGCTACGTACCACACAAGCAACGAAACCATTGCTCTGTTACGGAAAAAGTTTCCGGACCGTGTTATCCCTCGAAGAGGTGATCACAATTGGCCACCGAGATCTTGTGATTTAACAACTTGCGACTTCCTCCTTTGGGGCCACGTGAAAGATAAGGTCTACGCCAACAGCCCAGCGTCGGTTCAAGACCTCACAGATAGAATTCGTGAGGCTATCGAGGACATAGGGCAGCCACTTTGCGATTTGGTTATGGAAAATTTCATGAAAAGGATATGGTTATGTAAGCGTAGTCTTGGTGGCCATTTGGCTGATGTTGTTTTTCATTATTAACGGCATACCTTCCTCTTTATTATGAAATAAACGTCCGATCATTTTTTCTCAAAAAATTGCATTTTTCTTTGAATACAAAAATAACACCTCTTGTTGGAAATCCCTTTTTATCAGACTTTAGACTTTCTAAATAATTTACATTCAATTTACTACTTCCATGAGTATTTCAGCGGATTTAAGTTAAAGACATACATTATTGCAAGCAATTACAACTCTCTACCAATTTTTGTATTTGTTTCTTTTACATTTTTGCAATAGACGGAAAGTAACTGAAACATATGATCTTAAACCGAATAAATTCTAACCGAATAAAAAAAATATTTTTTTCAAAAAAGAGTTTTTTGCTGGAACAAACAAATCTATAAAAAATAGAAAAAATCTTAAAAAATATTCCATTCCATATTTTAAAATCTACCATGCTAAGTAACAAGAAAACAATGCCTAACTATGGATAAACATATAAGTTATGACTACCATCCATCAAATTAAAGCTTGAGTCGGATGTCTGTTACGGCCTTTCAGAATTCAGGTAACTAAAATTAAAAAATGCCAAAAATGTATTTTTTTTTTTAAAAATATTGAATTTGCAGTGATCTTTAAACATAAAGATGTTTAAATATATTTTTGCATATGCTCTATTTATGCAGATATGCAGTTTGCATATGCACGATTAATGCAAATATGTAGTTTGCATAAAATATTCTAAACAAATTATTTTAAAATTTAATTACACTGTCCAACAAATTAAGACTTTTTGATAGGAACAGAATAGCGAACCAATAATTCTGAAAGGGCATGTTAGGTAGATCATTTTTGTAGAATAAACTTATGGTCCAGCTGGTCTGAGTTTTTTTTTACAGTGGTCGACGTTTAAATTTTTTTGGTCGAAGGGAGCATTATACTAAATGCAACCAGTAAGTAAAGGCAGAAAGTCGAGCGGGGCCGACTATATTATACACTACACCTCCCTAACAATGCGATAATAACTTGGAATAATTGGTAAATGGGTAGGAACATATTATCTAATTCTGAACAGATAATCGCTAAATTAAGCAATATTTGTTCCTAAATTGAGAAACATATTTCTGGAAAATTTTAATGATCGGATACAAAATCAGAAGCAACATATGCGGGTGGATGATATGTATTGCAACCAACTTCAGGTTGCTATCATTTCTAAACCGCTAGTCTGATAGCTGACAGATTTATTTCAGTGGCAGTTCATTTTATTGTTTACAAGCTTACAAAAGCATTTTGATCTATTGCATTCACAAAAAAAGTTATTCGTGATGGAATTCAAGCGTGATAGTGTGATTGCTTTATATTTGGGTGGAAAAACACAAGTCGCTATCGTTAGAGCCCTCCAGCATTTAAATGTGAATAAATCTTTTGTTTCTCGTACCATTGCTCGTTACCGTGATACTGGCAGTGTTGCATCGCGTCCAAAAAGTGGACGAAAAAAAACGGTAATAACACCAGAAATGATCCGAAAAGTCAAGGCCAGATATGGTCGAAATCCACGCCGCGGTGATAGAAAAATGCTCGTGAGCTGAACATATCGCGAGAACGGATACAACACATATTAAAGAATGAGCTTGGACTAAAGCCATTGATGTTCCAAAAAGTGCAAGAGCTCACCGATGCACAAAAAAAGTTAGACTGGAAAGAGCCAAGGAGTTGTTCGCTTGCACGAAAGTGGCCAGTTACCGAAGTTGGTTTTCTCCGATGAGAAGCCATTCCAAATTGAGCAGTTTGTGAACAAACAAAATGATCGGGTTTACTTGCCAAAGAGGTCAGCTGATTTCACCTTCGATTGGCCACCAGAACTCAAGCGCCGCCGATGGTAATGGTGTGGGCCGCCGTAACGGCCGATGGTCGCTCCCCGCTCGTATTCATCGACCATGGGGTCAAAATAAATGCCGAATATTATCGGGAAATTGTCCTAAAGACAGTATTGAAGCCCTGGGCAGACAAACATTTCTGCCGCAGACCATGGACATTCCAACAGGACTCAGCACCATCGCACTCAGCACGCGTCAACCAAGAATGGCTTAAAAAGGAGGTTCCTCGCTTCATTTCTACCGCACAATGGCCACCAAGATCTCCGGATCTCAATCCGTTAGACTTTTGCACCTGGGGCATTTTAGAGAGTAAGTTTCGCACTAAAAAATACCAAAGTATCGATCATCTCAAGACGGCGCTTCCCCGGGAATGGGCCAAAATACCGCAGAGCCACTTTCGTGCAGCATGTGATGGCTTTGTCGGCCGTTTGAAGGCCATAATTCGTGCCAAAGGTGGCCAATTCGAACAAATCTGAACTGTTTCTAAAATTGTATGTTATTTCCGACATTTTTTGCTTTTGAACAATAAAATTTCAAAAAAATTAAAAAAATATAGCGCTTTACTTTGTTGCATTACATATCAGCCACCCTGTAGATAGTATATCAGACTTTAGACTTTCTAAATAATTTACATTCAATTTACTACTTCCATAAGTATTTAAGTTAAAGACATACATATGATCTTAAACCGAATAAATTCTGACCGAATAAAAAAATATTTTTTTTAAAAAAGAGTTTTTGCTGGAACAAACAAATCTACCATGCTAAGTAACAGGGAAACAATGTCTAACTATGTATAAACGTATAAGTTATGATTCCCTTCCATCAAATTAAAGCTTCAGTCGGATGTCTGTTACGGCCTTTCAGAATTCAGGTAACGAAAATTAAAAAATGCCAAAAATATATTTTTTTTTGAAAAATATAGAATTTGCAGTGATCTCTGAACATAAATATATTTAAATATATTTTTGCATATGCACTATTTATGCAGATATGCAGTTTTCATATGCACGATTTATGCAAATATGTAGTTTGCATAAAATATTCTAAACAAATTATTTTAAAATTTAATTACACTGTCCAACAAATTAAGACTTTTTGATTGGAACAGAATAGCGAACATATAATTCTGAAAGGGCATGTTGAATAGATCATTTTTGTAGAATAAACTTATGGTCCAGCTGGTCTGAGTTTTTTTTTACAGTGTGCCAACGTTTAAATTTTTTGGTCGAAGGGACTATACAATACCCTACACCTCCCTAACAATGCGATAATGGTCATTGCGATAATAACTTGGAATAATTGGTAAATGGGTAGGAACATATTATCTAATTCTGAACCGATAATCGCTAAATTAAGCAATATTCGTTCCTAAATAAAGTAAAGCACAACTTCTATAGCGCTTTGATACCAAATCAGGAGCAACATATATATGGGGTTACATATAAATCTGAACCAATTTTCCCTGAATACTCATTCATGTAAAAAGACCTCTTTCTGTCAAATTTCGTACTGATCGGACATAAAATACAGTCTCTACAACGCTTACATGTCAAATTGGGGTTACATATATATGGGGGCTATATGTAAAGCTGAACCGATTTTCTCCGATTCCTTCGAGTAATAAGAAACCTCTTTCTTCCGAATTTCGCACTGATCGGATATAAGATAAAGTTTTTACAGCGCTAACATGTCAAATCGGTGTAACATATATATCTCTAAATCTGAACAGATTTTAACCAAATGCAAAAGGGATCGTCCTTGGGCCAAAAAAAAAATATATGTGTCAGGTTTCATCGAGATCGGACCATAATTGCGACCTGTACTTTGATTACAAGAATACATGCACAGACAGACAGACGGACATAGCTAAATCAACTCAGAAAGTGATTCTAAGCAGTGTTCAGAAAAAAACAGTACGTTATAGGAACGGTTCCTTCAGAGAACACTAACGTTATTTATTTTTTTAGTGTTACTGTTCGCGAACGTACCACTATGATAACGTACCGTTCTTAGAACACGACGAATGGGGGCTATATTAAATTATGGACCGATATGCCAAATTTTCTCTAGGCACGATTGAATGTAATACACAGTAATTTGTACTGTGTATTAAATTTTTATTTCAGCATGGTCGGTTAAAAAATGCGCTCTCTAGTGCGTAAATATGTCTTATCGAAAGGGACCTTTGTATGGGGGCTATATCAAACTATGGATCGATATGTTCCATTTTAAATAGGGATCGTCCTTGGGTTAAGAAATAACTCTATACCAATTTTCATTAAGATTGCTTCACATTTGCGACCTGTGGTGTCGAATTTAAAAAAGAGCGGAACGCTAAACGTAGTGATACTGTTAGTGTTATGTTCAAAAGAACAGTATCACTACGTCGTAGTGATTCTATGAACCGTACGTTATCGTAGTGATACCGTTCGTCGTGTTCTAGGAACGGTACGTTATCGTAGTGGTACCGTTCGCGAACAGTAACACTAAAAAAATGTTTCGTGTATTCTGTTCTCTCGTAAGGGTTCCGTTCACGACGAAGGAACGGTACAGAACGCTAAGGAACCGTTCCTTAGTGTTTTTTCGAACTATGATTCTAAGTCGATCGGTATAATAAACGATGGGTCTATTTCTTCTCCTTTTGGGTGTTACAAAGAAATGCACAAAGTTAATACCCTGTACCACAGTGTGGTGTAGGGTATAAAAATGCTGTAAGTTAATGTCTGAGAGATTTCTTATTTTCAGAGTTATATAGTGTTATTTTATGAGGACCATTTTTGTGGAAGATCTTAACCCTTTAGCTCCCTTCTTAATGGGTCAATTTAGCCCTTTTTGCGAAAAAAAATGAGAATGTGTCCTTTCGAAAAGGACATTTATGGATTAAAATATTCTACGAAAAGTTTTCTCGGAAAATTTTAGTGGGGGTCACAAAATACACAAAATTCTTTCATAAAGCTCTTTGCGCTTAAATAGAAAAATTGTACGCCAACTTATACAAGAAACTACTATATGTAATGCAAATTTAAAGTTGTGATATTTATGGAATAATTGCGGCAGAAGAGCGATTCTATAACGCTGAAAGGGGGAGTTGAGTAGATTATTTTTGTAGGATAAACTTATGGTCCAGCTGGTCTAAGCTTTTTTCATACAGTGGGTCAAAGTTTTCATTTTTTGGTCGAAGGGAGTATTATACTAAATAGATAAGTAAGAAAGTTTCAGTCGTGTAAACCGACTACGGTATACCCTCACTTTGTGAGTACTGTAATATAAAAATATTACACGAATTAATCTGTCAATTTGTATGGGGGTTTAACAAATACTCCTATTTTTCGCTAAACAGTAGATACTTCGAATATATTGCACTGTACCGAATTGTAAGCGTTTATGTGAACTGGTATATTAAAGTTATGATCTATTAAATTTTGGTATGATTTGGCCATTTTGTGTGGGAGGTACCAAAAGGGGCGTGGCAACTTCGCCCATTTTTCACTGGACTGTAGGTACTGTATAAGCATTACACTGCACAAAATTTCAAGTATTTTTATGCACTGGTATTAAAGTTATAAGCTGTTAATTTTTGGTGAAAAATGGTTCATTTGTGTGGGAGGTACCAAAAGGAGCGTGGCAAATTCGCCCATTTTTTACAAAATGTCAAGTCTTTGTACGCACTGGTATTCAAGTTATAAGCTGTTAACTTTCGGTGCAAAATAGTACATTTGTGTGGAAGGTAACAAAAGGGGCGTTCCAACCACGCCCAATTTTCACTGGACCATAGGTACTGTAAAAGTATTAAGCAGTTAACTTTTGGGGCAAAATGGTCCATTACTGTGGGTGGTACCAAAAGGCGCGCGGCAACTTCGCCCATTTTTCTCGAGGTGAAAGTAAGTAATAAACTAATAGTATGCGTAGAACTTCAGAAGGTTTGAATAAGTAGTATAGAAGTTATTAAAGAAGCAATATTTCACTAAAAGTTAACCCTTTATGGGGGAGGTACTAGAAGAAGTGGACCAATATAGCCCATCTTCAAACTCATCCAGAGATAGATAAAAATATTACCGCAATACCAAATTTGAAGTCAATCGGTTACTCCTTTCGAGAGTTATCGTGTACACCAGCCAGCAGACAGACAGACAGACAGACGGACGGACGGACATTGCTCATTCGACATAAAATGGCCCAAACGAATATCAGCCGAACATACTTGGGGTGTTAGGTCACTCCTTCGATGTGTTACACTTTTGGCCCGTGGCAAATGATATATGTATACCCCCGTATCACTAACGTGAGGGTATAAAAAACCTGTAATTTAATGTCTGGGAGATTTCTTATAGTCAGAGTTACGTAGTGGAATTTTATGAGGATTATTTTTGTGGGAGGTCTTAACCCTCTAGCTCCCGTTTTAATGCAACAATTTGGCCCTTTTTTTCGAAAAAGAGTCAAGAAAGTCCTTTTCGTAGAATATGTTAATCCTTAAATGTCCTTTTTGAAAGGACTTTCGTGACACTTTCCGAAAAAATGGCCAAATTGGCCCATTAAGCGGGGAACTAAAGGGTTAAGATCTTCCACAAAACTGATCCTCATAAAATTCCATTATGTAACTCTGCCAATAAGAAAGACATTAACTTACAGCATTTTTATACCCTACACAACACTGTGGTACAGGGTATTATAACTTTGTGCATTTGTTTGTAACACCCAAAAGGAGAAGAAATAGACCCACCGTTTATTATACCGATCGACTTAGAATCACTTTCTGAGTCGATTTAGCTATGTCCGTCTGTCTGTCTGTCCGTCTGTGCATGTATTCTTGTAATCAAAGTACAGGTCGCAATTATGGTCCGATCTGGACGAAACTTTACACATATCTTTTTTTTTGGCCCAAGGACGATCCCTATTGAATTTGGTTAAAATCGGTTCAGATTTAGATATTGCCCCCATATATATGTTAGCCCCGATTTGACATGTAAGCGCTGTAAAAACTTTATTTTATATCCGATCAGTATGAAATTCGGCAGGAAAAGGTTTCTTATTACATGAATGAACTCTGTTAAATTTGGAAGAAATCGGTTCAGATTTAGATATAGCCCCCATATATACGTTACCCCCGATTTGACATGTAGGCGCTGTAGAGACTGTATTTTATATGCGATCAGTACGAAATTCGACAGAAGGAGGTCTTTTTACATGAATGAGTATTCAGGGAAGATCGGTTCAGATTTATATTGATTGTTCCTCCTGATTTGGTATCAAACCGCTATAAAAGTTGTATTTTACTTCCGATCATTAAAATTTTCCAGAAAGATGTTTCTCAATTTAGGAACGAATATTGCTTAATTTAGCGATTATCGTTTCAGAATTAGATAATATGTTTCTACCCATTTACCAATTATTTTAAATTATTATGGCAATGACCCTTATCGCATTGTTAGGGAGGTGTAGGGTATTATATAGTCGGCCCCGCCCGACTTTCTGCCTTTCCTTAACGGTTTTCATTTAATATAATGCTCCCTTCGACCAAAAAATGAAAACTTTGACCTACTGTAAAAAAACTCGGACCAGCTTGACCATAAGTTTATTCTACAAAATAAAAATATACTCAACATGCCCTTTCAGAATTATAGAGTCGCTCTTCTTCTCCAATAATTCCACAGATATCACGGCTTTGCTATAGAGATAGAATTTTCGATGACGCTGAGGCATAATTGAGGTTCTATGCCGTTAATGTGCCGAATTACCTCATCCTTTAGCTCTTGAAGTGTTGCTGGCTTATCGACGTACAGCTTTTCTTTCAAATAACCCCAAAGAAAGAAGTCCAACGGTGTCAAATCACATGATCTTGGCGGCCAATTGGCATCACCACTACGTGAGATAGGCCATTGAATTTGATGCGCAAAAGAGCCATTGTTTCGTTAGCTGTGTGGCAAGTGACACCGTCCTGTTGAAACTACATATTGTCCACATCCATATCTTCCAATTCGGGCCATAACAAGCTCGTTATCATCTCACGATAGCGAACACCATTCACAGTAACTGCCTGACAGGCCTCATTTCGAAGAAGTATGGCCCGATGACGTCGCTAGCCCATAAGGCGCACCACACGAACTGGGCGAGCATGCACATGTGGTTTCACATCTCCAACAGACCCGGTTTGGTGAAATTTGCGCACAATTCTCCCGATTGTGGACACATTTGGTCGATTGTGCTGATCGAAAAAACATCACGAAGTGCACGAAATGCATTTTGATTTGAACGCCCATTTTCGTAAAAGGCTTAAAAAACTTTAACGCGTTGCTCGATTGCGTGTTCAAATTTAGTTAGTCTGAAATTGAGAAATGTCAAATGAATTGCAGAAAAAAACTTGACGTTTAGGTGTGGTTCACATTCAACATCGACCCTTACAATTTAACCACCCTTTATATACATATGCCAGAACATGCCAAAGCCCAAAACTTAACACAAATACCATAAAAACAGTCAGATTCCAGTAGAAACCATCATTTGCACGTTCGTGCAGCAATGTTGTATGTATAATATTCATAATAACATTAATTACTACTCATACGATCTAGTGGTCGATGCAATATTGATAGCAGTAAATACCAGTTTTGATGGGAATTTGACTTTTTTGGTGTTTGTGTTAAGTTTTAAGCTTTGATGTGTTCTGATATATAGCAAACCGGGTTGGCGTCCATGGAAAAAGTTCCCAGATGCGAGGCGGAATCAGGCTATGAATTTTATTTGGTGAGCCAAGAAGATTTTATTTTTGCAACCATGAACATTTAGAAAGCGACTACTAAGAGATACCTTAGGTTCGGAATTTTCAATATTTAGAGTTAAGTACGAAGCGTAGCGTACAAAGTTTATAAAAAGTTGCTAATGTTAATATAAGATATGGCTATCTTTTATTAAAAAAAAAAGAAAATTACAGCTGAACCGATTTTTTCAAAGTCAACGTTTAAAAAAGTTTGAGTTCCAAAAAAATTTTTTCCCTCGATTTTTTTTCAAATGTTCACAGAATATTCGCAAGGGCGTTTAAAATTCATATGTGCAGAAATAGAAGAAAAGCGCCAAAATTAAGAGACCAATCTTAGTATTTCGTCCATAACTTTTAAAAATACTGAGGCCCAAAACCATCGGATCAAAACTCCGGAACGACCCAATTCCTTTTGGCCAAGGATTGTCAACTTAATAACAAATGTATCAACCATTGAAGATCTATTAAACCGATTTTCAGTATTATATCAAACTTCCATAACTTTGTGCTAATTTTAAGTTTTTTTCCTCTAACGCTAAATATCAAAAAAAAAACACTTTTGCAGGAGAATTACATTCGTATTCGTGCGCTTTCGATCGTGGAAAATTTACCGGCACAGCCGATTGTTGAAAATTGATCGGCTCAGCCGATCAGCCGCCGCCGCCTATCGATATTTTTCCATGCGCCGCCGCCGCCGAAAAATTTGGTCGGCTTCATTGTCTGGGCTGAATATGAAAGCTTACCTCGTGACAATCGCAAAAATATTTTATCGGCCCAAAATCGTTTTTTATCGTAACTTTTTTTGTTTGTAGCTCGATTTTCACATGCGATACATTAAGGTGTTGGTCTCGATAAGTACTACATTCGCCTCCTAGAGGACGCTGGTGGACAAAGTAATTTTCTTTGTAGTACTCGTTGAGACAAACACATTGTTGTATCGCATGTGACAATCGTGCTACAAACAAATAATGGTCTCGATTGGCTCTAAAATAATTTAAAAACATGGTTTTGAATTGTCTCGGGATAAGCTTTAAAATTCCGTCTCGCGTTTGATAACTTTTTTGTTGATCCGATTCGATAAAAAAGGCGATTTTGGCTGATTTTTGCAATTGTCGAGGTAAAATGTTTTTACAATTGTCTCGCGGTAAGCTTTAATATTCCGTCTCCCAATTGATAACTTTTTTTTGGTAATCCGGTCTACTATATAAGTACATTTTTGTGAAATATTTCATCCCCGCCCTCCCGAGTTATGATAAGTTATGTGCAGAAATGTATCAACAAGTTGACAATTTCTTGGAAATTTTATGATATTGAAGCACAAGGGTATCATTTGCTACGGCCCAAAATTTTAATACATCGAAGGAGTGACCTAAGACCATAATAATGTTCGGCGGATATACGTTTTGGGTCATTTTAAGTCGAATGAGAAATGTCCGTCCCTCCGTCTATCTGTCTGTTGGCTTGTACGCACGATAGGTTAGGTTGAGAAGAGGAGGTGGTGAAATTCCGCCTCATGTTCTTGGACATACAGATAAGCCAGTATTAGGCCTGTTGTGCGCTCTAATTGTTATTATTAAGAAAGGTCATTGGAAAGTACTTTTAGGAACTCTGTACTGTCGACATAGTCCTTAATCTTCTACCAGTCTACGCCCCTAAGTTGGGTCAAGTCTGGTATAGTATCATTTCCTATGAAACGGGATCTATTGTTCGCGAACGCTGGGCACTGGCAGAGGAAATGCTCCAAAGTTTCGTCATCCTCCCCGCATGCCCTACATACGTTGTCATCTACTACTGCTTTCCTATGTAGGTGTGCTTGTAAGCATGTGTGTCCTGTAAGGACATTCATGATCCTACTAGTTTCTACCTTGCTCAATCTCAGTAAGGTCTTGGTCTTGTCCTCGTTTGTGTCACCCCACAAGACCTTCGTTGTCTTCCCAACGTTTTCACTATTCCATAGCGTGATATGGGCGTTCTTCGCCCATATTTTTAGTTCAGAACGCGTAACTCCGAAAGGTTTTGCGTTCCCTAGTGGTGTTGTCCGCAAGTCTCTGACTCTAGATACCAAGGCGTTTGCTTTCTCGTTACCCCATACTCCGCAATGACCAGGCGCCCATATGATGCATATAGTGCCGTGTTCGGAGTAGGCGTTAATCGTCAGTTTACAATCAAAAACTGTCCTCGACTTCACCGTTCTAGACGTTATTGCCCTGATAGCCATTTGGCTATCTGTGAAAATATTCACATTTGTTGGTCTTGTGTTAGCCCCAAGCCAGCTCACACATTCTGTAATTGCTCGGACCTCCGCCTGCAGGACTGTGTTATGGTCTGGCAGACGGAATAAGAGTTCGGTTTCCGGTCCCAGATGTTGTCTGTACTACGGTTCCAACAATCCAAGATTGTCTGTCTGGTATCATGGTCTCACACTCAGCAACCATTGATTTGTCAGGTATTCTATCGGATACTGATGATTTGTCAGTTAAATCCACCGTCACTACCTCAGGTATCTTTTGATGATATGACTTGTGATCGCTTTCGATCCATTCGCACATCACGAATGGATCGACACATCACTTTGAGCCTCGTCGCCGTGTGGGCTGATTCATATCTAATCTGTATTTCTATTGGTTAGATATTCAAGATTGTCTCCAATGCCCTACTGGATGTGTTCCTCATTGTCCCGCTAACGCCGAGACAACACATTCGTTGGACCTTTTGTAAAATCATTATTTTGCACTATAACTCTCGAAAGGAATGACCGATTGACTTTAAATTTGGTATGTGGTAATATTTTTGTCTGTTTCAGTCTAGATGAGTCATATTGGTTCATTTCTTCTAGTACCTTTCCCAAAAAGGGTTAACATTTAATGAAATATTGAAACTGTAATAACTTATATACCACCTAATCGAATCATCTACAATTCCACACATAGTAATAGTTTATCCATCGCTATCACTTTGAAAAAAATGGGAGAAGTGGCCCCGCCCCTCTTAGTACCTCCAACACAAAGAGCTAATTTTGTACAAAACGTAAATACTTAAAATGTTGTGCAGTGTAATGTAATGCCGGTAAAAAAACTGTGCAGGGCAATGTTTTTCATGTATCTGCTGATCAGAGCAAAATAGGTGTATTCGTCAAGACACTTCTGGTACCCCCCACACAATTTGACCGATTCTTTCGAAGACATACATAAATTGTTCACAAATTGTTGTAAATACAATGTAGACAAATTGATCACATGGTTGTACATTTTGTAGAGATAGACTATCTCCTCGTTATGAATCCATTGTAGTGCCAAGTTAAAAAAACAGTTTTCAAAACTATTTTCTTGGATATTTTGCTTCGATACTATTTTGTGCTAGACCTTTTTCTCTATTTCCTTCTCCCAATCTGAAGTTAATAAAAACCCATAAATTAACAATCATAAATAAAATTTAAATATCTATGTAAATAACGAGCAAAAAAGAAAAACTCTTGCGAAGAGAACTATTTAAATAATTTCTATATTAAAAAAATGTGTGTATTTTAAAAAAGAACTCGTTTTATGGCAAATTAAATGTGGGCGTTTGGCCCTCTTTCTGAGAGTCTCAAAATAGAAACGCACGACACAGGGCGGCCAGCACACGACGCGGTCCTATGCCGGCACAACAATCGGCTGGTTGGCTACGCATCCTCCTCCTCCCCTTGCTCTTCTTCCTTGAGATAGTCCATAAATTATTGGTATATTCGGCAAAGGTATCAATGCGTTTGAGGCTATAGTTTTGGCTATAATCAATGCAAAGAAAAAGCAGAGTGACAGCGAGAGAGAGAGAGAGGAGGGCGACAAGCTAGTTCAATACTTGAAGTATTGAAATAAATTCTCACCGTTGTGTGAAAATCTAAATGTTGAGGTTTCGTAAAAAGATGTCCAATTTAATTAGTATAAAAATAATCTGTAAACATTTTGTAGGGCGATTTTTTTTTTAAAGTTTTTGATTTTGTTTTGGTTTTTATTTGACCGGATATTTTTAAATATTGGATTTTCTAAATGTTATCTGTGACATTCGAATTTGTTTTGTTTGGCATATCACACATTTGCAGTTGACATTCGACATGTTTTTGTTTCGAATCTCCTGTGGTCCGCGGGTCGTTTGTCTCAATGGAAATCATTTGGACCTACAAAATTACATATGTATGTATGTTTAGAGTGTTTATTCACATTTAGTTTTCCTGTGGATATTTTGCTTAGAATTATCACCAAACTTTAGTGTTGACATGATTATTTTTGGCCAATCCAAACAATGGATTCGGAGGTCTATGTCACCATTTCATCATTTTCAAATTTGTTTTTTTTGACAGTCTGAAGGTAGTTCTCTTTGTTAATGTGTTGGTTATACAATTCGTACCCGTACAATGTAAGAAAAAAATACAAATTACAATGGATTACAAACATTTTGTAGAGGGGTTGTGCATACCATTTTCTGGTGTAATTTGGTGTACTAAACTTTATACTCGACTCCACACTGTGGTACAGGTTATTATGACTGGCACAATAATACCCTGTACCACACATATCTGTCCATATTTTGATATAGCCCCTATGAGTATAAAGGTACCCACCAATTTCACTTCTGAACACTCTAGAGGAAACATTTATTGCCCTAATCGTCCATGCACCCAGGAAAATAATTGGTTGGAATTCGATTGTAACAATAAAAAATAGTACTAGAAACAACAAGTATATTGCCTACACCGTCTGTCGGTTGTATTTATATATAATTAGTTGAAACAACAATAATAACATGGATACGATGAAATGAAAATGCTTGCAGCTAAATCGATGGTTGTATCAATCGAATTGAGATTGTTTTTTTCATTGACACTCTGTTAGTTGTGGTAACCAATTTTAAATTTTCATTATAGTACCATATGATTGATTTTTGGTTGTGACAACCAATGTTTTATTCTTGACAACAGAAATTGTATCAATAGACCAAAGATTATTATTGCAACGAATAATTGGTTACTACAACAGAAAAATATTAATAAATAATCGTTTATTGGTTATCCCAATCATTTTCAAAATTTTATATAATTAATTGTATTTTGGGAAATGCAACCGAATGATTGGTTGCTGTTCTTTTGGTGATACATGAGAAACAAAAAATAAAATTACTCGACATAAAAAAATCTTCAACATTTTGTTCAAGTACGGTATAGGTAATCAAAAATAATCTCGTGTGGATAATAATGTGTGGAATGCAGAATATGTTGTTCAAAATGTTTTACATAAATAAAAAATAAAAGCAACAATCATGAAATCGAAAGCACAGTGTTAAGCGATATTTGCATAAAAGTTTTGTTTTTTTTTCGTGTAAAATGTGTGCCAAATATTTCCACATCTCATAATAGTGATGAATTTGTAATATGGGATTTTTAATTTTGATATGAATTGTTTTGTTTTTAGTTCAATAAATAAAATAAAAATTAATGAAAACTGTTTTTAATTAATTGTCAGTAGTATATGACTCACAAGTTGTCAGAACAACCAATTTTTTAAAACAGTTGGTTGTGGCAACTACAACAGATAATTTTAGCCATCATTTTCGTAGTTGGCGCAACCAAATATGATTGTTGTCAACATGGAAGCAGAAGTATACCACAACCAAAATGTTTGTTGTCCTGATGGAATCGCATGATAGTAGACAGAACTACCAAAATTCGGTTGGCAAATAATTCGGCTGAGGCAACCAAACTGTATTCTGTGTGTGGTATAATATAAAGGTCCTACAGATGTTACTTCTTGACGCTCTACAGCACAGATTTTTCAATTGATCTGGCTATATTGCACTTAAGGCCCAGTTAGGCAAACTTAACCGTAACACCCCCGTACCATAACGAATCAGCTGATTCAACGGACGGCTGAATCTGTTGAAATCAGAATTGTACGTTTCGTTTACGTACAATTTGACAACAGCTGATACTACATGTTATTTACAATTACAATTGTATGTTCACCGAGAAAAGTAAAGAAAATAATTTATTAAATATTTCTTGTTTAAAAGTGCAAATAAACATGAAAGACGAATATTTGATTTCATTGGTGCAGTCGGACGAGTATTTATACAATAAATTTAATCCAGCATATAGGATATCTGAAAAAGCAAATTGGCAAGGAGCTGGGCGTTACAGGTGAGTTTTATGAAGATCGCAGCTGACTCCATTAAAAATTACATTTATAATCTGCTTCAGGATCCCTTTGACGACAGTACGAGACAATCATTGCGCCAATCTTCTTCATTGTGGGTTAATTTGACAGCAATATAAGCGTCTCTACAAACGTGGACTTATTTATAGATAGAGATTGGATTGAATTTGGCTGAGTCCCTCTTCAATGGAAATAGACATAAGTAAAGGGTTTTCCATTAAGGACATAAGCATTTTATATATTAATAAAACACAGAATATTTAAGATATAGAGTTCAAATTCCAGGTGTAGTGCAAATGATATATTTTAAGAATGAAATTCAATTTCGGCCCACCACGAGCCCGTCAACAGCGATCTATTCTTTGGACCCAATTTTCCACCACTCTTGGACATATTTCGACCGGAACGTTGGCAATTTCGCTTTGGATGTTGTCTCTGAGCTCGTCTAAAGTTGTTGACTTAGACCAAGGATATTCCTCAGGCGAAACACCGCATCGCCAATAAAAAAATGAGGAAAGGCTTCAGAGGATGCTGACGATAATGGTTTACTAGGAGGTACAGGTACTGTACCTAAAATAACTGATTGGCCAAACGGAGAGTACTGGAATATAGCTGTATTTAATTTAAATTAAGAAATGGACATTGTTTGTATTAAAATAGATTATAAATAAATTGAAGTTTAATGGACATACCCCCATCGTGTTGGCTGCCATAACTTCCAACATTAACTGATATAAATGTATAGTTAGCATCGCAGATTCCCACACAATTCGGCATATCCCACATTCGTTGAAAATCATTGCCAATGTGTTTGTACTGCAGTGTAGTTTGTTCACTTAAATAAATCGGCGAAAGCAAGCGCCACAAAACTTCACTGAATTCTAAAATAATATTTTGAATTGTTGTTTTCCCCAGCTTGTGACTCCATGCAATCGATTGTATGGAACAACCGTGACCCAAATATCTACAATTTTAAAGAATAAAATGTTAATATTTCCCAACATGGAATCATAGGATAAAGCAATATTTGACATACAGTGGTGTTATTGCTAGTCTCTCTGCCGGTCTAATCCGTTGCTTTGGCGTAGTTAACTCATATTTTATTAATATTAATAACAAATTAAAAACTGCCATAGGCATTCTAGTGCCCGGCTTTCGTCCAGTCATTCTTATCCGACGATATTTTCTTGATTACTTTTATTGTAAATTCTGCACAGATTTAAAAAACACAAATTTATAAACATTCTTTTTAACTTCATTTTTAAGAAATCTAAACAAAAAGAAATCGAGGCTTTTTTGTTTACTTATGTGTTGTTGTTGTCTGAACATATGACTCGTTTTCTCAACGTTGGCTAATCGCTCAAACGGGCAACGTTACGGCAACGGTAAAGGTAAATTACGGTTACGTATGCCTAACCCGACCTTTAATCGCACCCATAGTGAAAATATAAAGGTCCCTTCAGATTACACTCTGCAACAGTGAAAAAAATACACGGGCTTGACAGTATAGCTTCGATTCTACTACCAAAGGGTAGTACAACCCTATACTCGGTTGGGCGAAATTGGAGGCCTCCAAAGTTTCTGAAAATCAGTGGGCCCCTCGAAAAAGGTCTCCTCCGCTTTTGTCCAACAATTTCAACTTTTTTTAACATAACTTTCAGGGACTCATAATTTTGCACTAACAATATTTGGCGAAGTTGTAGCCACGGTAAATTTGAACAATGTTCCACAAAAATATTGGCCTTAATAATTTTTATAAATACGCTGAACATACCCTAAACCAAGAAAAAAATTGTTACATAATAGTGAAATATTAAAATTTTTGAGGTACAAAGTTGTTTTTTTTAGCTTTTTAGGGTGCATAGACACCTTCAGATTGTATAGATATGTTCACAAAAGTTGTTCAGATTTACCTTGGCTACAATTTTGCCAACTATTGTTAGTGAAAAAGTACGAGTTCCTGAAAGTTAAGCTGAAAAAAGTTGAAATTGTTGGACAAAAGCGGAGGAGACCTTTTTCCAGGGGCCCACTGATTTTCAGAAACTTTGGAGGCCTCCAATTTCGCCAAACCGAGATATTATTGTAAAAACAGATGTAAAAACACCTGTGCATGCTCGCCCAGTTCGTTTGGTGTGGCTTATGGGCTGGCGACGCACAGTGGGAGAAATTCCAAAAAAAAGGGAAATAATTCTGCCGTTTCTTAACCAGACAACCGATAGCGACCACTTGGCATGTTTTTCAGAAGGGGTATTAGAGAAGTTATGTTTTGAGTTTGGGCCCCCTGTGGTATACAGGGGCGGAGCTGCAGGGCCTCAAAGTTGGCCACCTCGGTTGAACAAAATGTTTAAGCGCGTGTAACTTTCGTATTTTCCGGCCGATTCATAAAATCCGAGGTCTACCAAAGGCTTTTTGCACCTAACAGTTATCTTGTATACTTACCAAGATATCTGCATTTGAAAATTGAATTTTTAATTTTTTCCCCGACCTTGTGCAGGTATTTTGTAAATGTCGAAGTAGAATATGCACCAATTTTATCCACTTAAGCATGTCTGGAAATAAAATTTCCTATATGATGAAAAAATTGGTTCGATATAACCAACAGGTCAAAAGTTATGGCCCCTTGAAGTCATATTTTCCAAAAAATAGATTTTTTGTAATTTTTTTAGAAAAATGGTTTATGTCGTATTTTTGAGTTTTCGAAGAAGTTAGTTAAAAAATGTATGTATAAAATTGGTTCGATATAACCAACAGGTCAAAAGTTATGGCCCCTTGAAATCATATTTTCCAAAAAATGGATTTTTTGTCATTTTTTTAGGAAAAAAGTTTATGTCGTATTTTTGAGTTTTAGAAGAAGTTAGTTAAAAAATGTATAACTTATTTACTATCATCTCAAAGGAAACTTTCCAAGGTATGCTCTCAAAGAAAGATCGGGTCAAAAATATTTACTGCTATTGTTACCAAGCTTCTCTAATTTAAAAAATTTTTTAGACAAATTTCAAAAGTAAGCCACATTTCCTCCAATCGCAAAGCTGAAATGTTAAAACTTTTGGCATATTTATGTGTGGTAAGGTGTTGTAAATTGAACTGCAAAGGAAATCTGAATCCTGGCTTTTAGTGTAGTAGATATAGGGGAAAATCCAAAAAATCCCATTTTCAAAATTATTTTGGGAATTGTGGGTTCGACTTTTGATAATATAATGATTCTCGAATTACATTGGATTTGATATGTCAGAACCTACAAACTACAAAATATTTCATTGAAAAATTTTCATTTTTAAAAATTTTATGCCGTTTTTACATTTCTGTCTGCATTTGAAAAGTGATTTTTTCACTTTTTTCCTGACCCTGTCGTAGAATTTGCTTCATATCAGTGCAGAATATTAACCGATTTCTCTCACATCAACTTCTCTAAATTGACAACAAAATTTTCTGTGTGATGCAAAAAACTTCGGTCAAATATGCCGACCTATACAAAAGTTATGGCCACATCAATTTACACTTTCAAAACATAGACAATTTTTGTATTTTATTGCGAAAAGGTATATGTAGTACTAGCTGACCCCAGCAGACGTTGTCCTGCCCGTCCTTTTTGGAATATATATATTAGTTTGTTATTCATTAAAAAATGCATACATCCCGAGTTTAAGGAAAAAATCAACAAAAAATTTATATTGGCCATATGTCCACTACAGCGACATCTACCGGTTAGAATCAAATATAAAAACTATTATCAAGACAAAACCACACATACATTTTAAATTTCAGTCAAATCGCTGGAAATGCGAATTTTCCAAATAACTTGACCACTCCGCAATTTATGGCGGTGAAAATAATTCTAAAACACGACTGACCTCAAACTGAATATATAGTTCAATTTTCAGTCCATTCGCTTTTATGGTTTCGGAGATCATGCGTTACTAACAAACGTACAAAGGATTTTAAATATAAAGAAGAACATATATATAATAACTAGCTTACCCGGTGCGCTTGGCAGCCCCCATATTTTATCTATTTTCTGTTTAGGGTACTGTAAAATAGCTATACCTCTTTCTTTCAAAATGACATGATTATTACATATGGTGCAAAATTAAGAAGATTTGATTACTTTTATATATAAAATACGAACCCTCGTTTCATTTCTAGATTATGTTCCAAGAGTTACCTAGACAACATTTTACAATATTTATCCCTTTTCCCACAGAACCTCTGGAAGAAAAACTATTTTTTTTGGTTCATACGTTAGCAACTTTCCTCTTGTTTATGTTCCAATACCTACATTCACACCCTGGTACAATATAAAACCATGTTTGTCCCACTGTGTCTATAAAGGTACGAATTTAAAAATCTAAAGTAAATCGCTCCATTGTACCACATTTAACCTTTAGTGTGTCATAATTAACCACTTTGCACGATTGTACAATATTTTAAAATGATAATTGATATTTCAAGATCCAAACTCGCAAGCTTAGGCCGTATTTTTAACATTTTTGTCCCCTATCTGTGCCATTTATTTAACTTTTTCCCCACGGTTTAAGTAGAAGAACCTATTTGGAAAAAACAATTTCTTAGCTTAGGTTTATGCTGCAAGAGCTACCTTTGCACTCAGGGACCACATTCAACACCTTTTGCACCACTGTTCCATATTAAACACTTTTTATTACACTGTGCTTCTAAAGTGCGAATTTTTATACATATCTGGGACTATTTTGTTCCCTTTTTTTTCCCACTTACCACATTTAACCATTTTACCGTATTTAACTTTTTTGCTTCACCGTACCATATTTAACCCTTTTTGCTCCACTAAACCATATTTAACACATTTTTTCCCCTCTGTAACATGTTGAACAATTTTTGCTTGCCCCAACTGCATCATAATTTTAACCTTTTTGCACCACAGTGCTACATAATTTTAACCTTTCTGCACCACAGTGCTACTAAAAGCATACATTGAAAGAGAAACATTCTTATTTCATATTTAACTTACCCTCTCTCCCTGCATCCATATTTTTACCCACTGTACTAAATATACGCTTTTTGACCCACTGCGCTATATTTAACCTTTTGGGTTCACAGAATCAAATTTAACACCTTTTTGTCCTACTATATTTTGTCCACTATATTTAACCATTTTTACCCCACTGTACCATAGTTAACACATTTTTGCCCCACTGTTCCATAGTAAACGCCTTTTGCCCCATTTTGTTCCACGTTACCATATTTTACTATTTGTGCCCACTGTAACCATTTTTGTCATACTGTACCATAATTAACCATTTGTGTCCCACTGTACCATTCTAACACATATTTTTCCCCACTGTTCCATAGTTAAAGCTTTTTGCGCCACTGTACCATATTTAACCCATTTTGTCCCACGTTACCATATTCAACTAATTGTGCCCCACTGTACTATAGTTAACCCTTTTTGCCCCACTGTATCATATTAAACCCTTTGTTTCACTGTACCATGTTTAACAGTTTTTGCCCCACAGTACCATATTTAACCCTCTTTGCTCCACTGTACAAAATTTAGCACAGTTATGCCCCACTGTACTGTATAGTTAACCATTTTTGTCACACTGTACTATATTTAACCCTTTTTGCCCCACTGTATCATGGTAAATAAATTTTTGCCCCACTTTTTATTTTAAACCCATTTTGTTACACGTTACCATATTTTACTTTTTGTGCCCACTGTTAACACAGTTATGCCCCACTGCACTGTATAGTTACTCATTTTTGTCATATTGTACCATATTTAACCCTTTTTGCCCCACTGTATCATAATAAATACATTTTTGCCCCACTGTTCAATAGTTAACGCTTTTTGCCCCACTGTACCATTTTTAACCCCTTTGTCCCACTTTACCATATACATATAACTAAATATTTTTACCCCACTGTACCATAGTTAACCATTTTTTCACAACTGTGCCCCATTCAACTATTTATCTCACTGTACAAAATGTTTACCCACTGTACCATATTTAACAAATTTTTGTCTCACTGTACCGTACTCGTATTAAAAAGGTGTCTCCACGCTAGCGTACTTAAACCTTTTTCCCCGACTGTAACATATTTAATCATATTTTCTCCACTCCACTATTTAACCGTTTTTCACCACAGTGCTCCTAAAACCATATAAACTCTTCATATCTCATGTTTAAGTTCCAATTTTGGCAGATTGTTCCCTTTTTTCCCCATGCTCCATAATTAACCCGTCTGATCTCTTGTTTATGTTCCAAAAGTTACCCTGGAACCATCAATCCATATTTGACTTTTTTAAGCCACTCCATCGCTCCTTGTTCTAGTTTACGTCCCAAAAGCTTCTCACCCACCAAATTTCACGATTCTAGGTCTTGCTATTTGGATTTGGCTGTTGTACCACGTTTTTTCCCTTTTTACCCCACTGGGTACGAATTTCGAAAAATCCTGTCAATTTCTGAGTCTACCTCATAAGGGCTACCCTCATACCATATTTCACGATTCTTGCTCTTGCCATTTGAATTTGGCTGTTGTGCTACATTTATCCCATTTTTCCCTTTTTACCCCACTGTGTACGTAAATGTTCGAATTCCAAAAAATCCGGTAAACTTATGAGTCCAACTCATAAGGGCTACCCTCACACAAAATTTCACGATTCCAGCTCTTGCCATTTGGATTTGGCTGTTGTAGCACATTTATCCCTTGTTGCCCCATTGTGCAGGTAAATGTTCGAATTTTAAAAAAATTCAGTAAATTTCTGGGTCGACCTCATAAGGGCTACCCTCATAGCAAATTTCAAGATTCTAGCTCATTTCGTTTAGATTTGGCGGTGGTACCTTATTTATCCCTTTTTGTCCCATTGTGCGGCTAATAGTACGAATTTCGAAAAATACCGCCTTATTGCTCGTCTACGTCCCAAGGACTACACCCCCACCAAATTTCATGATTCTAGCTTCAGCCGTTTGGCCTGGGCGATGATCAGTCAGTCAATCAGTCAATCAGTCAATCAGTCAATCAGTCAGTCAGTCAGTCAGCCAGTCACGCAACAATTTTATATGTATAGATTTTGGAGATACAGAGGAATTTATAAAAAGAAAGTATAACATATTTACATATATTTGTCTTCAAGGCAACTTCCTGGAGAATATTTTCGAGAAAAGAACGAGACAAAAATTTGTATTAATAGTGTTACCACGCGTCTCCAAATTACACCATTTTTTACGAAAATTTCAAAACTAGGCCACATTTTCTGCAATCGCAAAGCTTGGATATGAAAACCTTTAACATTTTTACATGTAGTAATCTGTTATACGATAAACTGCAAACGGATTTTTGAGCCCTGAAAACCAAAAATTCCGTTTTGTTGGGATTTTGGAATTTATTTTGGATAGACAACAAAATTTGCTATTTGATGCCAATATATTACAATTTGATATACCCACTGAGACAAAAGTTATGGCAATTTGAATTATACCTTACCAAAAATATTTTTTTTATTTTTGCCATTTATTGTATTGTTAACAAAGGAAATTTATTTCCTCGAAACTATAATGTTAAGTCCGTGTATATTTCAAAAATTGTTCATTTGTTGCCTAGTGTTATATTACTTCATAAATTTCGAATATAACCCTATTTTTAGAAGGGGTCAAACGTTTAACCTTAAATATCAAGTATATTTGGCGGAAATCCGTTGTGGGCTATTTTACGTAATTTGAGCAATGTCCGTCTGTCTGTCTGGCTGTTGCGCACGATAACCCTCGACAGAAAAAACCGGCCGACTTCGAATTTCGTAAGTCGATTTTTGTTTCTATCTCAGGAGAAGTTCGAAGATGAAATATTGATTACACAGTGCGACAGTCCAAAAACCAACAACGTTTGTTCTAAGAAATTTGCCGGAAATTTAACCAATTTGCAATCTCTAAAAGAATTTGGGAAGAAGAGAATTGGACCTTTGGAACGATGTATATTTTCTTTATTTGAAGCTGTAGGAAAATAGGTTTATTTGTCCTACAAACACATTTTTTCGCTTTTGTCCGTCATTTTCTAGTTCAGGCAATATTTTTAACAATTATGTTGTGAGATAACCATACGATTTATTAATTTACATATATAGTATATTTTATAAGCTTCTATAAAAGCATTACTCTGTACGAAATTTCAAGTATTTGTATACACTGGTATTCAAGTTAAAAGCTGTTAACTTTTGGTACAAAATGGTCCAATTGTGTGGGAGGTACCAAAAGGGGAGTACCAATAACGCCCATTGTGCAAATTTTCAAGCATTTGTATGAACTGATATTAAAGCTATAAGCTGTTAACTTTTGGTGCAAAATGGTCCATTTGTGTGGGAGGTACCAAAAAGCGAGCGGCCACTTCGCCCATTTTTCTTGACGTGTTAGCGACTAACAAACTAATACTATGTGTGAAATTTCAGAAGATTCGAGTAAGTAGTGTAGAAGGTATTAACGAATCAATATTTCACTAAAAGTTAACCCTTTGTGAGGTAGGTACTAAAAGGAGAAGACCAATATGACCCATCTTCGAACTTAGCCGTAGATAGAGAAAAATATTACCGTGCCAAATTTGAAGTGAATCCGTTACTCCTTTCGAGAGTTATCGTGCGCACCAGCCAGCAGACAGACACACAGACAGACAGACGGACGGACGGACATTGCTCAAATGACTTAAAACGGATTTCCGCTTAACATACTTAAGGTCTTAGGTCACTCCTTCGCTGTGTTACACTTTTGGCTCGTAGCAAATGATATATACCCTCCTCTCTAAGGTGAGGGGTTAATTGACATGACCCTTTTGGTACCTCCCACAAAAATTGGTAATTTTTCACAAAAAACAAGTAAGAAAGTTTCAGTCGGGTAAACCGACTAAGGTATACCCTCACTTTGTGGGTAATGTAATATTGAATATTACTCGAATTATTCTGTCAATTTGTGTGGGAGGTACCAGAAGGGGTTTATCAAATACACCTTTTTTTGCTGAACATTAAATACATTAAATTCATTGCACTGTGTCGACTTATAAGCATTTATGTGCACTGGTATAAACGTTATGAGACATTAAATTGTGGTATGATTTGGGCATTTTGTGTGGGAGGTACAAAGAGGGGCGTGGCAATAACGCCCATTTTTCACGGGGCTAACACTATAAAAACATTACACTGTACAAAATTTCAAGTATTTTTATACACTGGTTTTAATGTTATAAGCTGTTAACTTTTGGTGCAAAAAGGTACCTTTGTGTGGGAGGTACAAAAAGGGGCGTGACAACAACACCCATTTTTCCCTGGACTGTAGGCAATATAAAAGCATAATACTGTAAAAATTTCAAGTATTTTTATACACTCATATTAATGTTATAAGCTGGTAACTTTTGGTGCAAAATGGTGCATTTGTGTGGGAGGTACTAAAAGGGACGTGGCGACTTCGCCCATTTTTCTCGAGTTGATAACGACTAATAAGCTAATACTATGTGTGGAATTTCAAAAGATTCGAATAAGTAGTATAGCAATTATTAAAGAATCAATATTTCACAACATTTTAACCCTTTGTGGGGGAGGTACTAGAAGGAGTGGACCAATATGGCCCATCTTCGAACTTAGCCGGAGATAGAAAAAAATATTACCACATACCAAATTTGAGGTCAATCGGTTACTCCTTTCGGACATTGCTCATTCCACTTAAAATGACCCAAAACGGATTTCCTCCGAACATACATGGGGTCTTAGGTCACTCCTTCGACGTGTTACACTTTTTTCCGTAGCAAATGATATATACCCTCGTCACACTAAAGTGAGGGTATAATTACGACTTGTAACTTAGATTTCAGTGCATATTTTGTGCTGTTTAATGCTTTAATAGTATATATAGTCCCGTGAAAAATGGGTGTTATTGCCATGACCCTTTTGATACCTCCCACACAAAATTGTCAAAGTAAAAATATCAAAAATGATTTTTTTGCATTCCTCTTATTTTATCAAAATAGGTCACTTATACATTTATAAAAAGTTTTTTTTCAAGTTGGCACTGTTTTCTATGTAGTGTGCTAGATTCTCAAGATGATAGCGACATATCCGAACATAGGCGGAAATAGAAAAAAATATTACCACGTACCAAAATTTAATGGGTCAATTTGGCCCTTTTTAAAAAAAAATCAAAAAAGTTGAAAGGCCGTTAAAAAATTAAAATATTCTACAAAAATTTATGCCGGAAAATGTCAGTGGGGTCGGCAAAGACAGCAAACCCGTAAATATAGCCATATGCCTGGCCAGACCCCTATACAATTTTTATAAAATAAATTATTATTTTACACATTTTGGGTTGTTTTTCTGTGAATTCAATGCAGATGTCTACTTCCCGGTAGTTTCTGTGTTAATTATACCCTACACCACACTGTGGTACAGGGTATTATAATTATACCCTACACCACACTGTGGTACAGGGTATTATAAGTTTGTTTCACGGCAGATGTTTGTAACACCTTAAAATAACACAGCTAGACCCACCTTAAAGTATACCGATCGACTCAGAATCACTAGCTGAGTCGATCTAACGATGTATGTCCGTCCGTCCATCCGTACGTCCGTCCGTCCGTCCGTCTGTCCATGTAAAGTTGTTCGTCGACTACAGGTCGCAATTTCACTCCGATCGTTCTGAAATTTTGCAGTTTAGAGTATTTCGCGGCTGTTAAGATCGCTATTGAATTTGGTTGAAATCGGTTCAGATTTAGATATAGCTCCCATATATATGTTTCGTCCGATTTGGCCCTTTAGTCCTATAGAAGCTGTATTTTACATCCGATCGTTTTGAAATTTAGAATGGTAGAGTTTCTTGATCCATGAACCAACATTGCCGAACTTGAAGAAAATCGGTTCAGATTTAGATATAGCTCCCATATATATCTTTCGTCCGATTTGGTCCTTTAGTCCTATAGAAGCTGTATTTTACATCCGATCGTTTTGAAATTTAGAATGGTTGAGTTTCTTGATCCATGAACCAACATTGCCAAATTTGAAGAAAATCGGTTAAGATTTAGCTATAGCTCCCATACATATGTTTCGTCCGATTTGGCCCTTTAGTCATATAAAAGCTGTATTTTACATCCAATCGTGTTGAAATTTAGAATGGCAGAGTTTCTTGATCCATGAACCAACACTACCGAATTTGAAGAAAATCGGTTAAGATTTAGCTATAGCTCCCATATATATGTTTCATCCGATTTGGCTCTTTAGATCCAATCGTTTTTATACCCTACACCACACTGTGGTACAGGGTATTATTTAAGTATAAAATGTCCTAAAAGTAAATTTATTTAAACAATTTATACATGAATTACAAAATTTATATATCAGAGTTATTCAATATTACGAGAGTGGTGTAGGGTATTATATAGTCGGCACCGCCCGACTTTAGCCTTTCCTTACTGGTTTTTCTCTTATTTCTTTCTTTCGTTTGTGATTTTGGTTTTGAGTTCAGTTAGTTTATTATTGAATGCTGAACATACAACATCGACAGTCCGAAGTATAAATTTTTTGTGCACAAACTAAAGTGAAATTATTGCTATTATTATGGCAGAGGATTTAGAATTTGTGTACAATACGCTTGCGTACAGGCAGCCTTACTAATAATTTCAACAACAACTTCATCAGCGTTACAGCGTGATTTCGCACTTCACACAGAAGCAGACGAAGAACTAGATTTATTTTGAAGACCAAAGCGGTGAAAACACAGATTTTGTGCCCGAAGATGACGCCCCGGATATTGAATATGAATTGGAAATTGAAGCAAATGAAATATTCGACAGCGATGAAGAATCCGACGAAGAAAGAGAGAAAGCACCAACTCAAGCTGCAGAATGTTTTTTGCTAGGAAAAGATGGTACCAAGTGGAGTACAGCTGAACCCGCCACAGTGAGATTCCGCCAGCACAACATCATGCGTTTCGGAGATGGACCAAAAACAAAACTGACCGCTCCGCTTGAGGTGTTAAATCTTTTCTTTTCACCGAATATTACGATCATCATCGTAACACAAACAAATCTATATGGAGAAAAAGTTACACGCAAATGGAACGCAGAACATATAAAACTGCACACCACGAGTATGGGTTGATATGACAAGTGTTGAGCTTGACGCTTTTATTGGGATACTATTGGCTTTTGGTGTCAGTCATAATGCTATGCAGCTCTCAAGATTGATGTGGCAAACTGATGCACTTCCAATATTCCGTGCAGCCATGTCATATAGACGATTTGTTACTTTGATGCGCTGTATTCGATTTGACAATAGTCGTACGCGCGCATTTCGTCAACAAACCGACAAAGATGCTCCCATTCGCGACATATGGAACTTCATGAACAACAATCTTGCCAGTAATTTTGAACCATACGGAAGTATAACCATCGATGAGCAGCTATTTCCATACCGTGGGCCCACAAAGTTCACGCAATACATCCCATCAAAGCCCGCAAAGTATGGCATAAAAGTATGGTGGGCACACGATGCGAAAACCAAATATCCATTGCAAAGAAAACTGTACACTGGTAAGGAGGGAGAACAACGAAAGACAAACCAAGGCGAAAATGTGCTCATGAGTTTGGCTAATCGATACACCAACAGCGGCAGAACTATTATTGCTGATAATTTCTTTACAACATTAGACGCAGCTAAACGTCTTTCGTCGATTGGACTTGCATATGTTGGCACCATTAGATCCAACAAAAGGTGTCTTCCTAAAGAAGTGAAAAAAGACAGCAAACGGCCAGTGCTTTAATTTTTTACTTGTGAAATGTTGTCTTGACTTTTTGTAATCAAATATTTTCTCGTTTCATAAATTGAAACGTCAGTCTGAAAAAATATTTCTTCTGGAAAGACGACAATTGTTTTAAAATAAATAATTTTAAATATTTTTTATAAATATTGTATTTCTCCTCATTCGGTTTCTATGATAACCTTACATCACTGTGCAGCTACGTTCCAAAGAAGAACAAAGCAGTAAATCTACTATCCACTGTGCACTACACCAAGAAAGTTAAAGGCGTAGCAATTAAACCGGAAGCTATATTATTTTACAATTCAACAAAGGCTGCCGTTGATACAATGGACCAAATGTAACGCATTGGACCAAATAATAGGATGTTTTTTTTACTTACTTTAAAATGTCTAAATTCAACGTTGCAGAAACTGTCCTATTACCCTAAAACCTATTAACCTTGTACTCTAATGTCTAATGCAGCATTAGCATCAATTACAAGATCCAACTTCAACTTTAAGCACGCCTTTTAAAAAAGCTTTGAAAAAAGTAAAATTTTTCTACATTTTACAAAGACTGCCCTTAAAAAAAGATAACTAATCCTTAACTCAAATAGACCCAAAAACTGGATTGAAAATTAAGGGTATATTGTCTTTAAAAACATTACATGAGAATTTCTATAATTTTAAGGGGAAAATCTTACCACTATTAAAATGTGAACATACTTATGTTAATGACAGTTGCACTACATACAATCAATTATTTATTCTTTAGTTTTATGCTCTAATTTTAAAGTCAACTTGACATAGTGATAAGGAAACCTTATCACAGAAGTAAGGAATTTTACTTTAAACGAATGAAAATTTCTTTGAAATCAAGTAAATTTGCTTAAATTTAAAGAAATTTATTCTTCAAACAAAGACAGATTAAATGTATGATTTAAGGCCAAAATTATATTTAATTTCAAACAAAAATTTCGCAACAAACAAAACCTTTTTTGTGTCCTAGACCCAAAAATTATTTCTTTGTATAGATTGTTATATAAAATCTACTGTTATATAAAATCAAAACCAAAAATTTTTTATGGATACATTTTTTTTAAATTTTTTTTATTAAAAATACTATTATAGTCGAAGGTACCCTTAGTATTTGCACTATAATTTTCAGAGTAGGTCGACCCGATAAGGTCGACTTATACGTCAAATTGAAGCTATTAATGTGGGCTACCAATGTTGGAAATACCCCTTTCACTTAGAAACAGTGGTTTAGTAACATCAATTAAACAAATTCGAAAAAGTATATTTATTTAAAAAAAAAATAAAAAATCCTGACTTCTTTGTTGACGTTTGTAGATTTCGGAATCGGTTTCTCTAATGAGGAACCAAATATAATCTCCCATCATTCTTTCATCCCAGTGCTCTTGGTAACGCCGCTCGATGGACTTCAATTCTTGGTGAAACATGTTTTAATTTGTAAAAAAAAACAAGTAAGAAAGTTTCAGTCGGGTAAACCGACTAAGATATACCCTCACTTTGTGAGTAATGTAATATTGAATATTACTCGAATTATTCTGTCAATTTGTGTGGGAGGTACCAGAAGAGGTTTATCAAATACACCTTTTTTTCGCTGAACATTAGATACTTTAAATTCATTGCACTGTGCCGACTTATAAGCATTTATGTTCACTGGTATAAACGTTATGAGACATTAAATTGTGGTATGAGTTGGGCATTTTGTGTGGGAGGTACAAAAAGGGGCGCGGCAATAACGCCCATTTTTCACAGGGCTATAGACACTATAAAAACATTACACTGCACAAAATTTCAAGTATTTTTATACACTGGTTTTAATGTTATAAGCTGTTAACTTTTGGTGCAAAAAGGTACCTTTGTGTGGGAGGTACCAAAAGGGGCGTGGCAACAACACCCATTTTTCCCTGGACCGTAGGCAATATAAAAGCATAATACTGTACAAAATTTCAAGTATTTTTATACACTTTTATTAGTGTTATAAGCTGTTAACTTTTGGTGCAAAATGGTGCATTTGTGTGGGAGGTACCAGAAGGGGCGTAGCAACATGGCCCATTTTTCTCGAGTTGATAGCGACTAATAAACTAATGCTATGTGTGGAATTTCAGAAGATTCGAATAGGTAGTATAGCAGTTATTAATGATTCAATATTTCACAACATTTTAACACTTTGTGGGGGAGGTACTAGAAGGAGTGGACCAATATGGCCCATCTTCGAACTTAGCCGGAGATAGAAAAAATATTACCACGTACCAAATTTGAAGTCAATCGGTTACTCCTTTCGAGAGTTATCGTGCGCACCAGTCAGCAGACAGACAGACACACAGACAGACAGACGGACGGACATTGCTCATTCGACTTAAAATGACCCAAAACGGATTTCCTCCGAAGATACTTGGGGTCTTGGGTCACTCCTTCGACGTGTTACACTTTTTTCCGTAGCAAATGATATATACACTCGTCACACTAAAGTGATGGTATAATTAAGATTGAAGAACCCCCTCCAACTCGGACAGTCCTAAACCAATTTGGACGATATCTTACAAGATAGTACTAAAAAATCATATTTTTTGAGGAGATGCTAATAACTTTTAAATAAAAACGCAACAAAAACATAGAAATGTGCTCATTATTAAATATTTATTATTTTATCATAAAGTCTGATCGGTCATGAATGAAACGAAATCATTTTGAAAGATGTCAAGATGAGGGAGGGGATTTATAATTCGGTTTACCCGACTGAACTTTCTTATTTGTTTTTGTTTGAATTAAATAATTATCAATTTAAATGGCATTTAATAGCTTTAAATTATGAACTGGTATTAACGTTATGAGCTGTTAACTCTTGGTGCAAAATAGTCCATTTCTGTGGGAGTTATCAAAAGGGCGGTGCCAATAACGCCCACTTTTCTCTGGACTGTAGGTACTATAAAAGTATTATACTGTACAAAATGGCAAGTATTTGTAAGCACTGGTATTGCTCACACAGTGCTATATGTCTGGTTTCCATATCAAAATCTAGTGCAATAAATTCAGCTAGCAATTATTTTTAAAGTCCATCCACCAATTTCTCTCATTGTATTAGACGAAAAGAAATCACTAGGATCCGTACATGTATATATGCCAATTTCTATAACTATTTATATATATTTTTAAGTATTATTACTTGCCATTACTTTTCGTCGCCAAAACATCATTTTCATCGCATTCAAAATCTTAATTTTCCTCGCCCAAATGACAAAACTTCATTTTGGACAAGTGCCACCGAAAACATAATCATCATCAATGTCTTCGACATCTCCCATATTCATCGACATTATCATAATCTTTGTCGTCATGATCGTTTTGCCAAAAAACTCATAAATTTTTCATTTGAAATGGTTATCATTTCCCTCAAAAAAGGCAATCTCATCTTCATCGGCAGATTGTATCTTTTGAAGTTGCGAGTGCCTGTCTCACAGGTGATTCGCTTTTACTTTATTTTGAAATGGAAATTTATTTTGAACTAAAAATACTTATACGAGTTTATACGGTCATATTATAATGGCTATAATTTATTCAAAATACATATGCACATACATAGATAAACTACAAACATACAGAAGTGTCACATAAATATGTCATTTCCAACTTAAAGTTGGAGGAGGTAAAAAAGCGAAGAAGAATTATTAACCCTCAGCATAATAAATCTCTTGTGTCTTTGGTGTGTTATTGGTTGTTATGGTCTAAAGAAAATAAATTCAGAATCTAACATTAAAAGGTATGGCGACTAAAAGCAATCATTAACTATGTAAAATATTAATTATTTAAAAAATATTTGTTTATTCTTAATCGTTGTGAGGCCTACAAATCTAATTTTCCAAGAACTTGGTCACGGTTTCTGGACCTGCATTGTTAATATTATATTGTTCGCATAACATCGGTCCTTCACAGTACCCCATAATAGACAAAAAGGCGTCAAATCACAGATTCAAAATGTCCAAAAAAAATTCTTTGAAATTGAATTTTTCAAGAAAATTTCATTGAAATTGCATTTCACCAAAAAATGAAGTTATAATTGGATTTTTCTACAAAATTTTGCTGATATTAAAATTGTAAAGAAAATTTAATGGAAATTGCAATTTTGTAGATTTCAATTTTGTGTATTTCATATAATTATATTTAAAATCGATAGAATCGCATTTTTTCTAGACAATTTCCTTGGGATAGAATTTTTCTAGAAAATGTATTTAAAATTGTATTTTCAACAAAATTTCATCGAAATTTAATTTTTTTGTGAAAATTGCATTATTTGCATTGCATATTTTCTGGATAATTTTGTCGAATTTTTTTTTGTTGAAATTTTTGGTTGAAATTCATTTTACTAAAAAAATTCAACGAAATTTGATCTTTTTAGACATTTTCCGGTTAGCGCCCTTAATTCGTAGTCATTAACCTTTAGGTCATCGACCTTGAATCCGGTCATAGACCCTTAAATCGATCTTTAGTCACGTCAGTGGGCCTTAATTCATGGTCATCGATTTTTAAGCCGTTGTAATCGTTCATCCATGGACCATTAGTAGAATGATTAATTGATGACTAGATTAAATGTCTATGACTAGATCAAATGTCTATGATAAATGATCGATTACCGATGGCGAAGAAAGGGCCATCAATGATCAGTATAAAGGACGATGACTCTCTGATCTCATTAATGGAATATGACAGATAAAGGACATTTTCTGGAAAAATGCAACTTCAAAAAAATGTTCTAGCAAATACAGTTTCGAAGAAAGGAAAATAAAATTTCGAAAAAATTCTAGAAAAATTACATTTTTAAGAATTTTTTTAGAAAATTTTCAAAAATTTTCCAGAAAAAAAAAACAAATATTTCAATAAAAAATATAAATATCGGAAAAACTTCTAACAAAATGACAGATTTTTAAGGAAGTTTGATACAAATTTGAAAAAATGTCGTCGAAATTTTATTTTCCATGAAAAAAAAATTGCCTTCAAATTAAATTTTTATAGAAAATTTCTTTGAAATTGATTCTGTTTTTCATATCCTAACATTTGAATTTTTATAGCACATGTTGTTAAAACTTAATTTTTTACACATTTTCATTAAAATATTATTTTTCTTGAAAAATACATTTCTATAATATTTCCTTGAAAGGCCACTGACTTGATTAAATGCCGATGACCGGATTAAAGGTCGATGGGCGTATTAAGGGCCACCGAACGGATTATAGGTCGATGAGCAGTTTAAAGGGCGATGACCCCTGAGTAGTGATCAGGCAATACCAGGATTGAGGAAAAATTTCCGATAAAGAAATATGAAAATTCAGCGAACTTTTTATGGAAATATAACTCTCACAAAATTTTCGAAAAAAAAACGAAATTTTTAATAAAAATTTATTAAAAAAAATTCCATTTTCAAAGAATTTTAATTTTCTAGAAAAATGGAATTTAGACAAAATTTTGTAGAAATATTTGCCAGAATTGAAGAAAAATTTCCGATGAAGAAATATGAAAATTCGGCGAACTTTTTATGAAAATATAACTCTCACAAAATTTTCGAGAAAAAACGAAATTTTTATTAAAAATTTATTAAAAAATTCCATTTTCAAAGAATTTTAATTTTCTAGAAATATGTAATTTAGACCAAATTTTGTAGAAATATGAAAATTTAATGAATTTTCTATGAAAATGTAACTTTGGCAAAATTTTCGAAAAACAACACAAAATTTTTAATGTATTGCAAAATTTAATTTTGAACAATTTTTCTTTTTCGGAAAAATGCGACATTTTACAAAATACCAATTTTGAAAATTTTTCTATAAAAATTTACATTCCACATAAAAGATGCCATTTTTTTAAATATTTTTCTTTTTCGGAAAAATGCGACATTTTACAAAATACCAATTTTGAAAACATTTCTATAAATATTTACATTACACATAAAAAGTGACATTTTGTTGTATTATTTTATAAAAATTCAATTCAGAAAAATTTACATTTTTATTGAATATTTTTTTTTTAAATATTTCCTAGATAAACTCGTACATAAGTAAGCAGTTTGGACAAAATTTTCTAAAAAATGGAAATTTAAAAAAAATCCTAGACAAGAAACCAAATTTGCAGCAAAAAAATTTTTTGAAAAAAAGGTAGTAATTTTCTAGAAATATTCAATTTTTGTAGAAATATTGTGGAAATATGAAATTTCAACAAAATTGTCTATAAATATGCAAATTTCACACATTTTATTGAACAAGTTTTCCAGGAAAAAATTTAATAATAATGATCTTTGAGCATTTTTCTGACAAAATTCATTTTCAAAGAATTTTAATTTTCTAGAAATATGGAATTTAGACCAAATTTTGTAGAAATATGAAAATTTAATGAATTTTCTATGAAAATGTAACTTTGGCAAAATTTTCGAAAAAAACACAAAATTTTTAATGTATTGCAAAATTAAATTTTAAAATATTTTTCTTTTTCGAAAAAATGCGACATTTTACAAAATACGAATTTTGGAAATATTTCTATAAAAATTTACATTCCACATAAAAAGTGCCATTTTGTTGTATTATTTTATAAAAATTAAATTTCAGAAAAATTTAAATTTTTATTGGAATGTTAAGGACATTTTTTTAGAAAAATACAATTTCAAAGAAATTTTCCAGAAAATTTCATTTTGAAAACATTTCCTAGATATACTCGTACATAAGTATGCAGTTTGGACAAATTTTTCTAGAAAAATGGAAATTTAAAAAACAAATCCTAGACAAGAAACCAAATTTGCAGCAAACATTTTTTTTTTTGAGAAAAAATGTAGTAATTTTCTTGGAATATCCAATTTTAACGAAATTTTCCAAAAACCAATAATTTTTGTTGAAATATTGTGGAAATGCAATTTCAACAAAATTGTCCATAAATATGCAAATTTCACACATTTTATTGAAAATTAAATATGCAAATTTCACACATTTTATTGAAAAAGTTTTCCAGGAAAAAATTTAATAATAATGATCTTTGAGCATTTTTTTTGACAAAATTAATTTTCAAAGTAGACAAAATTTTGAAGAAATTTGAAAATTGAATGAATTTTCTATGAAAATGGAACCTTGGCAAAATTTTCAAAAAAGAACACAAAATTTTTTATTTTTAATGTATTGCAAAATTAAATTTTGGAATATTTTTCTTTTTCGGAAAAATGAGACATTTTACAAAATACCAATTTTGAAAATATTTCTGTAAAAATTTACATTCCATATAAAAAGTGTCATTTTGTTGTATTATTTTATAAAAATTAAATTTCAGCAAAATTAGCATTTTCATTGAAAATGTTAACTACTTTTCCTAGAAAATTATAAAATTTAATATTGAATATATTTTCTAAAAATACATATGTAGTTTGGACGAAATTTTCTAGAAAAATGGAATTTGAAAAAAGTTTTCATAAAAAAAACAAATTTTTCCTAAAAATTTATTTTCGAAGAAAATCAAAAAAATCCCCTTAAAAAAGAGAAGTTTTGTGAAAATTTTTCGGAAATACACAATTTCGACAAAATTGACTATAAGTATGCAAATTTGACAAATTTTCTATGAAAATGGGGTCTTCAAAAAGTTTTTCTGAGAAAATATTTCTATAAAAATATAACTTTGACAAAATTTTCGAGAAAAAAACGCAATTTTTAATAAAAATGTTTTAAAAAAATTTTCAAAATACTAATTTTGACAAAATTTCTATAAAAATTTCCATTTCACATAAAAAGTGTCATTTTTTGTATTATTTTATAAAAATTATATTTCAGCAAAATTAGCATTTTCATTGAAAATGTTAACGACTTTTTCTAGAAAAATACAATTTCGAAGAAATTTTTCTGGGAAATTTAATTTAAAATTTAGATTGGACAATATTTTCTAAAAAAAATGGATTTTGGAAGTTTTGTGGAAATTTTCGGGAAATGCGCAATTTCGACAAAAATGTCTATAAATATGCAAATTTGACAAATTTTCTATGCAAATGGGATTTTCAAAAAGTTTTCCAGAGAAAAATATTTCTATAAAAATGTAACTTTGACAAAATTTTCGAGAAAAGAGCCAATTTTTATTAAAAATGTTTTAAAAAAATCCATTTTCAACGAATATGCAATTCAGAACAAACTTTCAAGAAATAGAAAAATTTGACAAAATTTTGAGAAAAAACGAAATTTTTAATAAAAATGTACACATTAAAAAATACCATTTTCAAAAAATTTAAATCATCTAGAAATATGCAATTTAGATCAAATTTCCCTGAAATATGCAAATCCGATGAATTTTGGAACTTTGGCAACATTTTCAAAAAAAAACAAAATTTTTAATAGAAATTCTTATATTAAAAAATTTAATTTTCAAAGATTTCTATTCGGAAAAATGCATTGTTAACGAATCTATTTCAAAATACCAATTTTCTCCAAATTTCTGTAAAAATGTCAATTTTCTCGAGAAAAAAAAAGAAATTTCAAATTTTTAAAAATGAAACTTTCAAAGAATTTTTGTGGAAAAATGCAATGTTGATGAAAATTGTTCAAAATACAAATTTTGACAAAAATTTCTATAAAAATTTTAATTTTTCGAGGGAAAAAAGGGATGTTTTTAGTAAAAATGAATTTTCGAAAAGTGCAATTTGCAGCAATTTTTTTTAACAAAAATTCAATGTTGATGAGAATTGTTCAAAATATAGAAATATAAATTAAAAAATATAACTATTAAATTTTAACGAAATTTTCCAAAAATGTTAGTCATTTGCTAGAAATATGTATGCAATTTCCACAAAATATTCTCGAATTATGCAAATTCGTCGAATTTTCTATAAAAATTGAATTTCGACAACATTTTTCAGGAAAAATGTAGTTGAATATATTTCTTCAGAATATCAATTTTAAATTTCATTTCTATAAAATTTTCAAAAAAATTTTTTTCAACAAAAATAAAATGCAATTTTGTTAAATTAACAAATAACATAACAATTAAATTTCAGAAAAATTTACATTTGCAATGAAATGTTGAGGACATTTTTTAGAAAAATACAGTTTCGAAGACATTTTCCAGAAAATTTCATTTTGAAAACATTTTCTAGTTATACTCGTAGTTTGCACAAAATTTTCTAGAAAACGGGAAATTTAAAAAAAAATTCCAAACAAAAAAAAAACAAAATTTGCACCAAAAAATTGTTTCCGAAAAAATCTCTAGTAATTTTCTAGAAATATTCAATTCCAACGAAATTTTCCAAAAACCAATAAATTTTGTAAAAATATTGTGGAAATATGCAATTTCGACAAAATTGTCCATACATAATTTGACAAATTCTATCAAAAACACTTTTCCAGAAAAAAAAAATTTTATAATAATGATCTTTGAGCATTTTTATGACAAAATTTTCGAAAAAACTAAATTTTTATTTAAAATGTATTAAAAAAATCCATTTTCAACGAATTTAAATTATGTAATTTAGACCAAATTTCTATAAATATGCAAATTCGACGATTTTTTTATGAAAATAGAACATAGACAAAATTTTTGAAAAAAAAAACAAATTTTTAATAAAAATGTATTATAACATTAAATTTTCAAAGAATTTTTGTCAGAAAATTGTGCCAAATTCCAATTTTCTACAAAAATTTCAATTTTTTCGAGAGGAAGATAATTTTTAATAAAAATGAAGTGTGCAATACTGTTGACGAAAATTATTCAAAATACCAATTTAGACAAAATGTTCAACAAAATGTAAATAAAAAATTAAATTTTTTGTGTTATTTTATACAAATTAAATTTCAGCTATATTTTCATTGAAAATGTTAACGACATTGTCTAAAAAATACAATTTCGAAGAAATTTTCAAGAAAATGTAATTTTGAAGACATTTGCTAGAAATACGTTTGTAGTTTGAACAAAATTTTCTGGAAAAATGGAATTTTAAAAAAGTTTCTAATTTGCAATAACAAAAATATTATCGAAAAATATAGAAATTTTCTAGATATATTAAATTTAAAAGTAATTTTTCAAAAAAAAAATACATTTTGTAGAAATATGTAATTTCGATAAAATTTTCTAGAAATATGCAAATTCGACGAACTTTCTACAAAAATAGAATTTTTACAGCATTTTCCCCAAAAAAAAGCTAAATCTTTAATAAAAAATGGATTTCGAAAGATATGCAGTATTCAACGAATTTTTATCAATTCAGAATATCAATTTTGAATTTAATTTCTATAAAATTTCAAAAAAAAAATAATTTTCAAAAAAAATTAAATAAAAATGCAATTTTGTTAAATTATTGTATAACTATTAAATTTCAGAAAAATTTAAATTTTCATTGAAAATATTAAGGAAATTTTTTTTCAGAAAAATACAATTTCGTAGGAATTTTACAGAAAATTTAATTTCGAAGGAATTTTCTAAAAATATGTACATACAAAAGCAATTTGGACGCACTTTTCTAAAAATAATTATTTTATAAAAGTTTTCAAGAAAAATAATTACATTTGAAAAAATGTATTTTCGAAAAAAAAATCTAGAAAAATGGTAAAAATGTTCTAGAAATACTTAATTTCAAAAATAAAAATAAATTTTGAAAACTTTTGGTAGAAATATGCAATTTCGACAAAATGTTCTAGAAATATGCAAATTCGATATATTTGTTATGAAAATGGAATTTTGACAACATATTTCAGAAAAATAAATTAAAATTTTAATACAGATATATTTTCGGAAAAAAAATCATTTTCAGCGATTTTTTTTAGAAGAATGCAATCTTGAGGGTTATTATTCAAAACATAAATTTTAACAAAATTTCTATTAAAATTTTAATAAAAATGTTTTTTCAACAAAATTTAATTAAAAAAAATGCAAATATTATCGAAAAATATAGAAACATCAATTCAAAAATAGAAATTTTCTAGATTAAATATTAAATTTAAAAGTAATTTTTCAAAAAAAAAATAAATTTTGTAGAAATATGCAATATCGATAAAATTTTCAAGAAATACGCAAATTCGACGAATTTTCTACAAAAATAGAATTTTTACAGCATTTTCCCAAAAAAAAAGCAAAATCTTTAATAAAAATGGATTTCCAAAGAAATGCAGTATTCAACGAATTTTTATCAATTCAGAATATCAATTTTTAATTTAATTTCAATAAAATTTCAAAAAAAAAATAATTGTCACAAAAATTAAATAAAAATGCAATTTTGTTAAATTATTGTATAACTATTAAAATTCAGAAAAATTTACATTTTCATTGAAAATATTAAGGATTTTTTTTTCAGAAAAATACAATTTCGAAGTATTTTCACAGAATATTTAATTTCTAAAAATATCTACATACATAAGCAATTTGGACGCAGTTTTCTAAAAAAAAATTTTTTTAAAAAAGTTTTCAAGAAAAAAAGTTTATTTGAAAAAATGTATTTTCGAAAAAAAAATTAAATAATGGTAAAAATGTTCTAGAAATACTTAATTTTTTTTTATATATAATTATTTATTTGTACATAAAATTTACATTTCTTAATAATTAGGCCTCAGCGCCACTAAGGCATTATTGAGGCAAGTGGCAACATAATTTATTCTTTGTTACAAATAAATCTTTATATATAAAATCCTTTGTACGTTTGTTAGTAACGCATGATCTCCGAAACCATAAAAGCGAATGGGCTGAATATTTAACAATATATTCAGTTTGGGGTCATTTGTGTTTTAGAATTGTTTTCACCGCGATCAATTGCGGATTGGTCAAGTTATTTGCAAAATTCACATTTCCAGAGCGATTTGACTGCAATTTAAAATGTCTGTGTGGTTTGTCTTGATAATAGTTTGTATGTATGATCCTAACAAACAGATGGCGCTGTAGTGGACATATGGTCAATATACATTTTTTTGATGATTTTTTCCTGAAACTCGGGATGTCTGCATTTTTTAATGAATCATCAATGAAGAACAAACCAATACATTCCAAAAATTTTGTCAACAAAATTTAATTAAAAAAAATGCAATTTGTAGAATTAATTTGTAAAAATTTAGTTTCAGTAAAATTAATATTTTCATTGAAAAATTAAAAATTTTTTTTTGGAAAAATACAATTTCAAATAAATTTTGCAGAAAATTCAATTTTGAAAAAATTTTCTAAAAATATGTACGTATATACGCAATATCGCATTTTTAAAAAAAAAATGTTTGGAAACAAATTTGGACGAAATTTCTTAGAAACATGGAATTTTAAAAACGTGTTCTAAGAAAAAAAATTAAAGTGGAATTTGACAAAATTTTTCAAAAAAAAAAATTAAATTTTAATGTAAATATCAATTTTGACAAAATTTCTATAAAAATTTTAATAAAATGCATTTTTAACAAAATTTAGATAAAAATGCAATTTTGTTAAATTATTTTAAAAAAAATTTACAGCATTTTAATTTTGAAGAAATTTTCTAAACTTATGTACAGACATATGCAATTTGGACGCAGTTATCTAGAAAAATTTAATTTTAAAAAAGTTTTGAAGAAAAAAATTTTAATTAAAATTTGCGATGTGAGGAAAATTTTTCAAAATATTAACTTTATCAAAATTTCTATAAATTTTTATAAAAATGCAATTTTGTTAATCTACATATTTAAAAAATTTAAGTTTACAGAAAATTTAATTTTGAAGATATTTTCTACAAATAAGTATAATATGAAATTTGAACACAGTTTTTTAGAAAAATTAAATTTTTAAAAGTTTTCAAGAAAAATAATGAAATTTGAAAAAATGTATTTTCGAAAAAATCGGAAAAAGTGTAAAAATGTTCTAGAAATACTTAATGTCGAAGAAATGTTCCAAAAAGAAAAACATTTTTGTAGACATTTGCTAGAAACATTTAATTTCGACAAAATGTAAATGCAAATTCGACAAATTTGCTTTAAAAAAGGAATTTCGACAAAATTTTTCAGAAAAATAAATTAAAATTTTAATATAAATATATTTTGGGAAAAAATTAAATTTTCAAGGATTCAATCAATTTTGTTGAAAATTATTCAGAATATAAATTTTAACAACATTTCTAATTAAAAGAGTGATGTATATTTGTAAAAATCTTTTGTACAAATGTCAGAAAATAACCCGTTATGTTGTTTTAAAAATGTCACAAATTCCGCTAGAATCTGTTAATGCAAAACTTGTTGTAAGACCTGAAAGTCTTTTTTACATTTTCAAAAGTCATAATCCCCATAAAAATGACCAATTAATTTTTTTTTATATAACAAACACAAACATAGCGTTATATTTATTCAATGTAATAACGGCTCCCCTGGAAGATTGCTACGGCTCCATGGGAAGCCGCTGCTCTCCGGTTGGTAGAAAGGTTGTAATATTTGGAACTACGTTACCATTTTGTACAAAAAGTTAACTGCTTATAACTTTAATACCAGTGAATATAAAGGCTTACAATTCGGTAGAGTATAACATATTTGATGTGTCTACTCTTCAGTAAAAATAGACGCATTAGTCAAGCCATTTCTGGTACCGCCCCTACAAAATGTTGTTATATTTTATTATCAAATTATTTTTTTCGAAAACTATATATAAATGTATGGTTATCATAATAATCATACATCTTCGTTCCCTTTTTCTAAATTCTTCAATGTTCAATGTACAATTAAGCTTTTCTCCAAGTTCCCCCCCAATAAAATATATGCTGTCGATAAAGTTCTTACCCATTTGGATTGCATTTCCTACAGATTTTTTCTATGATTTGTTATCAATATTTTAAATTTGGACTTATCTAAATATTTCAAATTATTAATCGATTTGTTAAAAATGCATCTACATATGTATGTATGTACGAGTGAGTATCTATGTTGAGTGGATGCATCACGCGTAGGAAGTACAAATATGGAACGTAACATAAGTCTTATCGTAAGTGCAATATTCCCTCCCACTGCAACAAGTCCCCCACAAAAACGAACTTACCAAAAAAGATAAATTACAAAATACGGTGGAGAGCACTGATGACAATGGGCAACATGTGTTTCCTTCCACACTGGTGTTAGCTGCTGCTACTTTGGGTTCTCGATGACTCTTGATTTGGTGGGTGCACAAACTGAAATTGTAGAGTGTCGAGTGGCGGTGGCAGTGTCTGATGCGACAACACTGGCGATTGTTTGCCGCAGATAATGATAATGTGCAACATGCGGCAAATCTATCCGGCCGAAAAACCAACACTCTTTGTATAGCCCATTTTGGAACAGGTCACTTGTAGAACATGCTTGTGCTTGTTTTCCATCGCAGCTCGTTGTATGTTGCACCCGTTGCAACTGCAGCACACGACGACGACACACGACTCTCTACAACAAATGTAAACTCCAGTCCAATGGCACTGGTTTATTGTGCAAAATTGACCTTTTCTTCGCATGAATTATGGAAGTGAAGCAATTTTTTTTCGCCAATTTTTGCGATGTGATTTTTTGTTCGTTTGCTGACCGACCATATGCGGCGTAGATTACATTGTTGCGATATAAACAAATTTTCGAGGTAATTCGTGGTGTTGTGTCGTTGTTATGACCATAAATAATTATGGCCAAAAGCTAAAGTGGATTCGGTGATTTCAGTGTTTAATTAACACTTAATTAATGTCCTAGTTTGAAGTGTGGGAGTGAGATCGATGGTGGCGATATAAAATCGTTATAATAGTATTTAGTTGCATTAGTCAATGCACAGTGGGTTTATATGGAATTGAAGAGAAATTGTAATTCAAAGGCAAATTGGAATAAGTTGCAAATAACCCAGTGCAAGAAAATAATGTAAACAAGTAAAAGCATTAAGTTCGGCCATGCCGAATCTTATGTACCATCCACCATGGATTGCATTCAATTTTTATTGCTGAAAAAAATCTTTTAATATGGAGCAAATCATGAAACGATCCTTTTTTTAAGTAAGTTATCAAAAAAACGAACGCTGCAGTTTGTAGGCCGCAATTTTTTTAGCCAAACTCTTCACCTGGAAAATGTGGTATTTATGGCTTAAAACAGCTTTTCTGGGAGCACGATCTACACGGGGACTACAACCAAATAAAATTTTATTTGTATACAATTTATTGAGATGAGTTCTTGCCAAAATAGAATATAAAGTGCAAAGTTTCAGCTTTAATAAGCCTTTTTGGAAGCGACATCTATAGATGGATTATAAAAAAAAAATATGAATTGATTTTAAAAACCAGTAAGGAAAGGCTAAAGTCGGGCGGGGCCGACTATATATTACCCTACACCACTCTCGTAATATTGAATAACTCTGAAATATAAATTTTGTAGTTCATGTTTAAATTGTTTATTCTAAATTTCAAAACGATTAGATGTAAAATACAGCTTCTATAGAACTAAAAGGGCCAAATCGGATGAAACATATATATGGGAGCTATAGCTAAATCTTAACCGATTTTCTTCAAATTCGGCAGTGTTGGTTCATGGATCAAGAAACTCTACCATTCTAAATTTCAAAATGATTGGATGTCAAATACAGCTTCTTCAGGACTAAAGAGCAAAATCGGACGAAACATATATATGGGAGCTATAGCTAAATCTTAACCGATTTTCTTCAAATTCAGCAATGTTGGTTCATGGATCAAGAAACTCTACCATTCTAAATTTCAAAACGATTGGATGTAAAATACAGCTTTTATAGGACTAAAGGGCCAAATCGGACGAAACATATATATGGGAGCTATAGCTAAATCTTAACCGATTTTCTTCAAATTCGGCAGTGTTGGTTCATGGATCAAGAAACTCTACCATTCGAAATTTCAAAACGATTGGATGTAAAATACAGCTTTTATAGGACTAAAGGGCCAAATCGGACGAAACATATATATGGGAGCTATAGCTAAATCTTAACCGATTTTCTTCAAATTCGGTAGTGTTGGTTCATGGATCAAGAAACTCTACCATTCTAAATTTCAAAATGATTGAATGTAAAATGCAGCTTCTACAGGACTAAAGGGCAAAATCGGACGAAACATATATATGGGAGCTATAGCTAAATCTTAACCGATTTTCTTAAAATTCGGCAATATTGGTTCATGGATCAAGAAACTCTACCATTCTAAATTTCAAAACGATTGGATGTAAAATACAGCTTTTATAGGACTAAAGGGCCAAATCGGACGAAACATATATATGGGAGCTATAGCTAAATCTTAAGCGATTTTCTTCAAATTCGGTAGTGTTGGTTCATGGATCAAGAAACTCTACCATTCTAAATTTCAAAATGATTGAATGTAAAATACAGCTTCTATAGGACTAAAGGGCCAAAACGGACGAAACATATATATGGGAGCTATAGCTAAATCTTAACCGATTTTCTTCAAATTCGGCAGTGTTGGTTCATGGATCAAGAAACTCTACCATTCTAAATTTCAAAACGATTGGATGTAAAATACAGCTTTTATAGGACTAAAGGGCCAAATCGGACGAAACATATATATGGGAGCTATAGCTAAATCTTAACCGATTTTCTTCAAATTCGGTAGTGTTGGTTCATGGATCAAGAAACTCTACCATTCTAAATTTCAAAATGATTGAATGTAAAATGCAGCTTCTACAGGACTAAAGGGCAAAATCGGACGAAACATATATATGGGAGCTATAGCTAAATCTTAACCGATTTTCTTAAAATTCGGCAATATTGGTTCATGGATCAAGAAACTCTACCATTCTAAATTTCAAAACGATTGGATGTAAAATACAGCTTTTATAGGACTAAAGGGCCAAATCGGACGAAACATATATATGGGAGCTATAGCTAAATCTTAAGCGATTTTCTTCAAATTCGGTAGTGTTGGTTCATGGATCAAGAAACTCTACCATTCTAAATTTCAAAATGATTGTATGTAAAATACAGCTTCTATAGGACTAAAGGGCCAAAACGGACGAAACATATATATGGGAGCTATAGCTAAATCTTAACCGATTTTCTTCAAATTCGGCAGTGTTGGTTCATGGATCAAGAAACTCTACCATTCTAAATTTCAAAACGATTGGATGTAAAATACAGCTTTTATAGGACTAAAGGGCCAAATCGGACGAAACATATATATGGGAGCTATAGCTAAATCTTAACCGATTTTCTTCAAATTCGGTAGTGTTGGTTCATGGATCAAGAAACTCTACCATTCTAAATTTCAAAATGATTGAATGTAAAATGCAGCTTCTACAGGACTAAAGGGCAAAATCGGACGAAACATATATATGGGAGCTATAGCTAAATCTTAACCGATTTTCTTAAAATTCGGCAATATTGGTTGATGGATCAAGAAACTCTACCATTCTAAATTTCAAAACGATTGGATGTAAAATACAGCTTTTATAGGACTAAAGGGCCAAATCGGACGAAACATATATATGGGAGCTATATCTAAATCTGAACCGATTTCAACCAAATTCAATAGCGATCTTAAAAGCCGCGAAATACTCTAAACTGCAAAATTTCAGAACGATCGGAGTGAAATTGCGACCTGTAGTCGACGAACAACTTTACATGGACGGACGGACGGACATGCTTAAATCGACTCAGCTAGTGATTCTGAGTCGATCGGTATACTTTAAGGTGGGTCTAGCTGTGTTATTTTCAAACATCTGCCCTGTACCACAGTGTGGTGTAGGGTATAAAAATTACTGAGATGAATTCTTGTCTTAATTAAATACAAACTGCAAAGATTCAGTTAAAATGCTTAGAATGTATGTTATTTATGGCTTAAATGTTTTTGTTTATTTTTTTGTTGTTTTATTCGGTCTGCTTTCAAAAACGTATAATTTGGAGCGACTTCTAAAGGGGGAATATAACAAAATATGAATCGATTTGTAAAATTGTTGCTGTCTGCTAAATTACTTTAAAAATGTGGTATGTATGGCTCAAAAACCTACAGGGGTTTCCAACAAGAGGTGTTATTTTGGATCACCCGGTATTTCGGTAGCTGTCACTTTTGAAGCTTTTATTCTTTGACACTAGAAACTACGCCATTACTAAAAATGGAACGATACACGATTCATCAACGCATTGAAATTATTAAAATTCACTACAAAAACGGTGAAAATCTTGCAATCACAGTTCGCAAAACTAAAGCATTTTTGGGTCGTCGTGAAGCACCTTGTCGGACTACAGAAATTGTTAGAAAAATTCGAGCTGCAGGGACTAGTTAGTGATGTGAAGAATAAAACCCGTGCACGTCGCTCAAGAACAACTGAGAATATTGCTGCCGTAGCCCAAAGTGTTGAAGAAAACCCAGGTTGGTCCATTCCTAGTCTTTCTTTGGAATTAGGCATTCCTCAAACGCCATTACACCGTATCTTGCATGAAGACTTGGGTCTTAAGGCTTATAATGTTCAGTTAACACAAGAACTCAAGCCGGTCGATCATCAACAACGTCGTGTCTTTGCTGATTGGGTTCCTGAAATGCATGAAAATGATCCGGAATTCCATCGAAAAATCATCTTGACTGATAAGGCCCATTTCCACGTCGGTGGCTACGTCAACAAGGTACATTGTCGCATCTGGGGCTCGGAAAACCCAACGTTTTCTTTCAACAAAAAGTAACGAAACCATTGCTCTGTTACGGGAAAAGTTTCCGGACCGTGTTATCTCTCGAAGAGGTGATCACAATTGGCCACCGAGATCTTGTGACTTAACACCTTGCGACTTCTTCCTTTGGGGCCACGTGAAAGATAAGGTCTACGCCAACAGTCCATCGTCGATTCAAGACCTCAAAGATAGAATTCGGCTATCGAGGACATAGGGCAGCCACTTTGCAATTTGGTTATGGAAAATTTCATGAAAAGGATATGGTCCTGCAAGCGTGATCGTGGTGGCCATTTGGCTGATGTTGTTTTTCATTATTAACGGCATATCTTCCTCTTTATTATGAAATAAACATCCGATCATTTATCTCAAAAAATGGAATTTTTCTTTGAATACCAAAATAACACCTCTTGTTGGAAAACCCTTTATATGTACATGGGAAGATGTTGTTCTAAACAAATCTTTTTTTCCGTCCTAATATTTTTATCCCCTGAGGGCCAAAAGTGTAACAAGTCGAAGGAGTGACCTAAGACCCCAAGTATGTTTGGCGGATATTCGAATTGGGTAATTTTAAGTCGTTTGAGCAATGTCCGTCCGTCCGTCTGTCTGTCTGCTGGCTGGTGCGCACGATAACTCTCGAAAGGAGTAACCGATTGACTTCAAATATTATATGTGGTAATATTTTCTTCTATCTCCGGCTAATTTCGAAGATGGGCCATATTGGTCCACTCCTTCTAGTACCTCCCCCACAAAGGGTTATCTTTTAGTGAAATATTGAATCTTTAATACTTTCTATACTACTTATTCGAATCTTCTGAAAGTATTAGTTTGTTAGTCGCTAACACGTCAAGAATAATGGGTGAAGTAGCCACTCCTTTTTTGGTACCTCCCATACAAATGGACCATTTTGCACCAAAAGTTAACTGCTTATGTCTTTAATATCAGTTCATACAAATACTTGAAAGTTTGTACAGTATAATGCTTTTATAGTACCTAGAGTCCAGAGAAAAGCGGGCTTTATTGGCACGCCCCTTTACCTCCCACACAAATGGACCATTTTGTACCAAAGGTAAGCTGCTTTTAACTTTAATACCTGTACAGACTTTAAATTATAATTACATTAAAACAAAAAACCTGTAAGGAAAGGCAGAAAGTCGGGCGACTATATAATACCCTACACCTCCCTAACAATGCGATAAGGGTGATTGCGATAATAATTTGGAATAATTGGTAAATGGGTAAGAACATATATATGTGGATATACCTAATTCTGAACCGATAATCGCTAAATTAATCAATATTCGTTCCTAAATTGAGAAACATCTTTCTGGAGACTTTTGTAATGATCGGAAGTAAAGTACAACTTCTATAGCGCTTTGTAACCAAATCAAGAGGAACATATATATGTAGGTTATATATAAATCTGAATCGATTTTCCCTGAATATGTAAAATAGAAACCTCTTTCTGTCGAATTTCGTACTGATCGGATATAAAATACAGTCTCTACAGCGCTTAGATGTCAAATCGGGGGTAACATATATATGGGGGCTATATCTAAATCTGAACCGATTTTCTCCGAATTTGGCAGTATTCCTTCATATAATAAGAAACCTCTTTCTGCCGAATTTCGCTGTGATCGGATATAAAATACAGTTTCTACAGCGCTTGAATTTCAAATCGGGGGTAATATATATATGGGAGTTATATCTAAATCTGAACCGATTTTCTCCAAATTTGGCAGTATTCCTTCGAGTAATAAGAAACCTCTTTCTGCCGAATTTTGCACTGATCGGATATAAAATACAATTTCTACAGCGCTTGCAGGTCTAATCGGGGGTAACATATATATGAGGGCTATATCTAAATCTAAACCGATTTTCTCCGAATTTAGCAGTATTCCTTCGTCTAATAAGAAACCTCTCTTTGCCGAATTTCGCACTGATCGGATATAAAATAACATTTTTACAGCGCTTACATGTCAAATCGGGGGTAACGTATATATGAGGGCTATATCTAAATCTGAACCGATTTCTTCCAAATTTAACAGTGTTCATTCATATAATAACAAACCTCTTTCTGCCGAATTTCATACTGATCGGATATAAAATAAAGTTTTTACAGCGCTTACATGTAAATCGGGGCTAACATATATATCTAAATCTGAGCCGATTTTAGCCAAATTCAATAGGGATTGTCCTTGGGCCAAAAAAAAGATATGTGTAAAGTTTCGTCGAGATCGGACCATAACTGCGACCTGTACTTTGATTACAAGAATACATGCACAGACAGACGGACAGACGGACATAGCTAAATCAACTCAGAAAGTGATTCTAAGTCGATCGGTATAATAAACGATGGGTCTATTTCTTCTGCTTTTGGGTGTTACAAACAAATGCACAAAGTTATAATACCCTGTACCACAGTGTGGTGTAGGGTATAATAAATAAATTTACGAATATTTTTTGGGACTCAAGGTGAGGGGATTTATAATTCGGTTTACCCCACTAAACTTTCTTTCTTGCTTTAAAGATCCAATCCCATCTAAAAATAGTTATTGGTTCACGTTTGTTTAGCCCTCATACGAAGTACCCACCGGACTTGTGTCTGAATTGAGGCTGAAATTTGTCTGTATGCGTTTAACAGTGAGAGTACTCGTAGATAAATACTGTTACGTAAGAAATACTCACGATTGGTCCATGTTTTCATATAGCCCCATATAAAGCACATACCCTACTCGAGATCTTGACGCTATAGAATCCACTAGTTTTCATTGACTGGACTGAAATTTAGCAGTTATATTTTCATTAAACCTATTTGTACAACATCAAATTTCAACATAATTATTTTGTACAAATCCATCCGCCAAGTGGTTCACGTTTTGCTATACTTGTAGCCCCCATCCAAAGATCTTGTGGACAGCGATCCATGTTGGAAGGTATAGAGATTCAGATCTATACAACTTATCCCGGTCTTTACTTGTTAATTTGAATGGTAGTGTAGTACTCGTATTTAGTCCCACTTGACCTCACTGTGCAAGGATACTCAAAGTAGCCTGTTGTTATGGAAACGAGCAACCAGTTTGAGGTTATAAAACCTAAAAATTCACAAATTATAAATTTATTCACTTAATATTTCCAACGGGCTAAAACTTCACAGAACAATGGACAAGTTAAGAAAACGCCTCACATATATAAAAAGAAATTTTCCCATACAATACAATGAGTTTATTGCAACTACTTCAATGCCGGGTTTCAAGTTTACCAATTGTACCGAAAGCTCCAAAACTCAGCTATTCTTTTGGCACATTGTTTTGCATATGTCACTCTATCTCGTTTTAATAATGTGTTTCGGTTTCTACGATCAATTCGAAAATAAGGCCGTTCTCACCGTCTTAGAAGTAATGGATCAAGGAGAGCAACTACCATTCCCGGCAGTATATTTGTGTTTGGGTTATCCCTTAAATCCAGAGAAAATGAGAAAATTCAGAGAAGAAATGTAATGTAATTGCATAAAAAAACTTTCTATGACAATAACATCAAATCATTGCAGGTTCAAAAAGGGAAATATTACCATTCCTCTGGAGAAATTGGAAGGTCCTATACAATCGGCATTACGTTTTCAGCGCTCAACGCGTAAAGATGTCTATAATTTGGATGAATTGTTTAAATATAATATGAAATTTAATAAAGTGGAAAAATATCTACCACAGGTTAATAACTTTTTTGCTGTACAAAATAGTCTAAAATTGTTGCCCAATCTTCACATTTTTTTTCTATTTATAGCTTTATTACACAGTCGACGAGTTACTCAAAGAGTGTCAGCTGAAGGGAAAACGCCATCGTTGTGATACTCTTTTCAAGCCATTGGAAACCGGACCTGGGTTCTGTTTTGTGTATAACAGTATTTATACTAATGAACATTTTACACGGTAAGTACATTTACAGTCATTTATTATCCTATTAATAATATAAAATCGTTTGTTTGTTGTTTCTTGACACATGGGGGAAAGATAGTCCAATGTCTGGGAAGTGGCATAGGCTCTGACCGCTGAGGCTCCCGTTACAGCTAGAAAGTTGACATTTTACACAAGAGTGTTGTATAAACCACTGGCTTCTCATGTAGTCATTGACCAGATTAATTTCCATTATTTCCAGATCAATTTTGTTTATTTTACCGCTTTTAATAGTTCTTTATGAGCTAATGACCTAAAAATGTATACGTAAATACCGACCCCTAAGATTAGCCTGAGGTCAAACCTAACCGGACCTAAAAGTGCGTCTAAAAAATGTTTAAAGCATTTACAAAATATATCGATCACAACTTACAATGTTAGCATATGGCACATCCTTGGTTGCGGACGTTACGTTCGTACGCATTTTGATTTACTAATATTCATCCCGTTGGCGTTTTGAATTCAATAATTTCATATAACCTTCAGCAAACAACAATTATTTAAGAGTACTTCGAAATGACATTTAAATATTTATCTAAATATTTTTGAGAAATGAAATATTCTCGGTGAAAATTCCGTTGCTGACGTTACAAAAATTTAGGTTAACGTGAATTTGCAAATTTGTATACCCTACACCACACTGTGGTACAGGGTATTATAACTTTGTGCATTTGTTTGTAACACCCAAAAGCAGAAGAAATAGACCCATCGTTTATTATACCAATCGACTTAGAATCACTTTCTGAGTTGATTTAGCTATGTCCGTCTGTCTGTCCGTCTGTCTGTGCATGTATTCTTGTAATCAAAGTACAGGTCGCAGTTATGGTCCGATCTCGACGAAACTTTACACATATCTTTTTTTTGGCCCAAGGACGATCCCTATTGAATTTGGCTAAAATCGGCTAAGATTAAGATATAGCCCTCATATATATGTTACACCCGATTTGACATGTAAGCGCTGTAAAAACTTTATTTTATATCCGATCAGTATGAAATTCGGCAGAAAGAGGTTTGTTATTATATGAATGAACACTGTTAAATTTGGAAGAAATCGGTTCAGATTTAGATATAGCCCTCATATATACGTTACCCCCGATTTGACATGTAAGCGCTGTAAAAATGTTATTTTATATCCGATCAGTGCGAAATTCGGCAAAGAGAAGATTCTTATTAGACGAAGGAATACTGCTAAATTCGGAGAAAATCGGTTCAGATTTAGATATAGCCCTCATATATATGTTGCACCCGATTTCACATGTTAGCGCTGTAAAAACTGTATTTTATATCCGATCAGTGCGAAATTCAACAGAAAGAGGTTTCTTATTACATGAAGGAATACCGCTAAATTCGGAGAAAATCGGTCCGGATTTAGATATAACTCCCATATATATGTTACCCCCGATTTGAAATTCAAGCGCTGTAGAAACTGTATTTTATATCCGATCACAGCGAAATTCGGCAGAAAGAGGTTTCTTATTATATGAAGGAATACTGCCAAATTCGGAGAAAATCTGTTCAGATTTAGATATAGCCCCCATATATATGTTACCCCCGATTTGACATCTAAGCGCTGTAGAGACTGTATTTTATATCCGATCAGTACGAAATTCGACAGAAAGAGGTTTCTATTTTACATGAATGAGTATTCAGGGAAAATCGATTCAGATTTATATATAACCTCCATATATATGTTCCTCTTGATTTGGTTACAAAGCGCTATAGAAGTTGTACTTTACTTCCGATCATTACAAAAGTCTCCAGAAATATGTTTCTCAATTTAGGAACGGATATTGATTAATTTAGCGATTATCGGTTCAGAATTAGGTATATACACATATATATGTTCTTACCCCTTTAACAATTATTCCAAATTATTATCGCAATCACCCTTATCGCATTGTTAGGGAGGTGTAGGGTATTATATAGTCGGCCCCGCCCGACTTTCTGCCTTTCCTTACTGGTTTTAACTAAGTTTGCATAGTAATCAGAAAAATCGTAAAATATTGAAGAAAGAGGAATATTTAACTATATTAAAATTGCTCATATTAGAAGAAAGCATGTCATGGTTCATCCAAAAACTAGAAATTCTTCTGTTGCGGACGTTACCCATAAATTTCATATTTAAATAATGTTATTCATTACACACCTCTCATTACATCTAAATTTTTGTTATACAGTTTTTCGGATTTACCCATATCTAAAGTTGTTAATTTGGTAAATTCTCAGACTGTGGTCAGTATAGCAGTGACCAAAGCATTTTTCGCTCTTTCAGTAATTTAAATGTCCCGTAAAGCTATGATCCTACTAATTTATGTGTATACTTATATACTGATATCTAACGAATACAATTTTATACCACGAGATTTTTGACCGCTCCTATAAGAGGTAGAAATCTAGAAATTGTGCATATATACATATGCACTCGACTCGAGGATTGTATAACCCATTATTATTATACCCTACACCACACTGTGGTACAGGGTATTATAAGTTTGTTTCACGGCAGATGTTTGTAACACCTGAAAATAACACAGCTAGACCCACCTTAAAGTATACCGATCGACTCAGAATCACTAGCTGAGTCGATTTAACGATGTCCGTCCGTCCGTCTGTCCATGTACAGTTGTTCGTCGACTACAGGTCGCAATTTCACTCCGATCGTTCTGAAATTTTGCAGTTTAGAGTATTTCGCGGCTGTTAACATCGCTATTGAATTTGGTTAAAATCGGTTAAGATTTAGCTATAGCTCCCATATATATGTTTCGTTCGATTTGGCCCTTTAGTCCTATAGAAGCTGTATTTTACACCCGATCGTTTTGAAATGTAGAATGGTAGAGTTTCTTGATCCATGAACCAACATTGCCGAATTTGAAGAAAATCGGTTAAGATTTAGCTATAGTTCCCATATATATGTTTCGTCCGATTTTGCTCTTTAGTCCCGAAGAAGTTGTATTTTACATCCAATCATTTTGAAATTTAGAATGGTAGAGTTTCTTGATCCATGAACCAACACTACCGAATTTGAAGAAAATCGGTTAAGATTTAGCTATAGCTCCCATATATATGTTTCGTCCGATTTGGCCATTTAGTCCTATAAAAGCTGTATTTTACATCCAATCGTTTTGAAATTGAGAATGGTAGAGTTTCTTGATCCATGAACCAACATTGCCGAATTTAAAAAAAATCGGTTACGATTTAGCTATAGCTCCCATATATATGTTTCGTCCGATTTTGCTCTTTAGTCCCGAAGAAGCTGTATTTTACATCCAATCATTTTGAAATTTAGAATGGTAGAGTTTCTTGATCCATGAACCGACACTACCGAATTTGAAGAAAATCGGTTAAGATTTAGCTATAGCTCCCATATATATGTTTCGTCCGATTTGGCTCTTTAGTTCTATAGAAGCTATATTTTACATCCAATCGTTTTGAAATTTAGAATGGTAGAGTTTCTTGATTCATGAACCAACATTGCCGAATTTGAAGAAAATCGGTAAAGATTTAGCTATAGCTCCCATATATATGTTTCATCCGATTTGGCTCTTTAGATCCAATCGTTTTTATACCCTACACCACACTGTGGTACAGGGTATTTTTTAAGTATAAAATGTCCCAAAAGTAAATTTATGTAAACAATTTATACATGAATTACAAAATTTATATATCAGAGTTATTCAATATTACGAGAGTGGTGTAGGGTATTATATAGTCGGCACCGCCCGACTTTAGCCTTTCCTTGCTGGTTTTTGTATAATATTATTTTTGTAATTTTAGAAGCCTCTTAAATGATACGAAGATAAAGTAACAAGTAGGACATTTTACATTATCTTCCCGACTCTGGTCTGGCATTTTGCTAATATCAGGGCAGAATATATACCGATTTTTTTCACGTAAAATTTCTGCATTAACAACAAAAATTGCTATACATAAAATGAAATCTCGGTATATATTTGAGCCGGATATATACCGATTTCTTTCTCATTATTTTTTTTTTTTGACTGACAACAAAATTTGGTATGTGATGAAACAACAAGTAGGTTAGGTTAAGAGTTGCAGCCTGTAAAAAAGACAGACTGACTAGTGACCACCTGTAATTTGTTGCCGTAAGTTCACTATCTCTGAAGAGGAGATTGCAGGTTGCTAGAGGCATGCCCACATGTTCCAGGTCCCCTGGAGCGTGTAAGGTAGGTCCTAGTCTTGCAAGTTCATCTGCCTTGCTGTTCCTTGGTATATCTCTGTAGCCCGGCTCCCATATCAGGTGAATATTGAACTGTTCAGCCATCTCGTTAAGATATCTGCGACAATCGAGGGCAGTTTTTGAATTCAGGAATATAGTTTCCAGGGACTTGATATCAGCCTGGGGCCTAATTTCCCGCATTTCGAAGACATAAAACGAGTAATTGTCAACCTTATTTATAACATACTAGCTGAGCCCGGTGCGCTTCGCTGCCCATGTCAAAATTCGCGCTGTAGAAACTGTATTTTATATCCGATCAGTACGAAATTCGGCAGAAAGAGGTTTGTTATTACATGAAGGAATACTGCCAAATTCGGAGAAAATCGGTTCAGATTTAGATATAGTCCCCATATATATGTTACCCCCGATTTGAAATTCAAGCGCTGTAGAAACTGTATTTTATATCCGATCAGTAAGAAATTCGGCAGAAAGAGGTTTCTTATTACATGAAGGAATGCCGCAAAATTCGGAGAAAATCAGTTCAGATTTAGATATAGCCCCCATATATATATGTTACCCCCAATTTGACATGTAAGCGCTGTAGAAACTGTGTTTTATATCCGATCAGTACGAAATTCGACAGAAACAGGTTTCTATTTTACATGAATGAGTATTCTAGGAAAATCGATTCAGATTTATATATAACCTCCATATATATGTTCCTCCAGATTTGGTTACAAAGCGCTATAGAAGTTGTACTTTACTTCCGATCATTACAAAGTTCTCCAGAAAGATTTTTCTCAATTTAGGAACGAATATTGCTTAATTTTGCGATTATCGGTTCAAAATACATTTACCAATTATTCCAAATTATTATCGCAATGACCCTTATCGCATTGTTAGGGAGGTGTAGGGTATTATATAGTCGGCCCTGCCCGACTTTCTGCCTTTCCTTACTGGTATTAGTAATAAATTCACTGAATGAAAAAATACCGAATTCAGTGGAAAGTCCAGAAAATAGAAATGTATACTTATAAAATTTCCAAATTCTTGTTTCATTGATATTGCATCACATTATCATATTGCGATTGTATTGGAGTGAGCAGCTGTAATTATCGCATACCGAGCATTTTTGTTCATGTATTTCCTATATAATACTTGCAAGATATATCAAAATATGGGCTGGGCCACGCCCACTGGTCCTATTCCGCCCATTTGAAAGCCAATCACGTAGACTGCTACCAGATACATATACGCAAAATTTCAACACTCTCGCTAACAAAATGAGCAAGATAATTCAATTTCAAAATTTGGCTTATATGGGCGGTGGCCCGCCCATTGGTCAGATCCCGCCAATTTTTGGACCAATCACGTGGACTGTCACCAGATACATATCTACAACATGACAGCACTCTAGATAAAAAATTGTGCAAGTTATATTAATTTCAAAATTTGGCTTATAAGGGCGGGGCCACGCCCATTAGTCCGATCCCGCCCATTTTCTGACCAATTACGTAGAATGCCACCAGATACATATACACAACATTGCAGCACTCCCGATAGCAAATTGTGCAAGATATAAAAATTTCAAAATTTGGTCATTGTGGGCGGGGCCACGCCTATTGGTCCGAACCCGCCCATTTTTGGACCAATCACGTAGATCGCCAACGGATATATATACACAAAATTCCAGGTCTCTCGCTAACAAATTGTGCAAGATATCACATTTTTTAAATTTGGCTTATATGGGCGGTGCCACGCTCATTGGTTCGATCCCGCCAATTTTTGGACCAATCACGTGGACTGTCACCGTTTACATATACACAAAATTCCAGCACTCTCGCTAACAAATTGTGCAAAATATCTCAATTTCAAAATTTGGCTTATATGGGCGGGGCCACGCCCATTGGTCCGGTCCCGCCCATTTTTTCACCAATTACGTAGAATGCCACCAGATACATATACGCAACATTGCAGCACTCCCGCTAGCAAATTGTGCAAGATATCAAAATTTTGTCTATGTGGGCGGGGCCACGCCCATTGGTCCGATCCCGCCCATTTTTGGACCAATCACGTAGACTGCCACCGTTTACATATACACAAAATTCCAGCACTCTCGCTAACAAATTGTGCAAAATATCTCAATTTCAAAATTTGGCTTATATGGGCGGGGCCACGCCCATTGGTCCGATTCCGCCCATTTTTGGAAAATTCACATAATCTGCCATTAAATGCATACAAACAAAATTTCAGCACTATACCTATAATAGGAGCAGAAATATCGGATTTTTAACCTGCGATTTGTATGGGAGGTACCACGCCCCTTTGTCCAATTAATTTTTTTTTCTATATAAACCATCTCGTGAAAATTTAGATTCGAATAAAAAAAAATTATCCAAATCGCTCCAGCCGTTCTGACGTGATGCCATTACACAGATGGACCGTTTCATTTTTATATATATAGATTAATATATACATATAAATAAGTTATAAATCCCTCTTGAACCAATATTCTGAACTTTTATCAACATATGTTCATAAATGTTAAGAGTTAATAGATCTCACGTAATTGAATTACGATACGAAACGGATACGGGAATTAGGCCCCCGGCTATCAGAGAAAATATTTATACCGAACTCTGGTCAGCACATTTATTTTTAGTCATTTCGCTACCTCTTTAATAGCTAAGATTTCTGTCTGGTAAACACTACAGGGATCAGCCAGTCTTTTTGCAAGTGATAGCTGAAGTTCCTCAGAAAAGACACCAAAGCCCTCTTTGTTATCGAGTTTGGAACCGTCCGTATAAAAGTTAATGAATCTCCTCTGTCCTGCGACACGACCATTCCATTCTGATCTATCAGGTATAAAAGTGAGATTATTATTGTCAAAGAGTGGTTCAGTAATAGTATAATCAACTGTGCCCGGAAGGTCTGGTATTCTGTCTAGAATTACACTATGCCCGTACCCATTTCCTGACTATAGTGGCAGTTCCCTGAGACTAATCGCAGTACATGCGGCATATTGCACTGTTATAATATCTAGCGGCAGAGCTGTCCACCAGGCGACACTGCCGTACAGCATTATCGGTCAGACTACTACATACAACCAATAAACTATACTAGGATACAGACCCCAGCGTTTTCCTATTGCCCTTTTACCGGTATATAGCGCTATCTCAGCCTTATTTGCTCTTATGCTGTTGGGTGGACGGTAGCCTGCTATCAATTTTTGTCCTAAGGTAACTATCTAATAATCTCTCCAGAGTTTTAGGGAGGAATGAGTAATATTTTGCTAATATCAGGGCGGAATATATACCGATTTCTTTCACAAAAATTGTTCTGCATTAACAACGAAAATTGCTATATAATGAATAGAACCGAATATATACCGATTCTTTTCTCACTATCTTTTCTGGACAGACAACAAAATTTGCTATTTGATGAAATAACAAGTAAGAAAGTTCAGTCAGGAAACCCGACCTTTAGTCCCAAAAAAAATTGGATTTTTTTGTTTAAATTAAATTATTATCTATTAACCCCCATTAACCTCTAGTTTTTGTAAGTTTGTAGTTATTGTGCGGTTCAAAATGAGAAAATACATTTCTGCATTACACGTTAAATCGTCATTTTTCGTGTTATATCGTTCCACCGACTACCGACCTACGGTCAATACCGTCATCGATCTATAGATTGCGTCCAAGCCCCCATTTGCTCTTCTTTTAGTTTACAATGAGCTCTTTTTGGCATCATCTAGATTCTTCTTCTTCATCCTTAATACTGATTGACAGTAATTCGATATAGCAGTCCAGCCTTCGTCGTCCTTGACTATCTCATCTACCAGATTCACCACAGTTACATTTCCTATTTCTTGCATTTAACTTCCTATATTTGCAGCCCAGCGTATGCATCCAAAAAAGTATGTTCTGCATCATCCTCAACTTCATGTTCTTCGTACAGGCACATCGGTGTGTCACATTTGTCCATTTTGTAAAGATACGAGTATTTTCTAAAGTATCCATGTCCGGATAGCATCTGCGTTATGTAATAATTTACAGTTTTCTTCAGTTTTCCTTGTTACCCATTTTTTTATTTCTGGTTTGACAGTCCATCTTTCTTACTTATCGTCGTTCCAGCGTGTCTTCCATTTCTGAAAAGTATTATCTCTCTCTCTGCTGCTAGATAAGACGTGTCTATTCTATTATTTTGTCTCGATTTTCATTCGTTCTTCAGCTTGTAGATCGATGGGTATCATTCCGACTATGATTTGGACTGTCGCTGCCGATACGGTGCGGTACGCGTTGGCTACTCTTACGGCTGGGTTAGGCAAACGTAACCGTGACGCCCCCATAGCGTAACTAATCAGCTGATTCAATGTGACGTATGGAAATCAGTGTAAACGATTGGTCAATGGAAAAAAAACGTAAACGGACGGCAGAATCTGCTGAAATTTGATTTGGGCGGTACGTTTACGTGCATTTGCAAACAAAATTAGTAAAATAATGAAAAAAAGAATAAATTTATGCTAAAATTTGGAAAGTAATGGTAAATAAGTAATAAAATGATAAACTAGTAGCAAAAAAATTAAAAAAAAATTAATTTGTTGCTATTTTTGTTGTGAATGTCTGAGGGGTACAGCACGTTTTTCAAGTTTTGAATAATTGCTCCAGCGGGCAATGTTACGGCGACGCTAAAGTTATATAACGGTTAAGTTTGCCTAACCCGGCCTTTAATGCTGCTGTTTTCTGAGCTGTTATTACTCGTATGTCTGAGCTCTGAGGTTGAGAGGAGAGAGTTTCAGGCTTCCATAAGAAATCTCCTCTTTTTTGGGAGCGGTCCTCCGACATTTGCCATTAGTCTACTTAGATTCGCTTTTATTTCGGCGGCCTTAGTTGTGGTGTACCGTATCTGAGCAGAGTATGTTAGCTTCGAGACCAGTCGTATACCAAGATATTTAACAGATGTTTTTGTTGGAATAACAGCTTCGCCAAATTGCATATCAATCTCTAGTTGAATTCTTCGCCTGGTGAGTAGAAGAAGCTCAGTTTTGCTTTTTCTAGCTGTAGTCCATGTGAGCTGAGACAAGTCTTCGTTCGAATCATCACCTGCCCGTGACTGTGTTGTGCATTTTCAGTGTTTCTCGCTTGTATTGCAACTGCGATGTCATCTGCATATCATACTAGGAATGTGTCTTTGGACATGTCCATTCTGAGTATTTCATCATAGGTAGCATTCCACAGGTCGGAGCCTAAGATGGATCCTTGTGCTGCTCCTGATGTTACTTGAGCTCTTCTCCTGCCAGAGCTGGTATTGTATGTCAGCAACCTATCGCTTATTATTTTCATTCCATATGCTGGGACTTGGAAGTCTCTTTTTATTGATCGTAGTACATATGTCCATCTGAGGATATTAAAAGCATTTTTGACGTCAAGGGTGGCCAGGACAACAATAGGTCTGGTGTGGTGGTTCATTTCTCTGGCGGTTAATACTGCATCAGTAACCTTCTTTATTGATCCAACAATGGATTTTCCCGGTCGGAATCCGTACTGTCTTTCAGATAATCCTCCTTTGCAACTAATAGCTTCATAGAGTCTGGGCTTGATAAGTCTCTTGAGTAGTTTTCCCGCTGTACCCAGCATTCTCTTGCAGCTGAGGACCAGCTTTTGCTCTTTCCAGGGCTCCGGAAAAAATACCATCTATGAGACATCCGTTGTACATGTTTGGTAATAATTCCGGCTGGTATAAGGTTGAACAGATCAATATTCAAATGATTTGGGTGCCGGACCACAGGAATATACGAAGTAACTCCAAACCTTGCTTGCAAAACAAGGAACTACCTTACCAAGGGAAACTGGGATCGATGGGCATGCCTCAGCGACCTGCAATCTCTTCACATAGTCTAAGTGAACTTGACATATAGGCAGCCACTATTGACCTAACCTAATCAAACCTACGACATTACAATTATATCAAATTTCTTTTATATTTCCAGTGATCCCAATAGGATAAAATTTAAAAAATATAGCGAATTGGATGAAGATTGGGCCATACGATTTAAGGTTTCCAATATCAATACGAGTCTTTTGGTAAAGCTAACGAATATAAAGGGTGTCCCAAGAAGAACGCAATTTTTAAATATCGCAACATTCGAAGTGTCATTGTTTGACATTTGAATAATTGTTATTGTTTGTTAGTAGAAGGTACGAGGTTAGTAAAAATGGAGCGCTACACGAATGAACAACGCATTCTCATTGTGAAATTGTTTTACCAAAATGGTGAAAGTTTTGCGGCTACAGTTCGCAAATTGCGATCAATTTGGGGTCACAATAATGCTCCAAAAGAGTCAACTGTAAAGAGATTAATGGATAAATTTGCCGAAACTGGGTCTGTTAGTGATGTAAAGACAACAACGCGCCATCGACCAGGTCGATCGACCGGTTTTTGGGTGGTTTTTGGGCTGGAGGAATCATTGGACCTTTTTTTATGAAAATGAGGCAGGTCAAGCGCAAACAGTCAATGGTGTTCGGTATCGTGAAATGATAACCAGTTTTTTCTTGCCTAGAATTGAAGAAATGAATGTGGAGGGCATGTGGTTCCAACAAGACGGCGCCACATGTCATACAGCCAGAGAAACAATTCAATTGCTGCATCAGTCATTTCCCGGTCGTGTTATTTCGCGTTTTGGAGATCAGAATTGGCCGCCTAGATCGTGCGATTTAACACCATTAGATTTTTTTCTTTGGGGTTTTTTGAAGTCGATGGTTTACGCGAATAAGCCGACGACGACTCAAGCCTTAAAAGACGAAATTGGACGCTGCATTAATGAAATACCGCAGCATTCATGCAAAACGGTCATTGAAAATTTCATTAAAAGATCGCGTGCATGCCAGCAAAGCCGCGGCGGCCATCTGCACGATATATTGTTCCGTACATAACCTCATTCTGTCTACTTTACGATATAATAAAGTTTCACGATTTTTTCTTAAACATCTGTGTTTTATTTAAAATTAAAAAATTGCGCTCTTCTTGGGACACCCTTTACAATTCTATAATAAATAAATAAATATATTCACTTATCCACTGCAGATTTTTCTTAAGGATCCACGAGAACTATTAGCAATGACCGATTTCCCCAGTTACATATGGAATCCGACAAAGAATATTTCTAAATACAGTTATACCATAAGAAACCATTATGCCGAAAAGGAAGTAAGAAATTTGAAAGAAAGGTACGAATGGATTCTAATTAATTTAAAATTCTTTAATCCTTCCTTATATGTAAATATTTATAGAACATTTAACGAAGTTTTTATATTATATATCACTTCTATTTTTTATTTTATATTCACCATTTCTCTTTTATTATCAGCCAACGCAAATGTCTTTATTTGGACGAACATCTGCCCTATAACGATATTCGCAGTGAATACAAAGTTAAATTCTACAGTCAAGGTTTATGTCGCAGCTATTGTCAGGCTATGGAATTCGTCAAGTATTGCAAATGTTTACCTGCGAGCAACAGGAAAATCATTCCCAGTAAGTTTAAGGAAAATCGTTTCAAAATAATTTCACTATGTTTAATTTGTTTGTTATTATAGAACTTTCGAAAAAACTAAATATTTGTTCTCTGAGAAATATACGTTGCATTGAGAAAAATTATTCAAAAGTTCGTCAAACTGATTGCTTTCGTTGTCTACCGAATTGTAATTATACAGAATATGCTGCAAGGCCGTTAATACGAGTACCGTAAGTAGAAAGTATATAAAAGAAAAACTGTTCGAATAGGCTGAGTGGATTTTTTTCGGAAACAGAAGGGATGTAGAGTGTCATGCGACCTCATCAGAATCTGGGTATTCGCCACACTACCAACAAAAGTTGTGGCAGCAACCCCATCTAGATCTCAGTTAGGTCAGAACTAATCTTCCTTGTTGCAGCAGTATATATTCCTCTGATGCTTCCAGTGAAGAATGGTCTTTAAGAACAAAATATACACAATAGATTTTAACTAACCCTAGCCCCTCCCGTTGAATCAATTTGATTGCTTCAAAAAGTACAAAAGTTGGCGGATACCAACATCAGCCAAGTTAGCTAACTCCTCAATGAAATAAGAGCCTAATGGTGTAAGCCGCATCCTATAGAGGGCGGAGCACAGGTACAGAAGGCTTTCTCTTGATTCCCTCTCCTCTTCGTCTCCACAGCTTCTGCAAAAGTCATTATGCAAGACCTTCAATCTCTCTGCGTGCAGTCCAGTAAGACAGAGACCTGTCATGATAGACACGTTAAGTGAGACTTTCGTTCTCGACAACGGCAGCAGTGCTTTGGTGCGTTTTGATCTATGAAGTACCCGACTAGTGAGTACCTGACAATCCTTGCAGTTCCCTGGTATGTCTCTGTGGCCCGACGCACATATCATTTGAATATTAAACTGTTGAGACTTCTCGTTAAGAGATCTGCGACATTCGAGGGCAGTTTTTAAATTCAGGATAGCAGCCTGACTATCAGGGAAAATTTTTATACGACTTTGGTCAGCACATTTATTTTCAGCCAATCCGCTACCTATTTAATAGCTAGATTATCTGCCCTGTAAACACTACAGTGATCAGGCAGTATTTTTGCAAGTCACAGCTCAAGTTCCTCAGAAAATACACCAAACCCCACTTGGTTTGAGCTTTGGTACCATGCCCGTAGCCATTTCCTTACCATAGTGACAGTTATCCGAGTCTAATCGAGTACATGCGGCATTATTCTGATATAACATCTAGCGGCATTTAATGTAGTATAACGTTAAGTGCCACAGTTGGTGTCGTTCTCAGTGCACCAGCGATACATATAGCAGCCATTCGCTGTGCCTTGTTTAGTATCGCTCAGAAGGTGGATTTCTGCATAGCTGTCCACCAGGCGACAATGCCATATACGAGTATAATTATCAGACTGACTACTACTGTATACAACCTATAAACTATACGCTGGTTGAGATCCCAGCGTTTTCTTATTGTTCGTTTACAGGTATACAGCGCTACCACAGAATTATTTGCTCTTTCCAAAATGTTGGCTTTGAAGTGCAACTTCCTCTCCACTAATAAATACCTAAGTATTTTGCGCTTTCAGAGAAAGGAATTTACCCTCAAGGAGACGGGTGTAACTCGTGGTACCTCATTTTTCCTGCTGAAAATAAATAGTTCTGTCGTAGTCGGGTTAACCACCTGCTCTAATACTTGCAAGTAGGGAGGTTCTTCTTTGGATACTACACCATTGCTATATCTTGTACGCCTTAAGTCGGATTTTGCTGAATCCATACCATGTCATCGAGCTTGAGGTGATTGGGTAGAGACTCATCATTCAGTATAAATACTGCGTGTGTCCGCAACCCATCCAATCGGCCGATGCGTTTTCCGGCTGGAAAACCCCGAGCCCCGTACGGATTGAGGCGGCTGTACTATGCAGAACTTAGTTGCCCCAGAGCTGCTATTGTATTTTGCAGTAGTTTAGGGATTGGTGATTGGTATTCGCACATTGCCGTTAAGTCGCAAGTCCTGCATAAACTTAAGTCAGTTACGCCAAAACAGCTTATCTTTGTCGCGGCATTATCTCTTCGTCTAAATAATCTTGTGGAGAGTTGTCTCTGAGCAGTATGTCATCCAGCGACTTCGTGGACGCTGTGATCTTCGTATCTTGGGAAAGGTGGTCCTCCTCTGAAGACATAAGCAGATGGCATCATGTCGATGTTCTTATGGCGTGATTCTGGCAAGTCTACAAATATATATTCCATAACTGCTTCTGGTTCACATTCGGTGACTTAGTGAAAGAGGTCACCAAGATTTCTTTATTGGTTCCGCAAGTGATGTAAGTGTGCGACTTGATTGCCTTCTTTCATCTGAAATCTACATGTTCCTCACAAATGTCCTCTAACAAATGTCATCGATGCATCCGAACCGTACGACCACGTTATATGTAAGATTTGCGCACCGTCAATTGGTGGTGGAATTGCAGAAGTATTTACTCTATGGGTTATTAATTTAAGCTCCCAAATACCATGTCCTCTAGCATTGAAAAGATCAATAAAATCGAAGACCGTTATGTAACATGACCAGTTTTTGTGATGACCTTTTTATACAATATGTTCGAAGCAGTAGTTGTACTATACTACTTTCGACAATCGTGCTGGTGGCCGGCATCTAAAATATGTCCAGTCAGACCCGGAAAAGTGCCACAGATGTCTTCGCTATTGGTTATAGATGGGAAATCGGCTTAGGAGATTCTTCTTACTCACATATTTGCTTTAATCTGTAGCGGGACCACTCTGTTAATATTTCAGACTTCAGCAACTATTTGGTACATTGTGAGGATTTCGTCTGGTACTCGACTCCCGATAAATTCAGTTATTACATCATCAACATGTATAGTAATTCTGGGCCTAGTCCTTCATAAAACTTTGCATTCGGAGGGCATCGCAACTTTGCCAACAGAAATGGTGTAGGTTTCTCCTCAGATCGCGTAGCCGATACAAGAACTTTAGATGTATTCGTTGAGCATTTTACTAATCTCCAGTCTATGAATGCCATCATACTCACCTGTGAGTACATCTGGTCTTCTAGTGCTTACGGTCTATGGTATTCCACCAGCAGAGACGTGATGAGCGGCTGCATAGCAACACATGTTTAGAATTTCTCCTCAGCTGCTCGCACACGTAGGAAATTGGTGGTTCCTTGAAATCGTGATTGGTGAATTCTCTATGCACGTCTTTATGTACCTTCCTATTAGAATTAACTATGGCTGAGTGCAACTTTTAGGTATTCGACCAGAAAGATACTCGTATAATAAGCGGCTGCTTGGCTGTAGTGGTCCAGAATTTCTTTTCAGCTACTCGTACATTCTCAGCTTCTCGTACATGAGGGCAATTTATCTAGGAGAGATTTAGAGAGTGGCTTCTTTAGGAATTTCTGCTTAACTACCGGTGCAACTGAGAGAATGAAGTCGTGATTGGAGAACTACCTGAACCCGTTCCAATTAACCTTGCTCTTGGTAATAACTAGGACAGAATTCCACACCCATGATGCGTATTGTAGTCTGCACATCGCATAGCACCGAGCACTGCTGCCTATCTTATATAGCTCTGTCTATGCCACCTATGGATCGGTGGAGTCAATCTCTGGCGAGGTAATGTATATATAGCGTGCGAACCTTATACGAATATAGCATGTCACCATCAAAACTGTACATTATACGCTGCGACCATTTTTTAACGACTCAATAAATTTACTATTCTGCTATCGAATATTAAAATCATTTTTTCAATTAAATAATTAAACGATAAAAACCTCATATTTTGCTTTTCTTTTTTTCGCCGCAGAGGAACAATACCCGCAACTGATCAATTGGAAGAAAATTATTCATTGGACTCCAATAATAGCTTCTTCGATTTGACCATAGATCTGGAATATTGGCCGGTACTACATTATCGCACTTTAATCATATTCTCAACCATAGAATATTTAGGTAAGAGCTGTAAAATATATTGTCTATATAAAATACGAGTACATAATTAAATTTTGATCTATACAGTATCCCTTATGGGTCTTGCTGGATTTTTTCTTGGTCCCAGTTTCTTAACCATATTTGAAGCTTTCTACGGTTTATTTGTGAGATTTTGCTGTTCCTATTATGTCAATTGGGTATAATTTGTTATATTATCCCAAGAAATTTGTCACAATTACGTGTATTTGATTTTTAGGATAATTTAGAACGGGAATTTCGAAAACAGGAAGAAAAGGAGCGAACTCAAGTCCCGCCTCGTATTAATATGTCACTGAGAGTACCATTAACAAAGTGAATATTTTCTATTGGTTCCTAAAAGTATGCTTTGAAATGTTTGGCATTTATTTATATTCTAGATATTCTATAATAGGTGTGTTTTATTTTAGAAACTAGCATTGTTTACTAAAAGCTGTTATTTGCGCTTTCCCGCTTGCAACGTTACAGAATATTATTCCACATTATATATTAAATATTTACATACTTATATTAATCATAACAAATCGAAATATATTAGAGTTACTAAAGTGTAGTCGTATATCATTTCGTAATTGTTTTTTTTAGTATAATATTACAAAAATAAATACAGAAACGTTTTCAACTATTGCTTGCTTTTCTACTGAGAAGGAGAAGTTTATCATATCAAAGAATTTCAAATCCTAAAAGGTCTCAAAAGAAGGTCATTGGCAAGTTAATTATGGTAATAACAAACATAATTAGGGTACTTTAAGTCCTCTAACGGCAAAAACTTCCAGCAAAAACTATATAACTCGGAGACCTGCGTGATAACATTTACCATACCATCCCTGTATAATTGTAAACGAATAAATGGCTGGATCATTTGAATCAATGTAATATAAGCTCTGGAATTGGTAACTTGTGAACAACATTTAAATCGATTTAGAATCCTGGCAGAACGGAGTAATCTGAAGAGATATTGGAGTTATTTAAACTCGCAGAATATATATCGACCCGGGAGTGAAAAGAAAAATCATGCCTCCTATTCATACTATCCGAAACTAGAAGTTACACCACAACTTGGCGAAAGTTCCGGATATTCCCAGATGGAATATCCGCGTAGGTGCAGAAGCAATTGGATTTACCACTAGTGTACCTAGAGCAAGTCCCTAACATATTCCAGTAACTCTGTTAATTTCCGAGGTCTGGAAAGGCGAGAGTGGTCTCGCTACCGATACGAGGCAAATAGATTCTTACAGGTCAACTTTCATTCTCTCATCCATAGAGAAGACACTTCTTCCGAGCCTGATTGGTATTTTTCCAAATGACGGCCATCAGCATGGTTTCTTAAGTACGACTTCTGCTCTGCACGTCATTACCACACATTTTATTGGAGGTTGTACAACTGAAAAAGCTGCACTTTTCAATTCAATACAGAATTTAGCACAGAAAGGTTACGATTTTCTAGAGAAGACTTTCGTCAATAGCTTCCAGAAAAATTCCTTTATTTCTTTAGGCCTTCGTTAATCTTATCTTTAATGCCTTCTGAAGAAAATGTATTCTAGGTAAGAAGCCATTCCTTATTATATTTTAGAGAATGATGCTTTCCTTACGTTATTCTAGAGAAGAAGACTTCCCTTAGGGTTTCTTGAGAATAAGACAATCTTTAGGTATTCTAGAAAAGAACGCATTTCTTAAGCTATTCTAGAGATGAATACCTTTCTTAAGTCCTTTAGGAGAGAATGTGATTTTTCTTAATTTTCTTTCTTGAAAACTTCTAGAGAAAAATGCCTTCTTACAATTTTCGAAAGAAGGAGACCTAGAAGCATACTATACTTAAAGTCATCTACACAATAAATTATTCCTTAATGCCATCTGCAGAAGCCCATTTTTAAGGCCTTCTAGAAAAGAAGAGAAGACGTAGGACTTCATGAGAAGAAGATATTCCTTAAGGACTTCTAGATAATAATACCTCCCTTAATGCATTTTTTAAAAACTCAAAAAAAAAGAAATATTCTACAGTGTGGAGCTAGGTAATTTGCTTATTTGGAATGAAATAAAAAAATATGAACCTTAGAAAAATTTATTTTATACTTTAAGAATTTATAAATTACATAGTTTTAAATAGTGTATCTGGCAAATGTCGACCTTCGCTATCCACACACTGCTGCATACTTTTTATGAAGTTTTCATGAACTGTAACAAGCATGTCGACTGGTATTCTGTCAATTTCTTCCAAGTTGATATACAGTATATGTAGTCGAATTCCCTTACTGTTCAATATAATTAAAATTTAAAATAAATTTATCTAATGTTCATAACTTTTTTATTTCATTCCCAAATAAGCAAATTACCGCGCTCAACCGGTACTTGCTTTAGGGATTCAGTTCCTATGTATATTTTGTGCTGATGTTTTTTACGACTTATTATCATAGAGAGAATACGTTTGTTGTTAAATTCCATCTTTAAAGACTTCTGTAGAAGAATGGCTTCTTAAGATTTTCGAAAGAAGGAGACCATACTTACAGTCATCTGTAGATGAAGACTTTCTAGATGTATTATAAACAAAAAATAACTTTTCTAAAGATTTACATAGAACAAGAATATCTTCTTTAAATGTTGTTAGAGAAGGTAATCTGGAGAATAAGGCCCTGTTTTAAGGCCTTCTATAAAAGAACCTGAATGACAGGTCGACTAAAGAATCCAATCATAATTAAGGTTTTTCTTAAGATTTTCTATTGATGAAGACCTTCCTTACCATCTTCAATTGAAGAAGGCATTCCCTAATGTTTTCTATTGAAGACGACCTTCTATTGAAGAATATTTTCCTCAAAGATAGGTAGAAGTGACAGCATGTCGGTGTCCCTTAGACTATTTATGTAGTTCATTGTAACACCACAGAGACGCTAGGAAAAATAAGAACTCCCAAAAAAATGTGAGCCTGTCGCCAGAAGGTGTCGTATTGATTCCTCTTCGTCACCGCATCTATTCTAGAAGTAATTTGGCAAGACTTTAGGTATATCTGCTTACCGTCCAATAAGGCAGTGACATTCTGTCTCGATAATGGCAGCAGCGCTTAGTTTAAGCACGGCTACATCAGCTTGCGATTTATACTGTGAAAAGATCTGCGAATTTCACAAATAAAATATGTATTTAGCCACAAACAAAGTTATTGTTTAAGGAATTTTCAAAAAAAAAATTTTATTTAAAAAATGTTTTTAAAACTTTATTGTCTTTTTCAAATTTTAGTTTAAATTTTTCCACGATTTCGTGTTATACTTTATAGTTAAAAATGTCATAAACATCATTCGATTTTGTATTACAGCACTAATTTTTAATTTATAAATATTTCAATTCATCACTTTTTGTCAATCCATCTTTTATAGTTAGAAACATATAACATTTCCAAAAAAAATGCATTTGAACTTCTGAAAACAGAAAACTTGTCTTTAAATTAAGACATTGTCAAAATAATATTTGTGTGTGTCAAATATTATATATTTGGAGTGTATCCTAAACATATGTATGTTTCCACCAGAATATGTTTGGGACAATATACTATTTGCACGATTTTTTTCTGCGTGTATACTAGGGCGGGTCGATTTAAAAGTCGCCCATTGCTCAGTGAAAATCGTATTCTAGGGATCAAAATAAGAAACTCTGCCCGAGGAACCATACCTCTAAAACGAGTTCTGATGTCCCCACATTTGACCCGTAGGGAGAAATTTTGAAAAATCCCACTCTGACCCATTTAGAGGGCGTTAATCGAGTCCAAATGTATGACCGACCCCCACTAACTTTGGAGGGCCGATCCACCCATGCCAGTGGCACACCCCCTGGAACTCACCTGGGGGGGTTCCCCATACAAAAATTTCAAAAAATCACCATTTTTGGCACTTTACATGACAAAATTAACGAAATGGCTATGTTTTTTCTTTATTATACCCTACACCACACTGTGGTACAGGATATTATAAGTTTGTTTCACGGCAGATGTTTGTAACACCTGAAAATAACACAGCTAGACCCACCTTAAAGTATACCGATCGACTCAGAATCACTAGCTGAGTCGATATAACGATGTCCGTCCGTCCGTCCGTCTGTCCATGTAAAGTTGTTCGTCGACTACAGATCGCAATTTCACTCCGATCGTTCTGAAATTTTGCAGTTTAGAGTATTTCGCGGCTGTTAAGATCGCTATTGAATTTGGTTGAAATCGGTTCAGATTTAGATATAGCTCCCATATATATCTTTCGTCCGATTTGGCCCTTTAGTGCTATAGAAGCTGTATTTTACATCAGATCGTTTTGAAATTAAAATGGTAGAGTTTCTTGATCTATGAACCAACATTGCCGAATTTGAAGAAAATCGGTTAAGATTTGGCTATAGCTCCCATATATATGTTTCGTCCGATTTTGCTCTTTAGTCCTGTAGAAGCTGTATTTTACATCCAATCATTTTGAAATTTAGAATGGTAGAGTTTCTTGATCCATGAACCAACACTACCGAATTTGAAGAAAATCGGTTCAGATTTAGCTATAGCTCCCATATATATGTTTCGGCCGATTTGGCCATTTAGTCCTATAAAAGCTGTATTTTACATCCAATCGTTTTGAAATTTAGAATGGTAGAGTTTCTTGATACATGAACCAACATTGCCGAATTTGAATAAAATCGGTTAAGATTTAGCTATAGCACCCATATATATGTTTCGTCCGATTTGGCCCTTTAGTTCTATAGAAGCTGTATTTTACATCCAATCGTTTTGAAATTTAGAATGGTAGAGTTTATTGTTCCATGAACCAACATTGCCGAATTTGAAGAAAATCGGTTAAGATTTAGCTATAGCTCCCAAATATATGTTTCGTCCGATTTGGCCCTTTAGTCCTATAGAAGCTGTATTTTACATCCAATCATTTTGAAATTTAGAATGGTAGAGTTTCTTGATCCATGAACCAACACTACCGAATTTGAAGAAAATCGGTTAAGATTTAGCTATAGCTCCCATATATATGTATCGTCCGATTTGGCCCTTTAGTTCTATAGAAGCTATATTTTACATCCAATCGTTTTGAAATGTAGAATGGTAGAGTTTCTTGATCCATGAACCAACATTGCCGAATTTGAAGAAAATCGGTTCAGATTTAGCTATAGCCCCCATATATATGTTTCATCCGATTTGGCTCTTTAGATCCAATCATTTTTATACCCTACACCACACTGTGGTACAGGGTATTATTTAAGTATAAAATGTCCCAAAAGTATATTTATGTAAACAATTTATACATGAATTACAAAATTTATATATCAGAGTTATTCAATATTACGAGAGTGGTGTAGGGTATTATATAGTCGGCCCCGCCCAACTTACCCTTTCCTTACTGGTTTTTATTTATTTATTTATAATAATATTTATTTATAATAATATCTATTTTTTCTCTTAAGAAATTTATTTAGTCAGAACATATGTAAATGAAAAAATTAATTTAAGTTAGTTATAGAAAAGAAAGTAAAAAAAAATATTGTTTGAAGTCTTTTTTACTTTCAAGTCTGGGCAATTTCGCACGGCTCTCTAATGTCGTCGCCATAACAGCCTCTACATTTTCCGGTATAACCCGTTTGGAAACGCTAGCTAGCAATTGAACATGTCGTTCCGTTCCTTGTATGTGTGATGGAATTTTTGGATCATTAAACGGTGGATCATCTTGATTTAAATATTCTTTCAATATATCGTACGGAATGCTTCGCGTGAATGGTGGTTCAAATACGTTATTTATGTCATTCATATTGATCATTTCCGTGTAACTTGTGCAATTAAAGTTTATATCTGGTTTTTTATAAGCTCTAAGTTGCGTTGGGTCGTCAACATCGGTTCGATAGCGTAGAATTTTCTTGATAGCACAGTCGCGTTTTTCTTTGCTATCATCAAACAACATTGATAACAAGATATTTTCCGAATGCGCATAATATGAATTATCTTTAATTACTTGATTGACAATTTTGCGTAAACGAGGTTCTAGAAATCGGGACCAACTAAAGAACTTGAAAAATAATGCACTGTCGTACACGACAGAGCTGTAATAATTGATATTGAAGTTCATTGGCACATAACATTTAATTATAAATTCAACCAGAATTCTTAAATTTGCATCTGGATTTTCCGTTGTCACATATAATCGTAATAATCTAGCGGCCTTGGTGTGCCACCGAGCATGTACAATTTTCCCTGGTTTGATGTTAGCCAGATCCACCGAAACCACGCCGCTAGAAATTGCATGGGCCATGTCGTATAAGTACTTCGAATCGGTGGAAAATTCAATTTTTTCTGGAGCAGGGGGCATATTTTGCAACTCAATTTTCTGGAAGCCGTCCACCACCTGAAAATATATAATAATAAAATAATTAAAAATGGTTGACAATTATAATAAATGAGTGATAGCAATAACTTACCGGAAGAGTTTCACAAGTTTGATTTGACGGCTCAGTTTTCCGGTTGCCGATCTTGGTCCAGTGCTGGTTGATTTATCCAAAGCTTCAAACAAATGCCGAAACGGAAGTTCGTTGAAGTGTAGAAGGCAAACGAACCAATGCAATGGTCTTTTTAACAGCAATTCGAATCGTCGCATAATTCCACCGTGTGGGCCAGCGTTTGTTAGCTCACCGTCAGTGCATATTCCAATTAATGCATCCAGTGATATATTTTTATCGTTGAAAAAATCATTTAATTTGGTTGTTTTGTATTCAGCGGTTTCATGTTCCAGTCTTACGTAACCAATCAATTCAGAATTGGGTTCTCTCAAAATAACAAGATGAGGTTCTTTTACCATCCTAGTATGATACTTCTCATAAATTATCTATCGTTAAAGTATCATCTTCTGCCATCGAATGAAAACGCTAACAAATTGGTATCATCTAACCGTTTGCGAAGCACTCCTTGTCTGCATTTCTCTTTTTCTCTGCAAACTTTCGATTTATCCATGATGGGAGGTTTCCCATGCTAATCTTTAATTTTGAAATCTTGCAAAAGAGCGGTTCCCAATGCTGATGCTACTCTATCAGGCACACCAAATCTGTCACATACCAAGGCAAAGTTAAAACAATCGTATATATCTGTGTATTGTGAACTTGTGCTTCTATCCATATCTTCTTGAACCGGTGGGAAGATCCCATATCATCGGGATCTTGGTATGTTGGCATTGATGACATAGACGTTGCTCCTTGCTCTTCAATTTCCATCACAAATGCATCCATTGTTAGTCTTCTCAGATTATGTTGATCGTGCATAAACTCTATGAGGCGTTCGGGAACAAAGCCGCATGCACATGGAGCTGCCTTCAAATCGCATTTACATGTTCCAATGTAAAAAATTGTTTCCAGAGATTTTACATACTCTGTAAATTGTTGGGTTTTGTTTCTTCTCTTGATTTGGTCTTGATATTTGTCAAGCAATCTATTCAATTTATTATATACACTTTTTTTCAGCATTATTTCCATACCAAGTTTTTCCCAAATTCCAATCAACTTATCTTGTACTTGAATAGTGAATGATTTATAGGAAAACTTTTTTTGTTCTGTTTTAGCACGTTCGCTTAAGTAAAAATAGTATCTCAAGATATCCAGATGGGTTGGTAAATTAAGATCAGTCAAATCAGTAGACACTCCAAATATAGTAACATCATGCTTGGGTATATGACTCATTGGGTTTTCGTAAGTTGTTGTTGCTTCATCTTGCGGTGTAGAGGATGATGGATTCATTGTAAACTTTTTGATTTGGAATGGTCACTTCACTTTTTTTTTTTAAATATTTTTATCTGAAATTAGCACTTCACACTTTGAGTTCTTCCCAACGACTTAATGCATTCACAAAAACTGTTGCGTTATATATGGTCTACGAGACGAGGTAATAAGAATGAAATGATAATTTCAATTCTACCTGCTGTGTCTTGTGGTGGCTTAAAACCCCACACAAGCAATTTTACGACCTGCAATTGTGTCACAGTGATACGTTCATTTTAAAAAGGGCTGCGGTGCATCACAGTGATACCTTAATTGTTAAAATGGTTGCAAAAAAACGCGCATTTCTTAAGAAGGTGCCATAAAAACTGCATTTCTTAAGTAGGTGCTATAAAAAATTCACACAAGCAATTTTACGACCTGCAATTGTGTCACAGTGATACCTTCATTTTTTAAAAAGGTTGAATAAAAACCCACACAACTAAGTTTACGACATGTAAATGCATCACAGTGATGCCTTGGTTTTAAAAGGGTTGTAAAAAACGCTAATTTCTAATAATTTTTTTAATTTCTTTTCTATTACTAAGTTAACTTAATTTTTTCATTTACGTATGTTCTGACTAAATAAATTCCTAAAGAGAAAAATAAACTCCAAAAAGAAAAAAACATAGGCATTTCGCTGATTTTTTCATGTAAAGTGCCAAAACTGGCGATTTTTTGAAAGGTTTGTATGGTGAACCCCCGGGGGGTTTCAGGGGGTGTGCCACTGGCATGGGTGGGTCGGGCCTCCAAAGTTAGTGGGGGTCGGTCATACATTTGGACTCGATTGGCGCCCTCTAAATGGGTCAAAGTGGGATTTTTCAAAATTTCTCCCTACGGTCAAAAGTGGGGACATCAGAATTCGTTTTAGAGGTATGGTTCCTCGGGCAAAGTTTCTTATTTTGATCCCTAGAATACGATTTTCACTGAGCAATGGGCGACTTTTTTGCCTCTCCACAAATCGACCCGGCCTAGTGTATACATATGTAATATACCTAACACCCACCTTCTCCAAAGAAAGCAGAATATTGTTCATGGAGAGAATACTTACATGGAGAGAGACAGAACTGCTCTTGAGGCGTTCCTCTGCTGATAAATCTTTGGAAGTCCGTTGACCCTTATGCTGTTATCAAGCCTAGGTGTTGACAGAACGTTAATATTGCCCCTGTATTTACGTTATATTTCTTAAGACTGAAGGCCGGATTAGGCAAACTTAACCGTAATTTAACTTTAGCGTCCCAAAACTTTAAAAACTTACTGTATCACTCTGACATTCACAACAAAAATAGCAACAAATTAATTTAAATTTTTGTTGTTAGATACTCAAACCCTATGACCTTGAGCTTGATTATCTAACAACAAAAATAATAGTGTAAAATTAAGCCGCTTGACAAAAATAGAAGTAAAAATCAAATTAATTTTATTATACCCTCACTTTAGTGTGACGAGGGTATATATCATTTGCTACGGAAAAAAGTGTAACACATCGAAGGAGTGATCTAAGACCCTAAGTATGTTCGGAGGAAATCCGTTTTGGGTCATTTTAAGTCGAATGAGCAATGTCCGTCCGTCTGTCTGTCTGTCTGTCTGTCTGTCTGTCTGTGTGTCTGCTGGCTGGTGCGCACGATAACTCTCGAAAGGAGTAACCGATTGACTTCAAATTTGGTATGTGGTAATATTTTGATCTATCTCCGGATGAGTTCGAAGATGGGCCATATTGGTCTACTCCTTCTGGTACCTCCCACACAAAGGGTTAAAATTTAGTGAAATATTGATTCTTTAATAACTTCTATACTACTTATTCGAATCTTTTGAAATTCTGCACATAATATTAGTATATAAGTCGCTATTAACTCGAGAAAAATGGGTGAAGTTGGCATGCCCCTTTTGGTACCTCCCACACAAATGGACCATTTTGCAGCAAAATTTAACTGCTTATAACTTTAATACAAGTGCATAAAAATGCTTGAAATTTTCTACAGTATAATGTTTTTGTAGCGCCTATAGTCCGGTAAAAAATGGGCATTATCGTACAGCCCCTTTTGGTACCTCCCACACAAATGGACCGTTTCGTACCAAAAGTAAACGGCTTGTAACTTAAATACCAGTGCATACAAATACTTAAAATTTTGTACAGTGTAATGCTGTTATAGTGCCTATAGTCCTGTAAAAAGTGGGCGTTATCACCCCGCACCTTTTTGAACCTCCCACACAAAATGACCAAATCATACCAAAATTACATAGCTCGTAACTTTAATATAGCAGTGCACATAAACGCTTATAGTTCAGCACAATGCAATGTATTTAAGAATGTACTGTTTACCGAAAAATATGTGTATTTGGAAAACCCCTTCTGGTACCTCCCACACAAATTGACAGATTTATTGGTGTAATGTTATATATTACATTACTCACAAAGTGAGGGTATACCTTAGTCGGTTTACCCGACTGAAACTTTCTTACTTGTTTTATATTTATTTGCTACTAATTTATATTTTTATTACTTATTTATTATTACTTTTCAAAAGTTTCGCATAAATTTATTCTTTTTTCATTATTTTACTAATTTTGTTTGCAATTGCACGTAAACGTATCGTCCAAATCAAATTTCAGCAGATTCAACCGTCCGTTTCGTATCCGTTGATTGATTGATTTCCATATTTCAAATTGAAACAGCTTATTCGTTACGCTACCAGGGCGCTACGGTTACGTTTGCCTAACCCAGCCTTGAGTTAGATAAACTCAATCGCAAAGTCGCTTTAACGTAACGAATCAGCTGATCCAATCTGCCATAGGGAAATTGGTGTACAATTAGAGAACGAAACGTAATCGGAACAGAGAAAAATTTTGTGGTTTCGTTTCCCTAACCCAGCCTTAAGAAAGCAATTCAAAGCCAAAATAATGTGCTGTAACGAAGACAGAACTTTGTAAATAAATCTTCATATATATAAATCTTCATTACTTATTTATCGAACTTTACATAACAAGGATTTATTTCTATTTAACGGGGTAGCTGCTATGGCATAGTCTCGGATACTTCGATACATTAAGATGCTTGCTACAGATGTAAAGGGTAAATAATTTTTGAATGAATCAACTTTTAGTACGATTTGGTACGTTTCTGTGGGTAAGTTAAAAAAATGGAGTGGGAAGTACACCCACTTTTCTTGATCGATGAATCTTCTAAGTGTGTGAGAAAGTACAGAAGATTTGGCTAAGCAGTATAGAAGTTATAAGATATTAAATACTTACTTGGGGATTCACCCCTTTGAAAAAGTGAGTCACAGGTTATATTTAGCGCACTTCTACAAAGTAATTGATACTTACGCCCACTGAAGTGGAATTTCGCTATTTCACTATTTACCAAAACAGCCATACAAATTAATTTATATCAACTTGAAAAGGCAATATACGTCACAGTATGCAAGCACTTCGATGTTAGTTATGAATTCTAAATTATTTATAAATAGGAAAAAAAAATAATGAGATTTACTTAATAAAATACCTGCAGTAGTCACTTATCTTATCTCACAGAAAAGTTCTTTTAAATTAAAACAATTTCAGATACTTAAGATTTTCAATTCAATTAGATATTGAGATAACATAACATGACAAAATATAAATTAACGATAAGAAATTGTGTATCAGAGAATAGTATCGAATCAACCAATATAATATCAAATAAATAAAACCCAAATGCATTTAGTTCGAGTACGAAATCGCTTTAAATCGCATTGGCGGGAAGAGTTTTGGGGATAACTGAAAAAAGTGTTGTAGGAATTCAATGTGGACGTATTTGCAAGGATTTCTAGGATGTTTATCCTTAATACTCGGCACAGTGGGAGTAAATGCTTTGCCCTCCAATGTGGAATCGCGTATTATCAATGGCACTGAAGTCGCTTGGAATAATACCCGTTATCAGGTGTCCGTGCGTCTGGAAGTTATTGACAGCATCTACTTTGGCAGTGGCCACATGTGCGGAGGAAGTTTGATCGCACCCAATGTGGTGCTAACAGCCTCTCATTGTATTTGGAAGTAAGTGAGGGTGAAGGATTTTTTGTGGAAAAAAATGGTGGGAAAAAATTTTGTATTGAAGCAATAGCGTTAAACAATTTTGATAATGATTGAATTCATGTATCTACAACAGGGCGGGTCAAATTTTCTTTGAAACAATTTTTTTATAATTACCCTTGTTTCTATTTTATTTAAACAACATTTTAATAACTATTTCTTTTTTTCTCAGCGACAATCAACATAAATTTCGTTCGGCCAATGAGTTCACGGTGGTTATGGGTAATTTAGATCGCACCGTCAAATATGGAAACACTTTGAAAATACCCGTTAGAGAAATCATTATGAAGCCGACTGTTAATCCCTCTACGTTCCGTGACGATATTGCCATAATGATTCTTAATCAATCGGTGCCCGAAAATTATACAGGTTCTTCGATAATCGAAATGAATGATGTTCTTAATTTGCCGCAGGGCACTAAGTGCACCGTCAGCGGTTGGGGCCTAACGGAAAAGGTATGTACGAATATTTTTTTATCACATCAACGCTAATCGAAAACAAAGTCATATAATATAACCCAGCAAACATAGAGTTATGAATTCTGTAATTTAGTTAAAGACTCAGGCCGCTCACACGCTTTAATATTTTGGCGTTGACAGCCATTTTAGTATTTAAGTTAAGAAGTGAAGAGAGGATTCTTTAACCTCTCTTCACTTCTACTTTACCCATCATATCATTCTTAGATCAGAATAAAAGAGTTGGGTCCGCCATCTAACGTTTTTTTCTCAACTAGTGCTTATTTCGTGAATGGTAACACTTAGCTCATGTCTGATTTGACAGATTATTATTTGTATCCTTCCGCTGAACGAATATGGTTGTGTATACGCTTGAACAAGGCCTGCGATCGACTTACAGAAGATGCCGATTTTGCCAAAAAATCATCTTTTTAGATGAAGCTCATTTTGATCTTGGCGGGTATGTAAACAAGCAAAATTGTCGCATAAAAAGCCGATACACCCAAAACGAGTCACTGTTTGGTGCGGATTTTGGTCCAGAGGCATAATTGGGCCATTTTTCTTTGAAAATGAGCAAGTGGCCGTTACAGTCAATGGCGATCGTTATCGGGCCATGTTGAACGAATTTGGCGGACCCTTTATATTTACATTCAAAAGAATGCTAAGTCGACATGGGTAGTTTTTTAGGAGAGCCGACCATTTTGTGTGCGAGGTACCAAAAGGGACGTGGCAATATACTATAAAATCATTAAGCCTGGTAGTAAGATCTTACAATGTTCTCAGCAAAATATCAAACAAATTCTTACAACCGTGTAAACTTAAAATTTTTGTCTTGCAACCGTGTCAGAAAAGTCATCGTCAGTACATTTTAAGTTTCTATCTATTTATGCATCTGACAATGGCGGCATTGTCAGAGACACATTTTATAGGCAGCACTGTCTATAAAATATTTTTATTGGCAATCCTGCATATAAATATTTACAAAATATATTGTAAATAAAGAGTTTTCCAACAAGAGGTGTTATTTTGGCATTCAAAGAAAAATGCCATTTTTTGAGAAAAATGATCGGATGTTTATTTCATAATAAAGAGGTAGGTATGCCGTTAATAATGAAAACCAACATCAGCCAAATGGCCACCACGACCACGCTTACCACGACCAGGACCATATATTTTTCATGAAAATTTTCATAACCAAATCGCAAAGTGGCTGCCCTATGTCCTCGATAGCCTCACGAATTCTATCTTTGAGGTCTTGAATTGACGCTGGGCTGTTGGTTTAGACCTTATCTTTCACGTGGCCCCAAAGGAAGAAGTCGCAAGGTATTAAATCACAAGATCTCGGTGGCCAATTGTGATCACCTCTTCGAGGTATAACACGGTCCGGAAACTTTTCCCGTAACAGAGCAATGGTTTCGTTGCTTGTGTGACACGTAGCGTCGTCTTGTTGAAAGCAAACGTTGTCCAGATCAATACTATCCAACTCCGACCATAAAAAATCATTAATCATCTCTCAATAGCGCAATCCATTCACCGTAACTGTTGATCCAACCTCATTTTCGAAAAAGTAAGGTCCAATGACCCCGCCTGACCATAAACCACACCAAACAGTCACACGTTGGGGATGGAGAGGCTTCTGAAAAATAACTCTTGGGTTTTCGGAGCCCCAGATGCGACATTTTTGCTTGTTGACGTAGCCATCGAGGTGGAAATGGGTCTCATCAGTCAAGATGATTTTCGAATTTTAATAATTTCAATGCGTTGTTGAATCGTGTATCGTTCCATTTTTATACCCTACACTACACTGTGGTACAGGGTATTATAACTTTGTGCATTTGTTTGTAACACCCAAAAGGAGAAGAAATATACCCATCGTTTATTATACCGATCGACTTAGAATCACTTTCAGAGTTGATTTAGCTATGTCCGTCTGTGCATGTATTCTTGTAATCAAAGTACAGGTCGCAATTATGGTCCGATCTCGACGAAACTTTACACATATCTTTTTTTTGGCCCAAGGACGATCCCTATTGAATTTGGTTAAAATCGGTTCAGATTTAGATATAGCCCCCTATATATATGTTAGCCCCGATTTGACATGTAAGCGCTGTAAAAAATTTATTTTATATCCGATCAGTATGAAATTCGGCAGAAAGAGGTTTCTTATTATATGAATGAACACTGTTAAATTTGGAAGAAATCGGTTCTGATTTAGATATAGCCCTCATATATACGTTACCCCCGATTTGACATGTAAGCGCTGTAAAAATGTTATTTTATATCCGATCTGTATGAAATTCGGCAGAAATAGGTTTCCTATTATATGAATGAACACTGTAAAATTTGAAAGAAATCGGTTCTGATATAGATATAGCCCCCATATATATATTACCCCCGATTTGAAATGTAAGCGCTGAAAAAACTGTATTTTATATCCGATCAGTGCGAAATTCGGCAAAAAGAGGTTTCTTTCTACATGTAAGAGAGGCAGGGACAGACATCAATCAATCAATGGGATGATCTGTTTAAATCTCTCCTGACAAATCAGTGGTGAGCAACGCCATCAGTGATGGGAAAACGACTAGTGATGGGGAAGCAAGTACTAAAAGGCTCGAAATCGTATGAGATAAACAAATATTTATATACACAGCACAGTGGGACGAATGTCCAACATGGCACGTTTGTAGAAGAGGTATTGGAGAATTTAGGTTTGATTGAGGCCCTCACTCGTTAAAACACTCGGGTAAACAAAATTGATAAATGCTAACTCTAGAAGAGTTTAGATTAACTGCGAAAATAAAGGGAATCTTTGGAGAATTGTTCCTACAAAAAGTTTTTCTTTCAAAAAAGTGCAGGAAAACATTTTTTTATTCATAAAATGGTAACAAACTTTGTTCAACATATTCTTAGCTACATTATTGCCAAATTGTGTTAAGCGGTATCGCCAAGTCTGCACGCAGAAAAAAAATCGCTTCTGTAGTATATTGTCCCAAACATATTCGGCTTGAAATAAACACATGTTTAGGGTACACTCCAAATATATAATATTTTACACACACAAATATTATATGTTTGTGAGGATATTGTTCTAAACAAAAATATGCTCCCATTCAAATATTTTTTATTTGGAACTAGTATTTCCGAAACAAGGATTAATTTGTAATTATTTATTTTGGTAATGTATTAAATGCCTTAACTTAAAGACAAGTTTTCTGTTTTTTAGATTTTCAAAGAGCAATTTTTTTATAATTTGTATATGTTTGTAAAATTTAATCAAAACTTAAATCGAACAATCTTTCGTAAATATAAACGACATTGATGGATTGACAAAAAGTGATGAATAGGAATATTTATAAATAAGGACATTTTTAGCTATAAAGTTTAACACGAAAACTAGGAAAAACTAACTAAAATTCGAATAAGTCAGTAATGCTTTAAAAATATTTTTAAATAAAACATATTTGGAAATCTTCTTAAACAATAACTTTGTTTGTGTGTAAACACATATTTTATTTGTGAAATTCAGTTTGCAAATAAATTATGTTCTAATATATTAATATATGCGTTCCAAACAAAATTTCTTGATTTTCAAATAAAATTTATTTGTTAACAAATATATAATATTTAAAAAAATCGTTTCCAAGTATATTTTCTTTCGTTTCAAACATATCAAAAATTACGATTTTCCTCCGTGTGAATTAAGCTGAAACTTGACATTAAGGTGTGACCCACAAATAACATCTGCATTATGGTTGGACAACCCTTTAATAAGGCGAGTCACCCTTTAAGGTGACCCACAAATAACATCGTGCATTATGGTTGGACAACCCTTTAATAAGGGCTTACCTACACATATATAGGAAGTTGTTTTGGTTTTTAGTACGTATACGAGTAAAATATTCTTAATTTCACAAAAAACTGCAACAAAGAATCAGGGCTGTGAAGTCGGAGTCTAGGAGTCGGGGAAATTTGCCCCGAGTCGGAGTCCGTAGTCGAAAAATTATGGTCGACTCCGACTCCGAGATGGATTGGGCAAAGAACTTGGCAGTGAAAAAATTTTGGGAAAACAGTTTTGGTACAGAAGAATGATAAAATATTCTAAGTTCTACCCTACTAAATTTCAAAATGATTGAATATGAAACACAGCTTCCATAGCGTTACAAGGCCAAATCTAAAGAAGCATTTATATCTGGGGTCTATATCGATCTGAACCGATTTTCACTAATTTCAATAGGTTTCCTCCCTAGCGTAATTTACCAAATTTTAGCAGGTTCGTAGTGAAATCTCGACCTGCACTTAACGAAACAACTTAAGATGGGCAGATGGACAGCTACACGCTGAAAAAAAATCGCTTCTGTAGTATATTGTCCCAAACATATTCTACTTGAATTATACATATGTTTAGGGTACACTCCAAATATATAATATTTGACATACACAAATATTATATGTTTGGGAGGATATTGTTCTAAACAAAAATATGTTCCCATTCTAATATTTTTTTATTTGGAACTAGTATTTTGTATTTATGTATTTTGGCAATGTATCAATGCCTTAACTTAAAAACAAGTTTTCTGTTTTTCAGATGTTCAAAGAGCATTTTTTTTATAAATTGTATATGTTTACAAAATTTAATTAAAACATAAATCGTATAATCTTTCGTAAATATATATTGCATTGATGCACTGAAAAAACAATTGTCATAAAATTAAAGAATGGTTCCAAAGACGTCATTTGTTTTTAAAATAAGTACATTTTGTACTTAAAATATAGATAATTTCAATAATATTAAGTAATTTACTTAATTTTAATTAAATTTTCCTAATTTTAATTACAAAATGTACTTATTTTGAAGACTAAGGACGTCTTTGGAGAATTTCTTTAATGTTATGACAAATTTTGTTCAGTGTGGATTGACAAAATGTGATGAATTGGAATACAGTCTGACCTCGGTTAACGCAACTAATAGAAATCGAGGCAGTTGCAGAAACCGAGGTAGTTGCGAAATCCGAGTCAAAAAATTATCCGGGCAGAGCCACTGCTTGATTGATGGAACAAGTCAATTTTATTTATATAAAAATATATTTGAGTTGTTTTCTGTAACAGAAATCATCAATTTGAAATTTAATAGAAATCAATTAATTTGTTTTACTATTTTTTTAAGAAATCGGAAATTTTTCCCTAGCTTTAAGTATTACTTAAATCAAAAGTTTTGAGTTCAAAATTTGAGCTTTCACTTCCGATCAAATGCTCAAAAAGGCTTTTTTTGTAGTAAAGTTTTGTTAATTTTATTACATTTTGGGCCACTTGCGGAATAACACCGGTACAGTTTGCTGGACAATATATGACAGAAATCATTCCATCGTCCCTTGAAAGATCTCCATCTTTGGGGCGACGAAGTGCTTTATCGAAAAGTAAAAACGCTGTTTTATGTGTTCTCTTGATAAAGGGAAGGATGGGACCTGACCTGGTATTAACTCGGAATTGATCTGACTGAAATTTAATAATTTATGCATTATATTGCCCTTAATCCGCCCTGGAGAAATTGGGGCACATCGATCCATGTCCGCTCCGATATCACTCATTGACCCACTAGAGAACACATTTTTCAAATGATCTATCTAAAACTATAGTTTATATTCCCCAGTGAAATTGGGAAATATAGTTCCACGTTTTAATATAGCCCCAATGTAGGCAAATTTAGCTGTCTTTGTTTCTGAAACCCCTTATACAAAGCTTTTGTCATTTTGGGATATTCACAAATTCTAGGGTTCAGATTCCTCATTGGAAACAAAATTTCTCAATGTGGATTTGTTTTTTGATTTATGAACATTATAGTCACCGCAAATCGATTTAACGGAGCAAGCATTCTCAAGTTTATCAAGAATTTCGCTCTTATAGTGACATTCATTACATATTTTTTTTTCTTCGAAGAAGCAACTACAGACTGGTTTCAAACAAACAAAAAATACATAGCCAACTGCAAGAACAATTTTAGAATGTGAGTTGCGTTAAATGAGTTTCACATTTTGAAAATTTGCGTTAACAGAGTCGGCAATGTAAATTATTTGCCTGTTGCAATAAAATTGATTGATGTAAAACAACAGCTAATGCTGCTAAAGTCATTTTTAACTATAATCTAGGAAAAATAACTCAAATTCGAAACATTCAGCAAAGTTTAAAAAATCATTTTAATCGAACATTTTTAAATAAAATATATTTGGAAAACATCTTAAAAAATAACTTTGTTTGTGGGTAAATACATATTTTATTTGTGAAAGTCGGTGCGCAAAAATATATTGTTCTAATATATTAATATATGCGTTCCAAACAAAGTTTCGTGATTTTCAAATAATATTTGTTTGTTAACAAATATATAATATTTAAAAAATTCGTTTCCAAATATATTTTCTTTCAATTCAAACATATCAAAAATGTCGATTTTCCTCCATGTAGTGATTCATAGTAGAACGGTGTATTTTTAACAAATCTGCAAAAAAACCAGTAGGGAAAGGCTAAAGTCGGGCGGGGCCGACTATATAATATAAAAACGATTGGATGTAAAATACATCTTCTACAGGACTAAAGAGCCAAATCGGATGAAACATATATATGGGAGCTATAGCTAAATCTTAACCGATTTTCTTCAAATTCGGCAATGTTAGTCCATGGATCAAGAAAATCTACCATTCTAAATATCAAAACGATTGGATGTAAACTACAGCATCTATAGGACTAAAGGGTCAAATCGGACGAAAGATATGTATCAGAGCTATATCTAAATCTGAACCGATTTCAACTAAATTCAATAGGGATCTTAACAGCTGCGAAATACTCTAAACTGCAAAATTTCAGAACGATCGGAGTGCGACCTGTAGTCGACGAACAACTTTACATGGACAGACGGACGGACAGACACGGTTAAATCGACTCAGCTAGTGATTCTGAGTCAATCGGTATACTTTAAGGTGGGTCTAGCTGTGTTATTTTCAGGTGTTACAAACATCTGCCGTGAAACAAACTTATAGTACCCTGTACCACAATGTGCTGTAGGGTATAAAAACAAATTTATAAACGCCTGTTTGGCGCAGGGTATCATAACTAACGAATAAACTTGTTGTCTGAAGCGAACATAATTTCTAAAAATTGCGGAATATAAAAACAGAGGCAGTGATTGATGAAAATTTTATAATGTTTCCATGTTGAAAGAATTGTCATATTAGTTGCAACTTGCAAGTCAAGCGTCGATAAATACATAAATAATACAATTTTATTTAATTACTGCTATTGAGTACCTACTTTTTGGTGTATTTTAACAAAGCTATGTCTTATTTTCAATAAAATGAACTCACGTCTTAGTAGAAATATAATTTCATAAATTTATGTTATTTAACTGCCGGAGTCGGAGCTGGAGTCGGAGTCGAATGATTTTAAAATTCGAGTAGTTTTGGCTCGACTCCACAGCCCTGCGAAGACTGTCAATCATTCATCTAATCGAGAGATTTTTCGCTGATTACATTTTGAGATTTTAAATATAGATTTTAGAGTTTTTGCAATTCATTGAAAATGTTAATATTCAACTAAACCACATAAATAGAATTCGAATTATCGATCTATGTCCAGATTTTTAGGATCATCAATACATCCTTATGACTAAACGATTTCCCAAGTTTGCTATAATATTAATTGAATGCTTTTTTACATTTTCCCACATTTCAGTCCACATATGCCAGAAAACTAATGTCGGTTGAAGTGCCCATCATCAGTCGTGCTTTGTGTTCCCGCAACTACGGCACCCAAAATATCCTCGATGGTATGCTGTGTGCCGGTTACATGGCTGGCGAACGTGATGCATGTTCCGGCGATTCGGGTGGCCCGCTGGTGTGTAATAATAAACTTGTGGGCATTGTCTCCTTTGGCTTTGGTTGTGCTCTCTCTGGTTATCCGGGAGTGTATGTGGATGTTGCCTATTACGTGGATTGGATACGTAATCAAACGGGTTTGACGAAAAAACAAGGCCTGGATATTGAATCAATGAATGAATATTTTAATTATACAATTGAAACATATGCAAAAAATTCAACAGGATCTACGAATTCTACTGGATCTTCAAATTCATCACCATCAATTGTGGATACAAGACATTTAATTTGGAACCTTTTGCCATTATTAGGATTTTTATTTAAATTTTTGTAATTTACAAGCAGAATAAATAAATGTATTATATCGCATTAAATAAAATGTTAATAGGCAGTCAGAGAACTGTTGCGGTTGGAATGTATTACAATCGATGAAATTGCAAAACTGAGGAAAGGACGCAGTAAATTTGATATAGCAGGAGCTAAAATTCAGATATTCAAAGGGGAAATGGGTGATGGCCATTGGCCATACTTATCCAAAACCACTCATTCTATGTTGGGTCACACATACTGCTGTGAAATACAAGACGATTTGGAGCAATCACATAGGCTTCCTCCAAATGCATACGAACAATTTTTAACACTTCGCTGTAAAATTGCTCCAGATAGGTACATTGGTTTCAAAAAAGGAGTCACACTCTCTTACGGAAGAAAAAGACCTTCATTCCAAAGAATGTTAATACGATTTAGCAAGTTTTAAGCGACATTTTTTTGTTATAAATATTCCAAATTATATTCAGTCAAAATTTGATGTCAAATCAATCAAAAGTTATGCAGAAAACAGTCTTCGATTTTCAAGATTCAAGATTCGATTTATTGAGACTTATATAAGAATTTAAAGGTTGGAATGAATATTGACAAAGAAAACTTAAAACTATTATGTATTATTTTAATTTAATATATATGTTTATAAGCAACGAGCTCTATGAATTGGTATTGACTATATTATATCGTAATAAAGGTTCAACTGCGCTTGCTCCAGGCACTTTGACAAATATCATGGAGGTCAAACTCCGGGAAGTAATTAAAAACTATTACATAAAAAAGAAAAAAAGAAACAAGGATAAAATCATCTTAAAAATAATCTAAAACTAATTTCACACTAACTTACTAATAATAAACTAAATAAAGTAACTAACCCCTATGTGTGTTAGGTAGTGTTGATGAGTAAAATTCCGTCAAAATAGTAGGTATTGGATCTGACTCCAGCGTGGTGTTCTCCCTTAAAATTCCGATTGGTGATAGATAATAGACATCCGACCAGCCAAATTCTTTTTGGAAATTAAAAATTTCCAAGATCAAATTGTTCTCATGATGAGCCAGACTTTCCGCAAACTTCCGAAGAAAATGTAGAGAATATTTCCCAATGGGAGTAATGGAGGATTCCCCATAAATGTGCACATTCGAGTATCTCCTTGTTGGGGTTTCAAAATTCTTATTCAAGCTCCCTAGTAACAGTTGGAGAAATGCTAAACAATATAGGAAATGCGTATAATAAGATCGGCCTTATACACACCTTGTATATCAAAAGTTTAGTTGAAATTGGTAATGATCTATTACATAGTACTCCAGAAAGTGATCCCTTCACCCTACTAACCTCAACATTATACGCGCATGCTCATTAAACTTCATCAACTTGTTGAAGTGGACTCCAAGGTATTTAAAACTATTCCTAAATGGAATTTCGGTTCCATTTAAGAATAGTCTTTATACCCCAGGAAGTATAATAATCGTTAACAATAGACAGATGTCGTTGAACCAAGGAAAGAGCAACAATCGGCGACTCAGCATGCGCGTATAATAAAGAATCATCAGCGTATAATATGCTCTTCGACCCGCCAGATATGTGAGGGAAATCATGGATAAATACATTGTACAAAAACGGAGCCATTATTGAGCCTTGTGGGACACCACAACCAATATCACCGAGCGAACTGGAGGTACCATCCACCCCAACAAAAAATTTCCGATCGTGGAAGAAGGTATGAAGAAGTTTTATCGCAAACCTATCAAATCCAATATTAATCAGCTTAAACAGAATCCCTCTTCGATTTTCATTACAAAGGAATCTCATAGAAATTTTATCGCATCTCCTGAAATCCTGTCCTGTTTCGGCTTGTATACTTTAAACCGGAGGCATCGAGATATAGATGAAAATATCAAATTTAATAAAGCAGACACTTCTAGGCACTTGCTATTAATACGGTTGCACAGTACTTCGCGCACGCACATATACGGTCAACCAACATATACTCCACGGGTGTGGTATAGGGTGTTTTTATACAGATTCACAACTTGGAGCCATAACACCTCGTTTTGCTTTTTCATCATGAAAAGAAACACGCGAGAGCAACGTTTGAAAATTGTTGTAATTTTTATGAAAATTATGGTTCTGTCCATCAAACTTCAAACTATGTTCAGCGATTAAGTTAATTTTTGGTTGAATGGCCAACTTTAAAGCAAAATTGTCGCATGTGGAGTAATTTTAAGATCTGTAACTCTAAAAAGAATCTCGTTACTAGAGCATTTCCTACTACTTGGATCCAAAGTCTAGACATTGAGATGGGTACTTTAGAAGTTATGGGTAAATTAATTTTATATGAATTTGTCAATTTGGATGGGGTACCAGAAAGATCTGACAAATATTCTAATTTTACGCTGAATAGTAGGGTTTTTCAAATGGTCCTTTGCATGGCTGGTAGCATGTGGCCTTCTAGAGAGAGGGGGAATTGATACAGAAAGGTGTTCAATTGAGATTGCAACGTCTTCACAGCATCTGCAAAAGTCATTTCGGAAGGCTTTTAGTCTGTCTCCGTGCCGTCCAATAAGGCAGTGGTCTGTCATGACATACACGATAAGTGAGATGAGTTCGGTCTCGATAACGACAGCAGGACGTTGGTGTTTGGAGGGTAGGCGGAGCCACATCAGCCTCGAAGGTATGCAGTTCCTGACTAGTAACCACCTGTAATTTATTGCCGTAAAGGCACCATCTCGCAGGAAGAGCTTGTAGGTCGCTAGAGCCATACCCACATATTCCAGTTCTGCTAGAGCGTGTAAGGTAGTTTCTAATCTTGCAAGCTCATATGATTTGCAGTTCGCAGGTATGTCCCTGTGACCCATATCAGGTGAATATTGTTAGGTCATGTCGTTAAAAGATCGGCGGCAATCGTGGCAGTTTTTGGATTCAGGAATACAGTGAAATATTTCTTGTCATAAATGAGTTCAGGCATAAGTAGTGTAATCAAGAACACTCGTACACAAAATAAATCAGGCATTGCTTCTAAAACTATGTCCGTAAGCATTCCCAGACCAGAGCGATAATTTCCTAAGTTTAATAGCAATATATGTGGCATATCGCCTTGCTCTAATAACGAGCGGTATTAAATATAGTATAACATTTAGTGCCTTAGTTGATGTCCTCCTCAGCGCACCAGCGGTACAATAACTAGAGGTAGTCATTTGCCCAAACCCTGGTGGTCTTCTGTTGTCAATATACTCTTGCTGACAATTGTCAAAGTTACTTGTTGTTGTAGAAAATAGCACACAGAGTTGTGTGAATTCTACAATCCAAGACCCCTGCAAGAAAACAATTGATGTACAAATTCGTCATGATGACGTCCTCTGGATGATCACATTGCATCCCTACGATGAATCGAGTTCATTACCACGACGAATCCTATTTATCATCACGACGAATCCCCTTCATCACCACGACGAATCCCATTTATCACCACGACGAATCCCATTCATCACCACGACGAATTCCATTCATCACCACGAAGAATTCATGCCTCCGACTATTTAAATTTTAAAAATCTCAATAAATATTCTTCTGGTTTTAGACCAAAAACGGTATGGAAAATAAAATTACTTGACTGCTTTGCCAGGTTCAGTTGTGATTATTCGGTTCGAAATGCATTTCTTATCAGGAAAGGCTTAAAGCAAACGAAAGGAAAGGCTTCTGCTATTTTATATCAAAAATAATCACATTAAGTAATGTTTTTGCGTTGACGTTGCCGTAAAGGGTGAATAAGTCGATCATTCTCATAATGAATGGATAATCTTATTGACGAACGTCATTAATTATTAGATTTTTTTAATTAAACTTTTATAACAAATTATTTAAGTAAGGTTATCAGAATGCATATAGAACAGTACAATTAAGCACAAACTAATAGGTGGCGCAAAAGTAATCCTCCTATCAGAAAATGCTATACATTTTTCGATTGGCCCCTAATGTCAGTTCTGTTTTGAAATTTGTGTAGTAAAAACATGCGAAATACACGTTAATAAACAATGTTACGCTACACTGCTCCAGAACGCGGAATATTGCTGACTATTTAATAATCGGTCGGTGACTTTGGCACAACGTGAATTTCGTCGCAGATTTCCTGGCCGTCCAACGCCTACTGGTGAAACACTGCGACGTTTAGCCGCTCGCCTCGAAGAGACTGGCACAACACGAGATGCTGCCAGGCGTGGCAGACCCCGGAGTAGCCGTTCTGCAGAGAATATTGCTGCTGTAGCCGAGGATGTCATGGAAGCGCCGTCGACATCGACCAGACGACGTGCCACGCAAATGGGTATCAGTCGACGGTCTCTACAGCGAATTTTGGTACAAGATTTGAAGATGTTTCCGTACAAAGTCCAGACGGTGCATCAGCTGTTAGCTGCTGACCGCCAATCGCCTCTAACATACGCTCGAAAGGTTACTTTTGCGCCACCTGTTATAAATTGATTGCTTCGTTTTATCATATTTTCAGCGAAATGGTCAAATAAATCTTTTCGTCGTGGGAATGAAACCTTATCGTTCCCTCGACGAATTTCGAAATCACCAAAAACATGGGTTGATGATCGTGTTCGTTATATTGACGTACAAAAACATTGCATGTACGAAACTTTTCGTCACCACTACGAAGATATATTGACGAAACTGATTCGTCATGGTGACGAACGGTTTTTCTATCAGTGTAAACGAAGGAGAAGACACCCCCAAAGTAGAATCTAGCTTGGTTTTAGTATTGTTTGGACTGAGAACTTTTCATATAAAAGTAACGGGGTTTCCAATATGATTTCTTTGAAAAAACACCATTACTGTTAGGGAAATTCAAAAGTTTTTTATTTAATGTGAAGTACAATCGATACAATTAAGTTCTAAATAAAACGTCATGCAAATGGCCTCCACGACTTCTTCTGCAGGAACGAATTCGATGAACCCAATTTTCGAGCACATTTTCCACTAATCATGTCGTATGTCATGAATGGCACGTTCAATATTGACTTGTAAAGCTTGAAGAGAGTCTGGTTTATTTCGAAAGACCAACGACTTCAAATAACCCCACAAGGAATAGTCTAATGGTGTTAAATCAAAACTTCTTGGAGGCCATTCAATATCACAATTTCTTGAAATAATCGAATCTCCAAACTTTTCTCGCAACAACTCAATTGTTTCATTTGCTGTGTGGCACGTAGTCACAATCGGTCAATGGCAAAAAGATAGCTCTTAACGAGAGCTAAAATATAGCTCATGGGTGTCAATGTCGTAGGTCGACTGGAAATTTTTTTTTAATTTTTACAAAAATGGGCTTGGCATCATTTTCTTGAGGACGGAACATTCAGCCAATGTAAATAGGGACTAAGCAGTACAAAAGATGTAAGTCCACATTTACACTAGGTAAGTTTTTTCAGCAGCTTCTCATCAAATTATATTATCATCAAAAGTTCAGGGACAGTTTTTCCCCTCTTGCCGACTGCCTCTCCCTCCTACAAAACGCCGATAATCTGCTTAATATTCAGCCAGTGTAAATCGGGTCTAACTAAGACAAAAATCCTAAAGATGTGCTAGATGGTTTGCACAGAATATACCTCAGTTGGCGTTGTTACATTTGGGCCTAATCTTTTACCCCGAGAAACGACAACGACCCACAGATGTCGTTAGTGCATAAGGGTCCAATATTTTATTCACAGAACGGCTGAACGACCCAAACTTTCCCATAATTCTATCTCCGAGACTTAGCATTATTAAGAAATTGATGTAAAAGAAATAACATCATTAAAAATTATGAATTATGAAAATTGATTCGTATTTTATTAGAAATGAACACTGTTAGGGATGTTTTTTTACAGAATCCACATTTATGAGCGGTCATTATTTTGAAAGGTTTGAACAATATAGCCACCGTAAAAAATATGCGCCCATTCAGAATAATATTGAAAAATACGTAGTATAAATAATTGTTCATTGATCGACGTCATTGGACGCTCCAAATTTCTTGAGTCCACTGTCAAAGGAGGGAGAGCTCCAAATTTCTTGAGTCCACTGTCAAAGGATGGAGCAAAACATTTAACTCCCCGCATATATCTGATCAAGCCATTTGTCCAAAACTAACAAAACTTCTGGAAGACTACGAGCGCTGCAGAAAAAAACAAAACTTTGATTCATTGAAGGAACTGTTTGACATGGCCAAGGTAAAAGGCGAATGGATGTGCAAACAGGATGATAACCTCTACAAACTGCAAATTGAGAGCAAAGGTCGCGTTGGTTATTACAGAGGCAAACCTGGTGGTGCCAATACCATCCACCCATCCAAGCGAAAGATGGCAATGGAAGCGTGCGGATACAGTCGCTTACCAGCTCAGCGCTACCTGATTGTTTCGAAAGTAGCACGGACTCATTCGAAAACAGTACAGATAGTCCTTGGAAGGATGACAATGCAGCATCAACGAGCAAAAGGAAGCATAACCCAACAGGCATTGGGTTATGCTGTCGTCCCACAGAGCAGCAACGGTGTGCCACCAGCTTTCCGCTGAGGGCATTGAAATCCCAACCCTATGTCAGTCAGGAATCCACAAGGCTATCTTCAAGGAAGCTGCTCGGGTGAAGAGGTACTTGGTAAGCACGCTTTATCTGGAGAAGTGGAGCATGCACTTTGACGGCAAACACATTGAGAGCTTTGAATATCCGGCCGTGGTCCTCAAGAATGAATTTAAAGAAATTAAGTTGACTGCGCTCAAATTGAAAGATGGGAAAGCTCAAACAATCGCAGAAGGACTCCAGAATGTGTTAGGTGAGTTCAACCTGTGGGAATCAATTGTGATGATTGTTACCGATACAACAAGCGTGAATACCGGCAAAAAGACAGGCGTTGTAGTTCGACTGCAGCAAATGTTCGAAGAGAAAGGTCACCCCAAACCCAAGTTCATCACTTGTCTGCACCATGTGCTGGAACGCGTTCTTCGCGTTGTCATGGACGATGAGCTCCATGGGTCGACTAAATCATCAAACATCGAGTACTACTTTGTGCAGGATTTGATGAGCAATTATGATCAATTGAAAGCAGCCTTCAGCAATGGTAAAACTGAGGTTAAGGAAACAGGCGGCTGGAGAGACGACATGAAGTTTCTCCTCCACCTCACTCGTGTCTTCCGTCACTTCACTGAGAGGCGTTGGATCCCCTTTGTAAAGTTTAAGCAGATCCCAAACATCTGCAATGCACGCTGGAACTCTCGTGCCATTCTAGCTCTTGTTGCGTTTATTCTGATGCCTGAAACCCGGAACAATTTGCCTAAAATCTGTTCATTCATTTCTTACTCATGGGCTAATCATTGATTCAGTAGTCAATTGATCCGCGCTGAAGACTTTGAAGAACTATCTGTAGCTCTGAATGACTACCCAACAACTCTCAAATGCTTGAAGACCCTCTGGAAAACAGATGAATCTCCAATCAACATTGCCCGAAGCAACCAGTGCTGTGAGCGTGCGATCAAACTTATGCATGACTTATACAACTCCTGCCGCAACAAGGACAACTTCCCTCTGAGATTCATCCTCTCCAATGACAACGTGAATATTTAACTTCCTTGTGTGTTTGATGATCCTATGTAATGTTACATATATGTATGTGGCTCTAAAGCTTGTGTTCAATTATATATCTGCTTACAGTGACTTCAAAAAATTGCCCAAAATGCTAATAAATAAAAATTTTCAAATCATGTTGTGCGTGAGGTTTTTTTATCGAATCACGTTATATGTAAGATTTTATTTAATCTTAAATAAAAACTCAGCTAAATATGATACAGGGAATCGAGATTGTATACAAGTCATTACCCTACTGTACAAAAAATAGCTCCATCTATGCGATTAAAATTATTCCTATTGGGTAATTTGATTTGTCTCATCTTTAAGATTCTAGTTTTTGGTTGTAAGACACTAAACACTTGAAAAAATAGCAACCCTTTGTTGGGAGGACTCACCGCTGTAAAGGGGTGCGTCATCAAGTTATGTTTAGCTCACACCTTCTGAAAGCAATTGATACTTACGCCAACTGAAGTGGAATTTTGCTATTTGCCAAATAACAAACACTTCGATGTTAAGTATGATTTCAAAATACATAGTTTTTATTTAAAAAATAGAAGAAAAAAATATGAGATTTACTTAATAAAATAACTGCAGTAGTCACTTATCTTATCACAACAAAGTTTTTTTTTAAATTAAAACTATATCAGATACTTTAGATTTTCAACTCAATTAGATATTGAGATATAAATGAACGATAAGAAATCGTACATCTGAGAGTCAAATCGAATCGAATATAATATCAAATAAATTAAACCCAAATGCATTTAGTTCAAGTTCGAAATCGCATTAAATCGCACAAGTCGCATTGGCGGGAAATAGTTTTGGGAATAATTGTAATAAGACAGGCGTGGTGTATAAATTCAAACCGATGTGGACGTATTTGCAAGGATTTCTAGGATGTTTGTCCTTAATACTCGGCACAATGGGTACAAATGCTTTGCCCTCCAATGTGGAATCACGTATAATCAATGGCACCGAAGTCACTTGGAATAATACCCGCTACCAGGTGTCCTTGCGTCTGGAAGCTGTCGACAGCATCTCCTTTGGTAGTGGTCACATGTGCGGAGGAAGTTTGTTGGCACCCAATGTGGTGCTAACAGCCGGTCATTGTATTTGGAAGTAAGTGGGGGGGGAGAAGGATATTTTGTGGGTGTCTTTTTGGAAAATAGAATATGTGAACAGTTGTAAAAAAATTGTGTATTGAAGGAGTAGAGTTCAAACACATTTTTGATAGTATCTGAATTCATATAATTTATGTACAAAGTTCATAATGCTAAAAATATTGGTTTTTAGTATAATGCCCGAAAATAAGGAGAATTTTATTAAACAGTTTAGTTTTTGCTTAATAACAATTGTGAAAATTAGAAAATAAAACAAGCTCTTTTGCTGAGTTTATACAAAAATTATTCTTTGAAACAAAATGTCAATAATTATCCTTGTTTCTATTTTTTTTAATTTTTTATATAAAATTTTTATAATTATTTTGTTTTCTCAGTGACAATCTACATGAATTCCGTTCGCCAAATGAAATCACTGTGGTTATGGGTAACATAGATCGCACCGTCCAAAATGGAAACACTTTGAAAATACCCGTGAGAGAAATCATCATGACTCCGACGTTTGATCCCTCATCGTTACGTGATGATGTTGCCATAATGATTCTTAATCAATCGTTGCCCGAAAATTATACAGGTTATTCGCTAATCGAAATGAATGAGGTTCTTAATTTGCCAGAGGGCACTATGTGCTCCGTCAGCGGTTGGGGTCTAACGGAAACGGTAAGTACATATATTTTATCACATCACCGCTAATAGAAAACAAAGTCATATATGTAATGTTAAACAAATGAATTCTGTAATATTTTGATGTTAAAGACTCAGACCCATAGATTTAAACTTTTGGCTTTGACAGCCATTTTAGTATTTGAATTACGGATTAGCAAGGTATCCTGGAAAATTTTATTCACATACGGGTATATAGGAGTATATTAAGATCTGAACTAATATTATTTAAATCGGGCAGTACACCTTTGGGAATTCGAAACAAGTAAAAGCGTTAAGTTCTAATCTTATATACCTTCCACCATGGATTGCAATCATTTCAATTACTGAAAAAATCTTCGGTATGAAGCAAATCATGGAAGGATCCATTTTGTTTAGACAAATTACGCTATGCAACAAAAAAAATTGTTTTGTGTCTTAGACATAAAAATTATTTTTTTGTATAGATTGTGGCATACTGTTATATAAAATCAAAACCAAAATTTTTTTATGGATAAATTTTTGTTTTCAATATAGAAAACAACTTTGTTAAAAATTAAAGAAGAAGTAAGTGACATGTATTGGGGGTGGTTGTAATGGTTTGATTAGTGGCTCCCGAAACAGATCTGTCTATCTATACAACCATTACAACCACCCCCAATACATGTCACTTACACACTAAAAAAATGTTTTCATAATATTAAAAAAATGCTCCAAAGACGTCCTTAGTCTTCAAAATAAGTACATTTTGTACTAAAAATTAAGAACATTTACTTAAAATTAAGCAAATTACTTAATATTATTGAAATTATCTATATTATAATTACAAAATGTACTTATTTTAAAAACGAATGACGTCTTTGGAGCATTTCTTTAAATTTATGACAATTTTTTTTCAGTGTACTTCTTCTTTTTAACAAAGTTGTTTTCATATACTGAAACGATATGTACTATGAAAGCAGATCGAATAAACAAAAACAAGCATAAAGTTTTTTTTAAAAAATTTTTTATTAAAAATACTATTATCGTCGAAGGTACCCTTAGTATTTGCACTATAATGTTTGGAGTATATGCCCGGTCAGGTTGACTTATACCTTAAATTGAAGCTATTAATGTGGGCTACCAATACCTCCTTCACTTAGAAACAGTGGTTTAGTAACAGTCATTAAACAAATTCGAAAAAGTAGATATTTTTTAATAAAAAATAAAAAATCCTGGGGCTAAAAAAAACATAAAAAATGGAAAAAAAAATTCGAAAAAATATTTTATTTAATTTTTTAAAAGTTTGCATTCTAGCGAAGAAAATAATGCCTACTTGAAAAAAATCTATGGATAAATTAGAAATTATAGCCCTTTTGGTAGAGCTAAGAGAATTTCAAATTTTTTTTTTTTTAAATTTCAGTTTAAATAGCGATTTTATTTGTTACTTTTATTTATATTATGTACATTTGAGTTTATTTACATGTACAAGTTTCATTAGTAATTGTGAGTTCTTTGTTGACGTTTGTAGACGTTCGGAATCGGCTTCTCTAATGAGGAACCAAATATAATCTCCCATCATTCTTCCATCCCAGTGCCCTTGGTAACGCCGCTCGGTGGACTTCAATTCTTGGTGAAACCTTTCGCCATGTTCGTCGCCAAGATTCTCGGGGAAAAAGTTTAAATGAGAATGCAAAACATGCATTTTTAGGGACATATTTACACCTGTTCGAATACATAAAGCGATAAATAAGTTAGAAGAATACATACATATGTGTTATATACTCGTATATACACGGGGCAAAATCGCCTTTTTGATATGTTTGAATAGAAAGAAAATATATTTGGAACACTAATTTTTAAATATTATATATTTCTGAGCAAATACATTTTATTTGAAAATCAATAAAATATATTTGGAACTCGTATATTAATATGTTACAACATATAATATTTGCAAACTAAATTTCTCAAATAAAATATGTATTTGAATACAAATAAAATGATTGTTTAGGAATTTCTCCAAATATATTTTATTTAAAAAAGATTTTCGAAACTTTTTCGAATTTAAATTTTATTTTTTTGTTTTTGGTTTGAACCTCCCAGTTATGATACCAAATGCAGCAATATCTTATGTTTTAAACCAATCATTTAAAATTTCTGAGTATTCCAAGCCATCATTGGTTGTCAATCCTCCAAGTATATATTTCGATCCAAGATTATATGATTTCAATTATTATTATTTTTTATATTTAAGACGTAAAAATTTTTGAAATAATTAACTTTGATTTACTGAAAAATTTAACACAATTTAGATATTTTCTGAATACTTAAATGAAAATAAATATTTGTTTCGGAAAAAATAGTCCAAAATAAACACATTGGGATGTAAACAAAGATTTGTTTAGAACAACATCTTCCCAAATATATAATTTTTGTGTGTACCAAATATTATATGTTTATAGAGTATCCTAAAGATATATATGTTTCAAGCCGAATATGTTTGGGACAATATATTACAGGAGCGATTTTTTTCAGCGTGTAAATATAGAAAAATATATTTCTAACCAATTTTTTCATAATTTTTTAACAAATCATTAAACGTTGTTTCATATTGCGGGCTTTTATTGGATCCAAGGAAAGTTGAAACTAACTAAGCTTAAACGACCTCAATGCTGCAATTTCATCCGACGTCAAATATGATTCGAAATTCACATCTATCATCAGTTACCTTATTTTAGGCCCACAAAAAACTTCTTCTTCGATTTTTTGAAAAGAATGACTTTTAAATGAACTTTTTAAATATGAGAGTGAATCGCCATCTTTCCTTAAGGCTTTTACAAAATTTTTAAAGAACCCCAGCTTAATATGCAGTTGTGGCAATGAAATGTTAACATCTGGGGCCAAAATATTGCACTGTTTCATCCCAGATGCAAGTAGTTCTGCCTTATCTTAGGTCAGTTCCAAATCTCTCACTAGATCAATGAGAAACTGAGTTAAAAGCGATGACTTCTGACTCAAACTTGAATCGCCCAGAGTTGAGTACTCAGTTGAACTTGATGATGTTTCCGTCATTAGGCTGCTAGCAATACTTGGACACTTCCTACTCCTATCTATTAACTTAGACAACAAGTAAGAAAGTTTCAGTCGGGTAAACCGACTAAGGTATACCCTCGAATTATTCTGTCAATTTGTGTGGGAGTTACCAGAAGGGGTTTATATAATACACCTTTTTTTCGCTGAACATTAGATACTTTAAATTCATTGCACTGTGCCGACTTATAAGCATTTATGTGCACTGGTATAAACGTTATGAGACATTAAATTGTGGTATGATTTGGGAATTTTGTGTGGGAAGTACAAAAAGGGGCGTGTCAATAACGCCCATTTTTCACAGGGCTATAGACACTATAAAAACATTACACTGTCAAAAATTTCAAGTATTTTTATACACTGGTTTTAATGTTATAAGCTGTTAACTTTTGGTGCAAAAAGGTACCTTTGTGTGGAAGGTACCAAAAGGGGCGTGGCAACAACACCCATTTTTCCCTGGACTGTAGGCAATATAAAAGCATAATACTGTACAAAATTTCAAGTATTTTTATACACTGTTATTAATGTTATAAGCTGTTAACTTTTGGTGCAAAATGGTGCATTTGTGTGGGAGGTACCAAAAGGGACGTGGCGACTTTGCCCATTTTTCTCGAGTTTATAGCGACTAATAAGCTAATACTATGTGTGGAAATTCAAAAGATTCGAATAAGTAGTATAGCAGTTATTAAAGAATCAATATTTCACAACATTTTAACCCTTTGTGGGGGAGGTACTAGAAGGAGTGGACCAATATGGCCCATCTTCGAACTTAGCCGGAGATAGAAAAAAATATTACCACATACCAAATTTGAGGTCAATCGGTTACTCCCTTCGAGAGTTAATGTGCGCACCAGCCAGCAGACACACAGACAGACAGAAAGACGGACGGACATTGCTCATTCGACTTAAACGACCCAAAAACGGATTTCCTCCGAACATACTTGGGGTCTTAGGTCACTCCTTCGACGTGTTACACTTTTTTCCGTAGCAAATGATATATACCCTCGTCACACTAAAGTGAGGGTATAAAAATAGCAGTCCGTATCGTGAATGAATGGTTGTCTCCAAATCATTGGCATTCCAAATTGCACGTGAAGTCTAAAATTTCATTTTATTTATTTCGTACAAACTTGTAATTCAAAGCCGTCTGGCCAATTAAACATTAATTACAATATGCATTTAACTAAGCTTTTTAACCAAGGGTAAAGGCAAAAAAACATATTATATTATTATTCCACAAAACATTGTAATACATTAATTTTCAAGTACTTACCACATTCTGCCACTAGTCCATCGAGCAAGATTTACATGGCACGAATTACACAAAATACTAGGTGTCCACGGTTCGTTCATATTTTTAACTCGTATACCAAAATATTACACATATATTCTTCTATTATTTTACAAAACGCAAGTCGATTTTTTAATTACATATTCTCCGCACACGTAGCAGAAATTGTCGGGATCAATTACACATTGAAAATTTTTTTGCCTTTTACTCATACTTCGAAATATAACTTTGTAATATTTTTAGAAAATCGACTTACCTCTTTAAGGCGCTGAATTACATTAATTTATTAATAAGAAATTTCATTCATAAATTCCGGGTTTAAGGTTCATAAGTTGCAGTACCTGTAGCTGACATATATTTTGCTTCGAAAGTAGACACCCAATATTTTCAAGACTGGCGCGTACTACTTTGTATTGCGTACATATAATTTTCCTACCTGTATATACGACTGAGATGTCCATGCCCCTAAAAGGCGTAACTTAATGGAAACCTCATAAATAAAAAACCACAAATATTGTTGAATGACCCTCTATCTGAGCGGATCTCATCCAATATAGCTCTCACATTGCATATAATGTTTTATGGAGGGATACGAACGGCCATAAAACCTCGCCCTCTCTATAATTTTATAATGTCTGACATCAATCCTCATAAAATAAAATACAAGTGCAATGTCTCTTATATGTCTCATTCACATATGGCGAATTCAATATAAGCAAAAACATCATTTAAAAACGAAAAAATATGAAACAAGATTTTTTTGAATTTGAATAGAGGAGACGTTTATAACGTCTCATGTCCGTGGACATACACTTAAGCCAGTGGTTCGGCCTGTTGTGCGCTCCTTATTTATGATTTTCATTCCCCACGGATTACAGCAAATCGGTACTAGACACGTATTTTCTCAGTATGGCTTATACTTATGTCGATGTCGTTTATTTTACTTTGAACATGGGTCAGAATATTTAATATCAACCTATGTCGTTTATTTTTGGCTAAAATTTTTATAAGCAGTTACAAATAGGTAAAATAATATCTCGATATAATTTTTTTTAAAAATTTAAAATGTGATAAAATAATTTTTTCGATTTTTTTTCTATTTTTTATGGTTTTTTTTTGTATTTTTTTTATGGTCAAGGAAAAAGTGTTTTTTAAAAAAAAATATTTTTTCTCATATTTTTGACGACTGTTACTAAACCAAAGATTCTACGTGAAAGCGATATTTGCAGCATATGTAGCCCTCATAATTCCCATTAGTTTGAGGCATAACACGGCTCAATCAGGCTTATACTTAAATTATGGTCCAAATGCTAAATGTACTTTCCCTGAAAGCTGGAAGTTAAAAAAAAAATTACCATAAAAATTTGTTTTAATATTTTTTTCGTGTTTGTGACACCTAATTGCACGAGAAACTGTTTTCCACATCCCTTGGACTAAATTTTTGTTGCTTAGTGTTACATGAATGTTTGGATTTCCTCGCCAGACGTTGTAATTCCAACGTAGTTGGCACATCGGCGCATCGAATGGGAAATATACTGACGCCAGGTACATACTTCCATTACATTGCCTCAGCACAGTTGCGTCCGATGTTGACAACTCTGTAGAGAAAAGATAGCATAACTTTTTATGGCACAAAATACAAATCCTTGGACGAGTATCTGAGTAAGCATAGAAAAGGTTGTAGTTCTCATGGTTTAATCCAGTAACCTTGTTGCTAGTTGTCCACGGTTACCGGATCAAAGCAATATGAACCGGTTACCGGATCAAAGCAATATGATGACCAATCAATCACTGTCTTTCTAGCGAAAGTTTCTTTTGGTAGTCTATCCTATCTGGTGGTAGTGGGTAGTTCTCCTTCTTTCATTCACTACATATTACACACTCTTCAAGTAGACCTTTTGAGAGGCGGTGTTATTTTTTGCCGCTCCCTCCTTGTTTTTATGTACCTATTCCTATCACCACCTATGCGGGGAACATTCTGCAAAATTGGTAATATCGGCAATTTGGCGATGTTATTGACAACTTCGTGGGAGGTGGTATTGTTTTTTGTCGCTCCCTCTTTGTTTTCAGATTTTGGGAACTTTCTGAAAAATTAATGATGTTATCGGCGTTTTGGCGATGTTATCGACCACTTCCACCTCACTTTTTGGTAATGTCTCATTCGATTCTTTCTGTTCATTATTTTCGTTTGCCACTGCAGGCGGTACCTTCGTGTTTGGGCCCTGCCTATCGGGATTTTTCAAATCTCGAAAAATTCCATGGCATTTTTCTTGACAAGGCTATCCTTGGAATACGGGTCTATGCATACCACGAGGAGAGAACCATCGGGATCATTTTTCCTGTGAAAGTCTTCTCCCTTCCCCACTTCGAGGTTCTGCGGTATTTTGGCCCATTCCCGGCGAAGCGCCGTCTTGAGATGATCGATACTTTGGTATTTTTTAGTGCGAACCTTACTCTCTAAAATGCCCCTGGCGCAAAAGTCCAACGGATTGAGATCCGGAGATCTTGGTGGCCATTGTGCGGTAGAAATGAAGCGATGAACCTCCTTTTTAAGCCATTCTTGGTTGACGCGTGCTGAGTGCGATGGTGCTGAGTCCTGTTGGAATGTCCATGGTCTGCGGCGGAAATGTTTGTCTGCCCAGGGCTTCAATACTGTCTTTAGGACATTTTCCCGATAATATTCGGCATTTATTTTGACCCCATGGTCGATGAATACGAGCGGGGAGCGACCACCCAGCAAAAACTTGGTAAGTACATGTCATTACCACTTGCATTACCAGGTAATGACATATCATTATCCTCTGCATTACATGTAGTCAACAAATAATGACTTACTTATATTGACATAAATATGTACTTATTTGTAAGTTATTTTAAGTCGGGTATTCTAAAATATACGACAACGCCAATTTTTATTGCAGAAACATTGATTTGATTTAGAAACTTAGTAACATTTCTAGTAAAAAACATCTCGTCATATTTAATTAAATATCGTCCCCTCAATAAAAGAATAGTGTATAATTTTTTTGTAGTTTCGAGAAAATCATATTTTAAGTTTTTGTGAAATTGGACTTCTTCGAAAATAAATATGTACATTTTAGAAGAGAATCGATGTTTTCAATTTCTTGTCATTTTAATATGTGGTGAAATAATCAGGCTACTACAGACGAGTTACTAAATTTGTAAATCAAACTAACGTTTCCTTAATAAAAATTGATTTTATTAGCCATATATATTTTTAAAATATATTATTATATATAACAAGATATATTTTTTATTCGGAATGTTACTAAATTTCTTATCAAATCAACTTTTCTTTTATAAAACCTGTTGTTGTCGCATATTTTACAATACCCAGCTTAAATTAACTTACAAATGCAATATAAGTAAGTCATTATTTTTTGACTATATGTAATACAGAGGGTAATGGCATGTTTTACATGCTAATGCAATGTACAATGACATGTACTTACCATTTTTTTGGTGGGAATATTCCGAGTAAAAAATATGTCTCGTCGTATTTAATTATATATGATATGTAAATGGTTATGAAAATCCTTACTGGTAAGGTGTTATTCAACCCCTTATTAAAATTACAATAATAACTACTTATATGTTGGATCTTCGTAAGCGTGGGAGTAAGTAGTTATTTGTTAGCTTTTCGTATGCTTGCATTGAAGTACTTTCCTCCAATATCATGCCCATGTAAAAATAATCTGAAGGGTGGCTAAATGGTAAGTCATTATCAGAGAATGAAGCCGAGCCAAAATTGGCGGCGGCGGCTGCCATTGATAATTATAGATCGGCGGCGGCGGCTAAGCCGACATAAAATTGACCTACGGCGGCTCTATAATAGATTTAAAATAATAGTTGAAAAGTTAAGCTCTGGTATTTATTCTTAAATAATAGATATTCGATATAATTATTTATTACCGAACAATTTCAAACACCCAATAACCCAATTTGTGGAAGTAGAATTTCAAAAGATATAGAACCAATTGCGTAGTTTCTTAGAATGCAATAAAAAATAATAGTGTATATGCGTACACATTATGCTTCTATTAAGGGGACGATATATCTGCTATATAGCTATTTGCTTATCAAAAATATAAATTGTATCTATCCATATTTTAAAGTTTTTCTTTGGAACGGCGGCTGTGTTTCAGCCGATTTTAGCCGCAAAGATCGGCGGCGGATTCGGCTGGTGAAAAAAGGTCGGCGGCGGCTAAAATCGGCGGCTTCATACTCTGGTCATTATTTCTTTTGAATTGCACTTACCCGCCAGGTTACCTGGTAATGAGAGTTTTTGCTGGGCATCGGCCGTTACGGCGGCCCACACCATTACTATCGGCGGCGCTTGGGTTCTGGTGGCCAATCGAAGGTGTACATTTTCAGCTGACCTCTTTGGCAAGTAAACCCGATCATTTTGTTTGTTCACAAACTGCTCAATTTGGAATGGCTTCTCATCGGAGTAAACCAAATTCTTTCCAGTCTAACTTTTGTTTGTGCATCGGTGAGCTCTTGCACTTTTTGGAACTTCAATGGCTTTAGTCCAAGCTCATTTTGTAATATGTGTTGTATCCGTTCTCGCGATATGTTCAGCTCACGAGCAATTTTTCTACCACTGCGCCGTGGATTTCGAACAAATCTGGCCTTCACTTTTCGGATCATTTCTGGCGTTGTTAGCGTTTTTTTGTCCACTTTTTGGACGCGATGCAACACTGCCAGTATCACGGTAACGAGCAGTGGTACGAGAAACAAAAGATTTATTCACAGTTAAATGCTGGAGGGCTCTAACGATAGCCACTTGTGTTTTTCCACCCAAATATAAAGCAATCACACTATCACGCTTGAATTCCATCACGAATAACTTTGTTTCTGAATCTGAAGATCAAAATGCTTTTGTAAGCTTGTAAACAATAAAATGAACTGTCACTGAAATAAATCTGTCAGCTATCAGACTAGCGATTTAGAAATGATAGCAACCTGATGTTGGTTGCAATACATATCAGCCACCCTGTATAAACATGTTTTTAGGAGTACAGGGAAGTCGCTTTTCCTTACCAGTTTCAGCTTTGTGCCGTCCCAAGGTGAGCGGATGATCTCCACTAGTTTTGCGAAGACACCGGCGCAGCATTGTGATGCCAGTTTCAGCATCAAAACGATTCTCTCAAACTCGCAACACATTACTTGGATTGTTGGCCCATCATTAGATTTGAGTATGTGGTTCAATACCTTTCTATAGAATACATCTTCGAATTTACTCTTTTGCTCTTCGGAAATTCTTCCAGACGCGCTACTGCTATGGCATAGAATAGTTCGTCTTGGTTATGTTTTTAGCTATTTGAGAATAAGATGGTGCTTCCTTACCCTTTTTATAGCCAGCTTGCTATTCGTTGCGGCCCCCTCTCTTATGGATGGTTTGGTGGACTTGCTCAACTTCTCCATAACAGAATCAACATCATCTCCACCATCAACGGATTCTGACTAGGGACTCCTTCTTTGGTAGATTGAATAGGTTTATCCGAAGTGACGGGTGTCGATGAGCTTTATTCTTAAAAAAAATGTTCCTAAAAGTTTTTTGCTGGAACGAAAAAAAACCATAAAAAACGCAAAATAAAAGTTTGTTGCATTTTTTGAAATTTAGCATTTTAACGAAGAAAACAATACCTATTTGCAAAATGTCTATGGATAAATATATAAATTATGACACATACACGTACTGTAAAAATAGGGAAATTCAGACAAATAATTTTTTATATTTCTTATTTTGTTTGAAATGTACCAAAGAGGGCATGGCTATAACCCCCCTATTTTCAATAGACTATGGAAACCATAAAAGCATTACGCTGCACAAAATTCCAAGTGTTTGTTTGCGCAGAAATCAAAGTTATAAGCTGTTATAACTTTTGTGCAAAATGGTCCCAAAAGAGGTGTGGCAATAACACCCATTTTTCCCAAGGTAGTAGCGATTATCAATATTTCAGTAAATGTTGATCCTTTGAGGTAGGTAATTGAAGGAGTGGAACAACATGGTCCATCTTCGAACTTAGCCTCAGATGGAGATAAATATTACCAAATTAAAAGCTAATTGGTTGCTCCTTTCGAGAGTTTTCGTGTGTACTAGCCAGCAGGCAGAAAGACAGACGTCGGACGGACATTGCTCAAATGACTTAAATTGACCCAAATCGGATTTCCGCTAATATACATGGGGTCTTAGGTCACTCCTTCGATGTGTTACACCTTGGCCCATAGCAAATGATACGTTACACTAAAGTGTGGGTATAAAACTGACTCGGCGGAAAAAGATTTGCCAGCAACAAAGAGGTGGAGGTTACGGTTTATGGCTATTTTCAGGAGCTAGACAGTTCTTACTATAAACGTGGCAAAGAACTTATTGAAAATCGCTGCACAGAAAGTGTATCGAGCTAAAAAGAGGATTATGTGGAGAAATAAAGCAAAATTATCCAAATTTGTTGTGTGTTCTTTGTTAGGTCGGCTAATTTTGGGATCGCCCTCTTATAAATCTGAACCGATTTTGCACCAAATACGGCTATATATCTATTAGATGGAAAATCGTAATTAACATATACATATGTATATATTATTATTTCTAGATTTTACGCCAAATCGTGGGCGCATGCGCCAATACAAAATTATTCCAATATATTGAACCTAAAGGTTTTATTCTACAATACCAATATTCCATGATAAATTTCCTGGATGTGAGTTTATATCTTCTTCAAGACTGCGTCTCCAGCTCACTCGTGGTATACCTCTCCTTCGCGTTCCTTGAGGATTCCAATCAAAGGCTTCTCTGCATATATCATTGTCTGGTTTACGTAGCACATAACCTATCCATCTCCATTTTCTCTCACGGATTTCAATAGCAATAGGTTTCATATTGCTTCTGTGGTAGAACTCCACCTTGGATACCCAGTTGTGTGACCACCAAATGTGTAGAATATAACGTAGGGATCATTTGTTGACAAACGTTTGCAGCTTGTTGTTGATTCCAATAGACGTGATCCAACTTTCGCATCCATATAACAACACTGAGAGGACGTTGCTTTTGAAGAGACGTATCATTGTTTTGGCGCTGATTTGATTAGATCGCCAAATCTTATATAGAGCAGCAAAGGCAGTTTTGGCCTTCTTAATTCTGTTAGGTATGTCATCACATGTACCTCCGTCTGGTGTAATTTGGATGCCTAGGTAAGTGAAATCTGTGACTGATTCGATATTCTGGCCATACAGAGTAAGTGGTTCTGGGTGTACTACAATAATATTGAGCGATGTGGTTTTGCCGACATTAATCATAAGTCCATATTTAATTTATATTGTATCGATGTCGTTTATTTTACTTTAAACATGGGTCAGAATATTTAATATCGATGTCGTTTATTTATGTCGTTTATTTTGGGCTAAAATGTTTATAAGCAGTTACAAATAGGTAAAATAAGATCTCGATATCATTTTTTTTTTTGAAAAAATTTTGTGGGATTTTAGTTTTTGAAAAAATTAAAAAAATTAGCAAAGTTTTAAAGAGAACACAATGCGCCATTTTTTGCAAAAATTTGTTTTGGAAAAAACCTTTGTAGAAAAAAATGCTCCCCCTCAATTATCTTCAAACTTTCACAGAATAATCGTCGTACTCTCACAAATCCACAACAGTAAAAATATTTGTGAGACTCAATATTTGTAAAATTTATGGACGAAATACCAAGCCTAGTCTGACAATTTTAGTCTGTTTTTGCAAAACACTGCACAGTGGTACGAATTCAAGAAGGGGAAATAATTCGACCGTTTCTTAACCAAACAACCGATTGCGACCGAACTTGACATGATAGATGAAGAGTTATTACAGAAGTTAAGTTTTATATTTGGTCCCCCTATGTTAGATAGGGGCAGAGATAGAGGGCCTCATGGGGTGAAGAAAAGGTTCAAGCGCGTGTAACTCGTGTTTCTCTTCCGATTTATGAAATTTCTTTTTGTGTGTGTTCTACTAACAGTGGTCTACAAATAAACTGTTTAAATAGTTGTAATTTTATTTTCATCCACAGATCTACGTTGGAAGTAGTGTTTGGCCAAAAAATCCTACAGACAATTCGCAAAAATGTATTTGTTTGGGATTGGATCTTCTGTTTTTTTTACGATTGTAGTGAGCCATGTTTCACTTCTGTACAATGAAGGATACTTTTCAACATACATCCCAAATAACAGAAAAAGTTTAGATATTCAACTTCTTGTTTATTTATTACGGATTTATTGGTATTATTGTTGTTGATACACAACGATTTGGGTTTTTATACCCTACACCACACTGTGGTACAGGGTGGTGTAGGGTATATACAGGGTGTATATAATAAGTTTGTTTCACGGCAGATGTTTGTAACACCTGAAAATAACACAGCTAGACCCACCTTAAAGTATACCGATCGACTCAGAATCACTAGCTGAGTCGATTTAACGGTGTCCGTCCGTCCGTCCGTCCGTCTGTCCATGTAAAGTTGTTCGTCGACTACAGGTCGCAATTTCACTCCGATCGTTCTGAAATTTTGCAGTTTAGAGTATTTCGCGGCTGTTAAGATCGCTATTGAATTTGGTTGAAATCGGTTCAGATTTAGATATAGCTCCCATATACATCTTTTGTCCGATTTGGCCCTTTAGTCCTATAGATGCTGTATTTTACATCCAATCGTTTTGAAATTTAGAATGGTAGAGTTTCTTGATCCATGAACCAACACTACCGAATTTGAAGAAAATCGGTTAAGATAGCTCCCATAAATATGTTTCGTCCGATTTTGCTCTTTAGTCCTGTAGAAGCAGTATTTTACATCCAATCATTTTGAAATTTAGAATGGTAGAGTTCCTTGATCCATGAACCAACACTACCGAATTTGAAGAAAATCGGTTAAGATTTAGCTATAGCTCCCATAAATATGTTTCGTCCGATTTTGCTCTTTAGTCCTGTAGAAGCTGTATTTTACATCCAATCATTTTGAAATTTAGAATGGTAGAGTTTCTTGATCCATGAACCAACACTACCGAATTTGAAGAAAATCGGTTAAGATTTAGCTATAGCTCCCATATATATGTTTCGTCCGCTTTGGCCCTTTAGTTCTATAGAAGCTGTATTTTACATCCAATCGTTTTGAAATCCATGAACCAACATTGCCGAATTTGAAGAAAATAGGTTAAGATTTAGCTATAGCTCCCATATATATGTTTCGTCCGATTTTACTCTTTAGTCCTGTAGAAGATGTATTTTGTTTAATTTGGTTTAAATATAGATTTATAGGGTAATCTATTTTATATGGTTGACAATTTTTATGGTAACGCCTTTGGCTCCCATTGCTATCCATATTGCATTTCGTCGGATGGAGTCGAATGCCTTTTGAAAGTCGATAAATACCAGGTAGAGGGGTGAACGCAATTCAATAGACTGATATATATATCATAATTCGAAGGGTATTTGCCTGATCGACACAGCTTCGGTGCGGGCTTAACTCTGCTTGTTCATCGTTACAATCGCTAAGGTCGACCTTCTTTGGGAGTTTTACAATCATTCCTTTCGACCAACTATGCGGGAGGCCCTCTTATTGTCAAGCCTCAATCAAAAATGGGCGAAGGTTTCCAGCTGTGGTTGTAGGGTTGATTTTAGCTGTATGATTTTGGCTGGTATGACGCCATCGCCCGGTGCTTTTTTCCTTTCATTGGGTCTCTGAACTTTTATTTGCAATCGTTGTTTTTGATTTATTGGTGATCGCAGAACTACATATTTTCATTTCCATTTTCTCTGTTACTGGTGATTTCAAAGTGCTCCTTCTTCAGACGGATTTGTTGTTCTACTGTAGTGAGTAGTTGTCCGTTGAGAGATATTACATAACTGCTTTGTTGTGGTTTAGTTTTGTTTTGCAAAGCAGCTTTTTCAGCTTCGTCCGCGAGAGATTCAAAGTATTTCCTATTGTCCGCGCTGGCAGAGCGCTTAACTGCTTTAGCTATTACGCTATATTCGGTCCTCAAGATATTGTGGGCCATGCTCTGGATTTTGAGTTTGTTGTTCCCATTTTGGATGAGACTCTATGTGTTATGAGTTATCCAAATTTTACGATCGCCGTTATTTGTATATCCTATATTTTCTTCTGCTATATTGTTCAGCATGGTGCACGTATCTTCCCATCCAATGTTTTGGGTGGACACCAACATTTCTCTCGAGTATGCATTTTCGATACGCTTCTTTTCGTCATAAACTATTGCCACTCGACGATGTCCATGTATATTTGCGGATATCTTTACTCGTATAAGGGAATAGAGAGCCTCCGATAATTAGGTCGAATTCAAACCGCTTGCCGTTTCTGATCCCCATACCGTATTTACCCATTATATTCTTTGCGTATTCATTGTAGGCTCCAATTTTCGCATTAAACTCTTCTGACAGTATCAGGACATCACTTTGGGGTACGTTGCTTATCACCGCATTTAGTTGGTTATATTTATAGAAAACGTTTCGAACTCTCGTAGGCATCTTCGATGGGCACATAACATTTGATGATCGGTACAGATTTCTTTATATTGCTACAAATGCGTGCGGTTATGATTCGATCGTTATTGGGTTCCCAAATGCTTAGTGCTTTTTTTGTTTCTCGGTCAAAATAGTAAGATTTAAAACCTAGATTTAGAATATAAGCTATTTTTACCTTCATCTAAACAATATCGTTGGAATTGTAATATTTGAATACATAAATATTTTAACACTCAATAGAATTGTAATAGTTGAATAAGAAAAATATATCTATGTCCGGATTTTCAAGACCATCCCTATAACTATAGGATAATCATATCAATTTCCAAATAGAAAAGAAGTAAGTCGTCACTTTTGCTATAATATTAATTGAATCCTCTTTTTTTCGTTTTCTCACCTTTCAGTCCACATACGCCAGAAAACTAATGTCGGTTGATGTGCCCATTATCGGTCGTGATTTGTGTTCCCGCAACTACGGCACCCAAAATATCCTCGATGGTATGCTGTGTGCCGGTTACATGGCTGGCGAACGTGATGCGTGTACCGGCGATTCGGGTGGCCCACTGGTGTGTAATGATAAACTTGTGGGCATTGTCTCCTTTGGCTTTGGTTGTGCTCTCTCTGGTTATCCGGGAGTATATGCGGATGTTGCCTATTATGTGAATTGGATACGTAACCAAACGGGTCTGACGAAAAAACAAGGCATCGATATTGATTCACTTAATGAATATTTTAATTATACAATTGCAGCATATGCGAACAATTCAACTGGATCTACGAATTCTACTGGATCTACGAATTCTACGGGATCGTCAAATTCACCACCAGCAATTGCCGATACAAGACATTTTATTTGGATCCTTTTGTCATTAGTTGGTTTTTTAGTAAAATTTCTGTAATTTAAATATAGAACAACGAAATAAATTATATTAGTGTTCAATAAAATGTTAATGGGCTATAAGAGATTATCAATAATAGTTGCGGGTGGAATGTCTTACAATCGCTGAAGTTGTAGAACTGAGGAACGGACGCAGAAATTTTGATATCGCAGGAGCTGAAATTCAGATATTCGAAGGGAAAATGGGTGATGGCCACACTCACTTATCCGATACGACTCATTCTTTGATGCGTCACGCATATTGCTGTGAAATACTAGACAATTTTGACCAACCCGTAGACTTCCTCCAAATGCTTAGTCTAGACTCTAGACCAGTGATGGGCACACACATACTTCTACAAAATTCCATATCGTACGTCAGTAGTTGTGAGAAGTGCTCACCCTCTCTTTGTGCACTGCGAGAAATATTATGTTCATTTTCCAGCAAATTTCATTTGATATGTAATAAAAAAAAATTTCCGAGGCAAAAAGAAAAGTTGAACATATTATACAGTATTTTTTTTATTTTTTATTGTATTTAAATTTTTCGAGTGTCCAACTTTTTTTTGTTCTGTGTATATAACAATTTTTAAATTTTTTAATATGTTATAAGCAATATTTATAGGAAAACAAAGAATGTCCGATATGCTTCTACCATTATAAAAAAGTCCATACGATTTTACGCGTGACAAAGCATTTACCAGAAAAATACGCAAAAAAAATTTGCTGCAATTTATCATACATTCGCCCTTATTCCAGTTGGCGTCGTCGACGTCGTCACATCATTTCGTCATATCTATGAAGTTCTAGCTTTGTCATCTTTACGCCAAAACGAATGTTTTTGGTATTCATGAACTAACAAAAACCCTTTTTATACGATTGTTGAAATTTTATCGGCTCAGCCGCTGTCGCCGATCGATATTTTTCAATGCGCCGCCGAAAATTTTGGTCGGTTTCATTGCCTGCCCTCTCTCTGTGCATTCCGAAATGTGGTATGTACATTTTCCTAACATATTTCATTTGATAGGTTATAAAGAAAAAAATAATTTTCGAAGCAGAAAGGAAAGTTGAAAATATTCTATATTTAATGTTTGATTGGTGCATTTTGGTTGGTGCGTTTTGAGTTAGCGCGGGGTACCATCAGTCTGGAATGTAGGCAGTTCCTGGCTAGTAAACACCTGTCATTTATTGCCGTAAGGGCATTATCTCTCAAGAAGAGCTAGCAGGTCGCTAGAGGCATGGTCACGTATTCCAGTTCCCTTACACATATAAGATAGATCCTAATCTTGCAAGTTCATCTGTTTTACAGTTCCCTGGTACGTCCCTGTGGCCCGGCACCCATTTGAGGTGAATATTGAACAGTTTAGCCATCTCGTTAAGAGATCTGCTACAGGCGAGGACGGTTTTTGAATTCAGAAATATAGTTTCTAGGGAATAGCAGCCTGACTATTAGAGAAAATATTGATACCGACTTTCAGCCATTCTGCTACCTCTCTAATAGCGAAGATTTTTGCTTGGTAAAAACTACGGTGATCTGGCAGTCATTTTGCAATCGATAGCTCAAGTTCTCCCACATAGTGTAATCAACAACGCTCAGAAGTTCGGGCGTTCTTGATACGATTGTATGTACATACGATTGTCAGATCGGACAACGTTAACAACCCAATGTACGGACAATGACAGATTGTCAAGCAAAGGTGAATTAAAAGTTCAGACGATTGGAAGAAAACCTTACAATGTAATATATTATAGTAAATATTTATATGCAGGATTGCCAATTAAAATATTTGTATAGACAGTGTTGCCAATTAAATGTTTCTCCGACAATGGCGCCATTGTCAGATGCAAAAACTTCACACATCTCGCAATGTATTACAATTTACTGACGAAGACTTTTCTGCCAACATTGCAGGACAAAAATTCTGAATTCCCAGGGTTACTCTTTTTTTTTGCCATTTTCCTGACAATATTGTAAGATGTGATAAAAAACTAATTGCAATATGTTTAATTTTTTTTTATTTTTCATTAATTTTATTTAATTGCAAAATATATAAATAATCTTTTAAAAACGAAGACATTTTATTGGGTTGGTACTAGAAAAGTAAAAAGTTGGACAGGAATAGTCGCGGAAGTTACAACGGATACCAGTAATTTGGTTAATATAACAATAGTATGCATCATACACAACGGGTGAATAAACCGGTACATGGTTACCTATAGATGGGTTAACTGACCCCTTCCTAGGATATCAACATGTTAAAATCACCGGTCATTGCTATAGTTAATGTACCGGTACTGATTCATAAGGATCGGTTGAAGGACCATTTTAGTACCAGTCTCACGAAACGGTATATGGTTATCTGTAATTGGGTCAATTGATCCCTTCCTAGGACATCGACATGTTAAAATCACATGTATTCTCCATAGTTAAGAGACCGGTGCTGGTTCTTAGGGATCGATAAAATCGCCAGTTTAGTACAGTCTCATAAAATTCAAGGATATTACAAAGTCATCTCTATAGGTAATCTGTAAGCAGAATATTGTTCATGGAGAAATTCCTAACTATAGCGGCAGGTTTTAATTTTTTAATTTTTTTATTATTTAAGGTCCCCTCAATATATAAAAAATCTACGATAGTATACTCGTATTCCTCAGCAGAAAGAGTTCCTTCGTGCATTTGCCAACTCATCTGTATAGGTAATAACCTTAACACTCATTTTCTTCGGAGAAAGCAGAATATTGTTCATGGAGAAATTCCATAGCAGAGGTGACAGAACAACCCCTTGGGCGTTCCCTGATGATGGAGGTCAGTAGACTAAAATGCGTGTCTCTTAATCGGAATGTTATTAATGAACCTTCGCATACTGATATCAAACCATAACTATAGCGGCAGGTTTTATATTATTTAAGGTCCCCTCTATATATAAAAAATCTACGATAGTATACTCGTATTCCTCAGCAGAAAGATTTTCTTCATGTAGGGCGCATTCAGTGAATTACCCTTGCTGCAGGCATGCTGTTGATTGGATCAATTTTTTTTCTGATCAATTTTAGTCCTAGGTCACAAATATCTACTAATCTCTCAGGTATTTTATAAAGAAATGACGACAGAATAATCGGCGGGAAATCCTTAGCTCCTGTATGGGACGGCTTTCCCTATGTTTAACTCCGCACCAGAGTGGCGGGAGTAAAAAAAAAAGAAAAACACAAATTTTTAATTTTATTGAAATTATTTTATATTTCTCCGGTTTGGCA